>OX463235.1:78230270-78267770 GCA_949820135.1 Sylvilagus floridanus | reverse complement strand
ACGAGCATGAAGTTGTAAAATTGCAATTTACAACAAAAAGACTTGGGGGGAATGGGCAGATCTTAGGCGTGCTAAGTGCATGGCAAATATTTAGAGGGGCTTTCGTAAGCAATTTAAATATTGTTAGGGGAAGTGGCTCCGCATCTCTGGAGCGTCCCCGAGGTGAGGAAGGAAATACATTCCATCAGACAGTAAACACTCTACTCCAGGCGACAGGAGCGTGCTCTGGCTGCTGGCGGGCAGAGGCCGGGGCCCAGCGGCTCACCCTGCCGCCTTCCCGGGCTGAGGTGGCCTCACGTTTCGGGTCCTCTGGGCTCTGGGGACCTGGGCGCAGCGCCAGCCCACTTCTCTGGATCCCAGCACTGGGCACGGAGCCGGCTCGCTGCCTGGGGTCGCCACGCTCAGGCCCCGGTTACGGGGTGCTCACCTGTTAAAGGTGCGGCTGTGTGTTCATTTTAAGTTGCAGGGTCTGCAGTGCACGATGATGCCACTAGCATTTTGATGAAGGACTTTATACATGAAAACATTTTCATTACCTGGGTTCGCAGAGAGCTCCCCGACTGGGTTGGCCACCTGAGCTGCAGCTTTGGCCCCGTGTAGGGCGAGGACTTGGGCATGGCTGCTGCCCTGCGCTGTTTGCTCTGGGAGCAGCGTGTGGGCTCTCGACTCCGGGGGGTGCAGACTCTTCAAGACAGAAACAGGGGCGTCGCAGGGCTTTGTGGTCTTGGATTTCAGGAGAGCTCTGAGTGGCTGAGTAGCAGTGCAGGGACGGGGGCGGGGCTGGCCTCTACAATTTCAGGTGTTTTTTTCCCAGGTGCAGCCTAGCTGTGGGTAGAGAAGGCAGGGACTACCCCACTTCCCACCCCCACCCCCACCCCCCAGGGGTATTCTCCAGTTGTTGTCCTGGCTGTCCAATGAATGAAGGGTGACCCCCGCTTCTCTGATCACCCCAGTGAAGGGAGGTGTTTATAAACACACTTGCATTATGCTGTGGTCATTCAGCTCCTGGGATGGGGAAGCCAGGGGGCTGCAGAGCCCCTGCTGGGGAGGCTGTGCTGGACGGACCAGCCAGAGGGTAAGGATGGGACAGCCCGGCTCCCAGGGGGCAGGCTGTGTCTCAGGTCCCTCTGGGACGGGAGTTGGGTCCTGACCCATGGGCCACCCATAATGGGCGCTGCCTCGCCAGGTGAAGCCCTCCCGAGACGCCCTCTAGTGGGGACAGGTGGGACTGCACCCTGTGCTCCCAGCTCTGGTCTTGTCCCCTTGGACCCCAAGCTCAGGATGGACTCTGCCCTTGGGGGGGGGGCACAGGGGGCCTTTCTGTGGGCTCCAAGCACAGCTGCATGAAAGGAGGTGAACGCTGCTGTGTCCAGTGCCAGGCTGTGACCGCAAGCAGAGGTGACTACCGTGCTGTGTAGAGAACCAGGTGGACCCTGCAGGCTGAGCTGGCCCGGCGTGGTGGGAGCTGGGGTTCTTCCCCACTTGGACAGAGCAAACCTCCCTCCTGGGGTGCTGGCCGGGGCCACCCTTCTGGCCCATGCACTGCCATCTTTGTGTTCCTGTGTGCCCTCCACTCAACAATGGGGTTTTGATAATTCTCCACCTTTTTTTTTTTTGCAATTGCAGAATCATAAAATATTTTAATTTCAAGGTTAGCAATTTTCTCTTGCATACTTAATTTATAATTAGCTGGTTTATAAACCTGTTCTGCGAATATAATTTTACTGTTGCCAAATGTTCTTCATGAATAATTAAGGACAAATCCCTATTTATCAAATTATTAATATACCTAATAGCCTTGTTTTCATAAACAGTGCATCGGCCCTGGATTTACAGGGCGCCTTCTCGGAGGGATCCTGTGCGGGGTTCCCACCGCGGCCGGGACCCACTCCCGCGTCTGCACAGAGGGAGGCTTGTGCTGGGTGACGTCTCGTCCCGGGCCTTCTTTCCTGCACAAAGGCGCAGGTATCAGTAGCCGGACGAACACAATGGCCATTCACCGCGGACCGGCCCGCGGCCTGGCGAACAATGTTGCTGTTTGTTTCGGCAGCTCTCAGAGCGCCTGAGGAGGAAACCTAGCAGATGAGACCTCCCTTTCCGCCTTCGAAGATCTGTAAATCCCGCCCCGGCCGGCAGGGCACCTCCTCCAGAGCTGCGGGTTTGGCCGCCGGGAGCCTCCCGTCAGCGGGCCCAGGCTCAGGTCCCAAGGGTGGAGGGAGCACCCGGGCGGAGGACAAGGCCTCCTCCATGCCTCCATCCCCACTCCCATGTTCCCTGGGAGTCCACGCCCCCCAACGCCCCAAGAGGAGGTCCCCGCTCACGCCTGTGGGGAGCTTGACCGACGGGAATAACGAGCAGACTACGATGCTAACACGGGACCACTCATGGAAAACCAAACTGGGGGGTGCCTCGGCCGGGAGCTTCCGGGGCCTGGGCGCCAGGCTTCCCCGCTGGCCCACTTAGGAGTGGTCCTGGGCGGGCGGGGCCTGCGGCCTGCCCGTCACGCGTGTGTGCACATGTGTGTGCGCACTCGCGACTGCGCCGGGCTGCCGTCCACACCCTGGGCGGAGGCGGGGCCGGCGCCTCTCTTCCCGGGGCTGGCATGGATGAGCCCCCTTGCCATGTGTGTGATTCATTCCAGAGCAGTTTTAGTCCTCATAAAATATTCATTTTGGTTGTGCAGGGCCCTGTAATTGCCATCCCTCACCCTGAATTATTTATACCTCGCACAGACTGACAAAGCTTCGCCACGCGGCCCTAGATGAATCAGAAACACGGATCTTTGCTGCCAACAGCATTATAGTTTCACAAAATATGGCAGCGACGTCATCGCGGGCTGCCTCATCTCTAAACCCAGCCTTTCTTGATTTGACATTTTCTTTGCTCTGCATGGTCTCCGGCAGGCGGGAAGGGCTGCCTCTGGACGGCAGGCAGCACCTTGCTCGCTGGCGTGGGGCGGCTGTGCTTGGAGAACTTAATGCATCTTTATTGCCCTCACTTTCTTACGCTCGGTGAGAAGACAGCGCCCGGGCTCACTTTAGGGCCATATATTATACATTAGCGGTAAAGTGATGCAAATAGTCCTGAATACTCTTCAAACACATAGAGGAGATCAAGCCGCTTGTCACAGAAACGGAAAATACAAGCTGACGTGCCAAGTGGGGCCCCGTGGCCCGCTCCCCCGCCAGGGGCCGAGGCAGGCCGGGGCCGAGGGTCCCAGGTGGGGCCGGCGCCTTCTATGGGCTTCTTTGTGGGCCCGGGGAGCCGGGCGCTCCCCTCTCAGCATCCTAAATGCATCCATTCAGTGCCTGCGCCGGCCCGTGTCTCTGCGTCCCTGGCTGGCATTTCCTTGCGTTTCCGCATTCCAGGCCAGACTCCTCCTTCCCAGGGCGCTCCCGTGCCCGCACGCAGGGGGCTGGTGCCCTGTGTCCTGCTGGCTCTCACCCTGCTGCCCTGCGCCCCAGCCGGCAGGACGGGGACGGAGGGGCTGTGGGACGCGGGTGCTGGCCTGCACCGGGGCTGCTGGAGTGATGCCCTCAGTCCTCCCCATCGCCCCGCTAGACCCAGAGGGGGACCCAGCCGGCTCCGAGCGCCGTGACAATGAGGACCTGCAGAGGCTCCCGTGCAAAACCCCATGCACCCCCCGGGTTGCAGGACAGAGAATCTGTGAAATATTCCAGCACGGAGCTGCGTGGTGGCTCCACTGCGATTTTTAACACCTTGGTCCCTCCCCGAGCCACAGAGAGGGATTAATTTATGGCTCCTGGCTCATCAACAAAGGGAGGTGAGGAGAGAGGGCTTGGTGCCGTTCCGAGTAATGGATGGCCTGTACACACACATCTCTTGTATATGTTGACACGCAGGGGTAATGAAGTTAAGACTTTGCACACATGTGCCCCCTCATTAAGCTGCATTACCTGCATTAAAACTAATAATTGCCACTCAGAGCTGTGCTCCCATTAATCATTTATAATGTTTTAATAAGTTTTTAATCAGGACCTAAAAGGCAGGAGAGCTGGCACAGGCAGGTTGGACACTGGTGTCCCCCGTGCGTGCACGGGCTTGATTTAAAATGTGATATTTTTTATTAATAATTCAGTCTGTGAAGATGATAGTTCTTAATTAAGCAAGTGAGTGTGGATTGGGGGGGAGGGTGCAGGGAGGCAGGAAGGGAGGAACAAGATCCTCCCTACTTGGAGATGAGAAAGAAACAAAACAAACAAAAAGAATCGGAACACAGCGACCGGACCTGGTGTTCGTTCTGAGATTGAGCTCAGCATCCGGCAGAAACGAGCGTGGCCGGGGGCGTGCGCCCCTTCCCTTCGGCCCCTAACAAGGCACGCACAGGCGGTGGGAGAGGTGTGAGACCCGAAGTTGGGATAAGCACAGACACTTAATCTCCGCACAACCTGTGAATGTCTCCCCGGAGCTGGCAGCGAGTCGGGGGTGCATCTGATGTGAGCCAAGCGATGCTGGCATTTTTCTTAAATAAGGAGCTTCGTGATCAGAGCTGGCAAATAGAGCTCTGTCCAGAGGGAGCGGGGAAGCTGTTTTAATGAGGCCGCAGCGAAAGACAAAATACAGACTGATTGACAGGGCGAGTGATGTGCCGGGGAAGTAATGTCAGTGCCGCGTTGCCCATTAGAAATGGAGGAACAGGTAGAGCAGGCGGAAGGAAGATCGGCACTTGAAACGGGAGCCCTGGTGTAAATACAGTGCACCTCACGTTCCCTGTGTGTTGTGCAGTTGACTTCTTTTAAACAGATAACCTTATCAAAACTATCATGAAATATCAGCAGCAGTTCCAGAAAATACTAACTAGAATGCTTGACAGCCAGGCGGGCAGGGAAGCCGACGCAGCGTGGAACTCTGGGATGCGTTCGCTCCGCCAGTGTCGGCCTGGGTTTTACTTATCTGAACGCATTAAAAAAACCACCCGGAAAAGTTGAGCTCGAGTCATACGAATTTCTCCTAACGGGATCTGTTGTGGAGGTGGATATTGAACTGGTCGGCAAAGCCATTAAATCCCATCAGATCTCTTTGGCATCATTTTAATGAGAATCATCGCCCGAGAACAAGATCATGGTATCTATAAGTGCCTCTTGACAGCCGCTGCCGGAATTTGATGAAAAGGAAAACCATTATAGCAAGAAATTTAGAGATAAGGTTCTTCGGAGGGACGGCGGTGGGGCCGAGCGTGGCTCCAGACCGTGAAGGGTTAATTTTCTAAACCTAATAATGTTCGATAGTGAGGTATTTGTCAGGAGATAAAGAAGTGATAGAATCTGGGAAGTGGGTCCCTTGGCGATTGTAGTACAAATATTGTTAATGCGGTGTGGTTACCACGGCGAGGGGAAGTAAAATAGCTCCAGTCCACCAGAGACGGGGCCGCTGTTCGGAGCAAGGCTCCCCACACAAAGGCCAGTCGTCGCTGAACTGCAAGTCAAGCCGTGGATGTTTCCAGATCCTCCCGACCTCCTGCCGGGGCCCAGCACACCTGGCCGCAGCTGTCAGAGGCCCCGTCCGTGATGACGCCACCAGAGGCCCACGGCTTGAAATGTACGAGAATGGAGTGAGTCTGGTGTTAAAGCAATTTGTCATGGCGTACTTGAAGAATAAATCAGACTAATGGAGCAGAATTTTGCCTCCCGTATGGCATCTGAGAACGTGAGCCCGGCAGTCGCTAATGGCAGGAGGGAGAGAGGGAGAGAGAGGCCCGACATTAAGACCCTCGCATTTTGGAAATCCAATACGTATTGACCTGTGTGTATCTTGGTGCACAGATCTGATGTCAGCAGAGTGTAGCCTTGTGTGGGAACTGCTCATTACAGGGCTTGTGAGGGACGCGCATTGTCTCCGAGACGCCCGGCCCGATCGGCTGGAATTGCTCGGGAATCAATACTGATGACCAGGCGCGCGCACACCACAGCTGCGGCCACTGCTTTCGGGGGCGGCCTGGTAATTAGCAGGACCTCGAGGAGAAGCACTCGGCGGCCACTCTCAGCAGGCGGGGAGAAGCCTCTCCAGGACTCTGTCTTTCCATTTGAATCTCAACAGTTTGGCTTCAGGGCCGCTGCGGGCGCGCACTCCTCGGGTGTCCTGGTCGGGTCCTTTCTTGGTTTGGGGAAGTGGAATCGACAGACGTGAGGAGAACCCCTGGGTGGCGTTGGGGACCCTGGCGAGGGCGTGCGCCGTCACATCACCCCCATCCGGTTCCGGTAGTGCTCTTCACCCCGGGGGGAAGCCCGTGTCCCCCCACCCCGCCCCCCAGGCCCGGGTAGCCCTGATTGGCATCTTCTGAAGTTGTGTTTTCGGTACCTGGGCTGTTACGTGTTCAGACAGGGACAGCTGGAAACAGGTGGGGGCTTGATTTGGACTCCCCAGGAGCTGCCCCCCATGCTGTCATCACCCCGAGATTTACACGAGGATGCCTTGGGCGAGCTGATGGATGGCGTGGATGCCGCCTCACCACTTCTTACCTGCCCTGCCTGGAGACTCAGGAGGGGGCCCCGCCCACCCCCGTGAGGGTCCCCAGTGTTTTTCCTCCTGCGCCTGGATGTCCCACATCAGCCGGAAGAGAAGGCCCTGTGTGCTGTCAGCTTGGCCGGCGGGGGGTCTGCTGGAAGGCCGAGCCCCTTGCTTGGCGGATGGCCACACCGCCACACCGCTGGGTCCCACGGAACCACGCCTCCCAGCATGGCCCAGATTTTGAGCCCTGGCCAAACCCAGCCGTGGAACGGTGCAAAACTTTACAACGAAAGCCAGCCAGCAAGCAAGCGATTCCAGCCACTTGCAAAAGGCGAGCGGTGAGCTGGTTCCTCTGTGGGATCAGCAGGGTGCGCCCGCGAAGCTGGCTGCGTGTCTGGGGAGTCGTCCCTCTCTCTGACCAGAGGGAGAGAAATCATTATTGCATGATTAGTGACTTGACTTAGGTAACAACAGCAGCGGCAGGCGAGGCGGTGGGGCTGCGCTGTATTAATTACCCCACACTTGCTGGCAGGATAATTTTATCAGTCATTTGGCCGCTCCTAAGTTGTGGCTCTTGATGAAAGTGGCGAAATTCCTCGATGCCTGGAGACAGGCGGGAAGGGTGTCAGGTGAAACGCATCCCATCAGCTTTTCTCTGACAAACCAGATTCATTCCTTATGTAATTGATAACGGCCTTGGCCAATTATTTCACACATTACAATACACAGAGGCTCCCTTCACAGGTTCTGCAGGGCTGTAATTAGCTATGCTAATATCCCCTTTATTGGCCCTAATATTGCTTACCACCTTTTGCCATCCCGGAGCTCACGGGAGCCCCATGGCCTGTCAGGACCGCTGATTATTGAGAAGGATAGCTTTAATCAAACATAATTGCAGTTAATTTTTCTCTGCTGCTCTCTGCTGCCAGCGTCTAATACCACGGACTCCTTGATATTCCATTAAATTACAATTAAACAGCCTCCTTTGTTTCTGATTGTCCTGAGCAACACCGCAAAGTTCTACAGCCGTGGAAGGCAGGGCTGTGTGGTCCTAATTGCCTGCTGGCTCGCAGAGGGCCAATTTACACAATACCCATGTAGAATTTAAACAGTTCATAATGTAATGGATATTACACAGGAGCCTAACACTACAATTAAAATGATTTTCATCAGATAGAGAAGCTCTGGTTAATCAGCTTCATAAAAGTAAATATAAATGAACTAATTCATAGCTTAAACACACAGAAGTGGAGAGACTTGGAGATTAGTCACCGAGGTGAGGGCTTGCCCCAGACCAGGCTCCTGTGGACATGGTTGGGCCCGCCGTCCGCTTGGGCCCCGGCTGGCGCGAGCCTGGACTGACGGGACCATGACCCAGAAGCCACCGAGCCCAAGCTTGTAACTTGCTTGCTTGAGAGTGGTGTGGCAGGGCGGAGGTGGGGAGGTGCGCAGCTCAGGTGGGAGCCTGGCAAGAACCCTCTGGGTAGGTGTCTCCCATCACCCCCAGCCCCGCGTGTTCGACTGCGCCACTGGCCGCCTTCACAGGGACCTCAGGAGTTGGGCCGGCTGCACCCTGTCCTGTCCCCATTTCCAGAGTCCCGAGAGGCACACCTGTCCCACGTCTGTGGCTCCCGAGAACTTTCCGGGACTCTACAGGCTGTGTCCGCGTGGAATCTGCCCGGGCAGCCGTGCCTGATGGTAGCAGTTTGTCTTTTGCTGCTGTCTCCCCCTTCGCCTGGGAGAAACAAGTAAATAAAGCCCATATTTCAAGCTTGATTTACTCTGGTACCTACTGTGGAAGCTGATGACTCTTTAGGGAAATAAAGCCGGGGTCAGGGAATTAGTGCGCATAATGGTCATTTTGATGACGGCCCGACAGATGCACGGGGCAGCACACTGTACACAATTAGGCATAATGTACTAACGACAGGTTAGACTTTCTATCGCTGCCTTGCCATCGAGCAGCAAAGCCGCGTTTAGCTGGTAATAAAGAGTTTACCGGCGCCAAAGCCAAAGATTTTCTGACACAGGAGAGATTTTTCCTTTCATAACAAGAGTGTTCAGTCCTTTGTGCACCAGGACTCTGCAGGTGAGGTGTGCAAAGTGGTTGTCAGGTATTTCTTAGGGAAAAGCCAATTAAAGGCTCATTGAGTCAGGGATGAGTACTAACATCGACTTCGCACGTGCCGCTGAGAGCGTGCTCCACGCCCGGCACTTCCTGGTTGGAGCAGGCGTGCGCTGCGTGCGTGGTCATGCGCCGTGTCGGCAGTCACGCGCTGGCTGTGCTGTTAGCCTCCTGCAGGCTGCACTGGATCCCTGCGTCAGACACGACCAGCGCCCGCCCGCCCGCTGAGCAGCTTCCCCTCCGCACCCCTGCTCTGCCACGGCTTCCACTCCGGCTGTCCCCGCTCCCTGGCTGCGACTTCCTCTCGGTCCGTCCCTGTGGAGGTCCTGCCGGCTGGGCGTGGGTCAGCGGGGGACCCCTCTGGCTGTGGGTGTGGGGTCGGGCCCTGTCTCGAGGCGTGGGCACCACAGGGCTTCTCCAAGGGCTCCACGGCCTTCCGGACGCCAGAGTAGAAGCAGGGACCGTGTGTTGCCACATCTAAAACCAGAAGTGCAGCGTGTGCACACTCATCATGCCCATGTGTGTGAGTGTGCCTGTGTGCGTGCATATGCATCTGTGTCCACGTGCATATGGTGTACATGCATATGTGTGTGAGTCTGTGTATGTGTGCATGTATATGCAACCATGTGTATGCATGTATGTGTCCATGTATGTATAGGTGAATGTGTGTATCTGTATTTGTGTAACGTGTGCTGTATGTGTGCCATTTGTGTTGACGTGTGATTGTGTATGTGGTGTGTATATGCATGTTTCTCTGTGCATATGTGTTGTATGGGTGTGGATTGTGTATGCATTCATGCGTTGCATATGCATGCTGTATATATGTGAATATATGTCTATTGTATGTGTGTTGTGCATGTGTGTTATGTGCTATATGTGTATGACCATGTGTATATGCCTGTGTTGTATGTGTACATGTAGGTTGGGCACATGCTGTATGCATGTGTCCATATGTTATATGTATGTTATGCATGTATTTTGCATATGTATGCATGTGTATTCATATTGTATGTATACGTGTTGTGTGTTGTATGAGTGGATATGTCTATGTTGTATGTATATTGTTATGTGTTGTATGCACACGGACATGTCTGTTGTATGTATATGTGTGCATGTTTGGGTATACATGTGTCGTAGGCATGCATATCTGTATGTGTGCGGTATGGGTATGTTGCACGTGTGTATACATGGTACACATGTGTGCTGTGTACATACCTGTGCCTGCTGCAGAGTGGACCCCACAGATGCTCAAGTGTGTACCGGGGCCTGGCGGGTTCTGAGCCCAGCTCGCCGGCACAGAGGCCGTCCTCGGCCCTGTGTGCTCTCCAGGAGGTGGAAGGGTGAACTGGGGAGAGAGACGTCGGGTCTGACGGACCCTCCGTGGCCGTCCCGGGAAGGCCGTGCGGACGCCGCGTGCAGCACACTTGCAGACGAGCGGCTGCGGGCCTGATGCGGGCGTAATTGCGCTGCGTGGCTGCCCCTGGTGTGCGGGCCTAATTGCCTGACAGGGCGATAACTTTGTGGCGCCCTCACCTTGTTAGGCCCTTCCTGATGCGGTTCGAGTGCAGGCGGCCGCAGGTGTGCCTCATTTCCCTCGCTGCGGAACGTGCGGGGTTTAATTGCACGGTGGCTGTTAGGAAAAATCGGTGGGTGGCATAGCGAGAGCCTTCCCGGAGCTGACGGCAGATGGTGGGAAGAGTGCGGCGAGCTGAGCGCGCAGGTGAGGCGGCTCATCAGAGATGCAAATTCTGCCTGGAAAGAGTGAGGCCACGGCGGGCAAGGAGCTGTAATTAAGTGGCCACTGCTCTCCTACCCCAGCAACTGGGTGTTCGCTGCCAGGGTGGGTGGGGAATGCCGTCAGAGCGGCAGACCCTCCTCCTGTCTACTGGGTTTTGTGATCGCCAGCCGGGAGCCTTGGGCATAAGACTGCATTCAGGGAAACCACGTGAAAAGCCACAAAGAATCTGTAATCACCGAGTGCGACAGTCGGGTTTGTTGGCCTGGAGACCCCGCCTCCAGCTCATGGTGGTTGTGGCCTTGTGTGTGCAGGTGGAGCAGGGCCCAGGTGGCCTGGTTCTTCTGGTGGGTGGTGTCCAGCCAGGCTGCCCAGGGCCCAGCGGATCCAACTGCAGCAGCCCCTCTGCATTGGTCACTGAGCCGGCAGAGGGAGGCTGCTTCCCTCCCAGGCACGGCCTGGCGCTCATGTTTGACCCCACCCCTCCGCTCCAGGGTGGGGCAGTGGCTGCTGACCACGCCGAGCTGTTGATTGGTCCCTTAAAAGCACAGCTATTAGTGTAGCCCTTAAAGCAACACCCCCAAATCCTTTCTCTTCTCAAGAGTGGTTGCCTAGTGTAACTGAAATCTGTCTTTAAGAGTGTGTTTGCTCAGGCAATGGGGGTTGCCAGATAAAATACAGCCGAAGGCTCCATCTCTGATAAACACCGTTTTCTTTCTTTGGTGTAGGTATGCTTAGGGACATGCCTCTACTGAAAAATCACTTGTTGCTCATGCAGACTGCCAGTTTAACTAGGCAGTCTGTGTTTTCATTGGCCGAAGTTGGCAGAGCATCTGGGGTGGACCCTTCCCCAGTGGTTATTGGCCAGTTACGCCAGGATCCAGGCACCGAACGGCCAATCTGGAAGTCACAGTGCCCTGAACTGGGCACTTAAATGTGAGTCCCTGCTGCTCGGGGCGGAGAGCTTTCTCACCGGCCCCTGGGCCAGGATGCGCACGATGCGCACGCACCCTCCGTCCTCTCTCAGCACTGCCCCCTTCAGGGCAGTTGCAGAGTTGAGCTCCCACTGTGTCACAGGCCCAAGTGTCATCGTGAAAGGTTTGTGTCTCGTGTCTGGTAACCCTAACGGATGTGCATTCTCTCTTGTGTTTTTGTAGATTCTTTCTAAAGTTTTTCCTCAAGTGCAATCAGAACTGTCTGAAGAATGCAGGCAACCCTCGAGACATGCGGAGATTCCAGGTACCCAGCTCCCTAGACCACGGACGCGGTGGGGCGGCCCCGGCACTCACGCGCCACTCGGAGCCTTTGCTGTTACTCAGAGTCACCTCTAGTTCTCCAAGGGCTCGGGGCAAACTGGAGTCGGTTCGTTGGAGAAAAGATGAAAATAAAATGCTTTGCAAAATGCTCTGGTGTCTTCAGTGTGCCAGACGTCCGGAGGCCAGGCATGGCCACGGCGGACTGTGCCGAGTCCTGGAGACTGTCGAGCTGAGCTTCCCCCTGGGGCCGGTCCACTGGTCGATCTTCAGTGCAGAGAGAACCTTCATTTTTTTTTTTAACGATTTATTTATTTGAAAGAGTTACACAGAGAAGGAGAGGCAGAGAGAGAGAGAGGTCTTCCATCTGCTGGTTCACTCCCCAATTGGCTGCAACGGCAGGAGCTGCGCTGATCTGAAGCCAGGAGCCAGGAGCTTCCCCTGGGTCTCCCATGTGGGTGCAGGGCCCAAGCACTTGATCCATCTTCTACTGCTTTCCCAGGTCATAGCAGAGAGCTGGATTGGAAGTGGAGCAGCTGGGTCTCGAACCAGCGCCCGTATGGGATGCTGGCACTGCAGGTGGCAGCCTTACCTGCTATGCCACAGCGCCGGCCCCCACAGGGAGAAGCTTAAGGCATCCTTGGTGTCCTCCAGATCCAGGACCTCCTGGTGGCCTCAGCACAAACGTTTGCAAATTCCCGAATGTCTCCCCCGCCTCAGCGTCCTTCCTCTGAGGCTCGGGTGTTCTCATGCCCGTGAGTCCGTGCCTGGCCGCTGGTCTGTTCCCAGACCCAGGCTAACTCCTGCCTCTGCTTGTCTTCAGAGGGTTCTGTTGAGGGGGTGGGCTCGGGGATCAATGATGAGAGGAGTCGTCTTTTCCTTGCCTTTGTGAATGATTAGGAACCCTGCACACGGGATGTGTGCAGGACTTTGCTGGCATCTGAGTGTGCAAATGCAGCCCTCCACCGAAACCTGGGGATGCCCGAGTCTCTCGTGCAAGGTGTGCAGTGTTTGCAGTAGCCTGCACGCGTGCTGTACGCTTCAGCTCCTCTCCGGGTGACTCCCTGGACCTAGCTGGACCAGGGGCTGTGCACAGGGCCGAGCTGTGTTGTTTGGGGAATAACGACAGAGGCAGAATCTGCGCGCGGTCAGCGTTTCTTCCTTCAAAGATTTCTGATCTGCCGTGGTCGAACGGCAAGGGAGGAGCCGGGGATTCAGATGGTTGGCTGGACCCTGGGCTGGGCCAAAAACCTGACGCTGGTGCCCACCAACCAGAGCAAACCTGCGTGGCTGGTGGGTCGCAGGAGCTACCTGGTGATTCTTGTTTGAGATTCATACTACATTTCCACCCAAATAGCTCAAAGTGCTCCAGTCCTTTAGAGGGACAGAGTGACATCTGCCTCTGGGCCCAGCCAGCCAATCAGAAGGCAGGCCGTCGGGTGGTGTTCCTCGCCAGCAGCTGGGCCTGCTTCCATTCTTCATGCGTGAGGCTTCCCGGGCACGGGGGATATTGATCCATCGCAGCATAGCGGACGTCACGTGGGGCTGAGTGGCCGCAGCCTCTTTGTCTCACCGGTGACCGAATGTGCAGCATCCGTCACAAGTGATCCCACGGGTGGCCCCGGAGTCCACAGTTGCCAGGAGGACTTCCTGGTCTCTTGAGCCAATGCCCCTGCCTCTCAGAAGGTCTAACTGGACTTAGGAGGGTGTCAGGGAGCACACGGTGTTTTCCATGGTCTCCCTGCCTCCGTGCCTTGCCGGGGGGTGCACTGCGGGCCGGCCCAGGCGAGAAGCACACCGGTGCGTCTGCCTCCTCTGGCGAGCCGCGCTCTGCTCCCCTGGCGGCTGACCTATATGTAGATGACAGAGCAAAGGCAGTGTCTTGGTTTTATTTTTGCCTTGTCGCGTTTCTTCAACATATCCTGGTCTAGGAACTTAAAAAGGGTCCAGTCTGTGTGTCTGCGTCAGGCTTGAGTGATGTGTCCAGAGGGTTCCTTCGGTCCCCAGGGTGGGAGGGCACCCAGGTGGACGGAGCAGTCCCTGGATCCTCCAGCGGGCCCAGGAGTGGCACCACGGCCACCTCGCACCAGGGCTTGGCTAGCGGCAGAGAAGAGGGGGCCCCAACCCCAGGACTGGTGCTGTCGCTCTGCCAGGGTTCGGAGGGGCCTGGGTGCTGCATGGAGGCAGTGCCCATGGGGGAGGCGAGGAAGCCGCCCCTGAGAGCTCTGGCAGCCCCCCCGCTCCTGTGGAGCCTGGGATTACAGCCGAGAGCCAGTTGTTCACAAGCTTCCTTCCAAGAGTTCGTTTACTTTTGGTGCAAAAATTCTGAAATCTATGCATGGGAGGGGTCTTCGAGAATTTCATGGAAAATTCGTGTTATGGAAAAGCTATGCAGAGACTTCCAAGATTTTTTGCACCAATAACACATTCATTTTCACTTTCTATGAACTTTTTGGGGTCCCCTTGTATAAATATGCAGCTTAGGTTTCTTGTTTTAACATTTAAAAAAAATATTTACTTGAAATGCAGAGACAGAGAGAGAGGGAGAGGGAGAGGGAGGGAAAGAGTGAGTAAGATCTTCCATTCATTGGTTCACTCTCCAAATCGCTGTAACAGCTGGAACTGGGCTGGTCCAGAGCCAGGAGCTTCTTCCAGGTCTCCCATGTGGATGCAGGGCCCCAAGCACTTGGGCCATCTGCTGCTTTTCCAGGCGCATTAGCAGGGAGCTGGATGGGAAGTGGAGCAGCTGGGACTTGAACCAGTGCCCCTGTGGGATGCTGGCACTGCAGGCCACAGTTTAACCACTGTGCCATAGTGCTGACCACTTTACCTTCTCTTTGAAACCCTTAAAATAGCACATAGATCTATATTTATCATGAATCACTTCTCTGTTTTTATTAGTTAAGCTGTTCCGCTATGGGTAGATTTTGTTTTATTGGAGCAACTCTGCAGACAGTGGACTGGTCCCCGCTGGCCACCCCTGTGTCAGTGCATCTGTTGCTCTCTGAGGAGCTCATACCCACCGAGGCCCACTACAGTCTTGGCTCTGATTCCTTTGGATGGTCCCCCGCTGGTGGAGTGCCTGTCTCGTTGCCCCTCTCTGGCTGCACAGGGCTCTGTGGGTGGCTCTGACGTGAAGACCTGGCCGAGTCTACCCTGGGATGCACGCTCAGGCCCACGTCCCAGGGATCCTGTTCAGGACCCAGATGCAGCCTGGGCTCAGGTCCTTGTGGCCACAGCATCTGTGGAAGTAGTGCCCGCGCGGCCCCAGCTCTGTGAGGAGACATCTCAAGGCAGGGTCTGGCTTGCTGGCTGCTTGTCTCCAGCTCACCCGGGCAGGTGCACGGGGTCCCCAGGGTGGTCCCTGGGTGGCGTGTTCCTGTCTTTGCTCTCCTGTGGGGCAGCTGAGGTGTCAGGAGGCCCGGGGGCCGTCCTCTGAGCCTTCTCTCCTGCAAGGTGGGCCGAGAACCTGTCCACTCTCTGGATTCCACTCGGTCTTTTTACGAACAGAAGTGCTCAGGGCCAGGCGTTCGATGTCACTAAGACTGACCTAGGGGTCGTCTTCCGAGAAGATGGGGCTCGAGGACCAGTCCAATGAACGAAGGTTTGTTGGGCAGCTCTGCGCGGGAGCCCGGTCTTGAGTGACCCAATTTAAATTAGATAAACTCTCTGATCAATACGTGGACTGATCCATCAACACAGCGGTTCACAGCGAGTGGCCAGAGGGCCGTGTCCGGAGCCCATGGCTAGGCCGCGTCTCTGGGTTGAATCACTGTTGGCATCGTAGGGGAGCGAGCGCCAGGTTTTCAGGCAGGCAGCCTCCATTCAAAACACAGCGAAACACCCGCAACCCCTCGTCACCATGATGGCCGTGGGCGCGGGCGCGGGCGGTGCCGGGGCCCCAGGAGCGAGCTGGGCGTCGGATGCAGTTTCCCCGGGCCCGGTGGCGGCCACGCTGTTCTCCGGCTCTGTTTAAAACCCGCTTCGTCTCTGCAGGTGGTTGTCTCGACAACAGTCAACGTGGACGGCCACGTGCTTGCCGTGTCGGACAACATGTTTGTGCATAACAACTCCAAGCACGGCAGGCGGGCCCGCCGCCTGGACCCGTCAGAAGGTACGGCCCCTTCTTATCTGGAAAATGGTAGGCACATGTTACCTGTCCTTTTATTTGTAATGCTTCTTTTTCTTTGCACCATCCTTTATGTTGGCTCATGGGGAGTGACCCCGTCTTGGCCACGAGGGCCCGGGGCGGGGCAGGCTGGGGTGGGCAGTTCCCTGTGGTGGCGGCGGCGGGGGGGGGGGGGGGCAGACAGGCCTCCCAGCCGCTCTCTCTCCTCCCGCTGGGTTGAGAAGCCCAGCTCTTGCGTTCTTGTCACCTGCCATAGCCTTCACGTCATGGGTTTGTTTCTAAGCTTTTCTTGCAATTTTGGTTTATTTGGCTTCATTTTGCCCGGTGGGAAGGCCCATCCAGAGGCGCATCCCCAACACCCCGTGCACTTTTCCTTGGTTGATGACGGCCTGGTCCACTCGGCTCACAGAAGGCAGCTGTGAGGAGGGTTCCTGTCCCCGGAGCGCGTGTGCGCATGTGTGCGGGGAGCGTGGGGGCAGGGCGGTGGGATGAGCGCAGGAACAGCAGAAGTGCTCCTTTAACTCAGCGCTTCTAGGGGACTGGCTCCTCGCTTTGCTGTCAGGAGCGGAATTTCTGGTCGAGTGGCAGGCAGGCAGCCGTGCGCCAGGCGACCCGCGTGCTGCTGCGCCGCGCCCCGCACTCCACACACCCCCTATAAAGCAGATGCATTTCCTGGATCAGACAAGTCCTAATGAGCACGAGGCTCTGGCCAGTGCGACTTGTTGAGACAGCGTTGTGAGTTTTTTTTTTTAAAGTAAATCGCAAAGCCTTTGGTGCGATTCTGTCCTTGAGAGCTCTCCAGAGCCGCAACGCCGGGCAGGGGGACGCACACACGGGCAAACGCGTGGCGCCCGGGCGGATGCTCGCAGTGAAATACGACCCAGACAGAAACGCTGGGAGACGGTTTATGAATCTGCTGTGGTCCACAAAAATAAACTAATTTGTTTTTCTACATTAATGATGGAGGTATAAGAGAACAAAAATATAATAATTACAGGTCGCTTTGAGCACCAGTCATTAGCCTCCGTGACGTATTGTTTATCTCCTCCCCGTGCGCTGGAGGTAGGTGTGTGTTTGCCTAGCAACCATCACTAATGAGGTCCACAATTAAGCAGGTTGAATCCCGGGGCCTCAGTCCGCGCCTCCCCAGAGAGCCGAGCTCGGGAGGCGATAGGTTCAAGGCGGCCTCCCCGGCCCTCTGCAGCGGGCTGGAGTCTGGGTCCGAAATCCACTCCTCTAATGAGCTGCTATGATCGGAGCAAAGTGCGAGTGTTTATGTTTGTAAGTGGCATGAGGAGCATTTGGCTGTAAGCAGAAAATGCGGCATTTAGAGAAATAAAGGCCACGAGCGAGTACCTGGAGATGAATCCCGCTCCTCAAGAGCTGTTTACAGAAGTGGTCTTGCTCGGGGCTTTTCTTCCTTTTTTTTTATGTTTGTTTCTCAGTATTTTGCCCACGTTTATGCCGTCACTTTCTTGCAAGACTGAGGTGCTCGGTCCCGTCCTGCTGCTGGCCGGTCACCTAGGACTGCAGGGCCCTGGGTCTCCCAGGAAAAGGCCTTCCTGCACTCGGCGCCCGGTCCTCGATGCCCTGCGCAACGTGGCGGGGCCCTCCTGTGCGCTTCGTCACTTCTGGCGCCCAGCACCTGCCCTCAGGAAGTTCGTCCTGAGGTCTGGCCGGGTCCTTCCCCAAGCCGGCTTCGCACCTCGTGCCCGTCGGGGTGCATCCTGGGGTGGGCAGCTGGCTCTGCATCGGTCGGCCGCACATTCTTGAGGGAAAACGCGCCCCCATAACCACAGCTCCGGGCCTCTGTGCAGCCTCCGCCGGCTCACACCTCATTATCCAATCATCTAATATTCACCAGCAGTGTGTACACACTCGCTGATGGTTTCCAAGTAAACTAATTCCCCCTGCTGCTGCCGTGGATGCTTGCCACGGCGTCCTTTGAGCTCACAAAAAGCAAGGCAGATTATTTACAGTATTGAACACAAGTGCGGGAAAACAACCATTCCACCTCCAGCACGACACGGGAGAACCCGGCCTTTCATTTTGTTCCTTGTCACTTGTCCCTTTCGTAAACGACTCCAACCCGGTTTAAACCTTGGAGCGCCCTGCCCAGCACCCGGCCTGCAGCGCAGAAGTGATTTGCATGCCAAGTGCCGTAATGCGGTTAGGTTTATGCAATAAGGACAACTGAATCCAGGCTGTGGGGCTTTAGCGAGTTGCAGGGAACAGATGGCCCTAGGAGAGGTAAAGGTATAATCCTATCAGCTGGAGTATCAGCCAGCCATCTGGACATCCCGAGCACAATTACAAGACGTTTTAGCAGCAGAACAAAGAAGTCTTCACGAGGCAAGATTAGGCCTGTTTGAGTGCCTCAATATTGTGAATGCAGAGAGAGGTGACAAATGCTGGGGTATTACTCAGGAGAACTTGCTGATTAACGGGAAGCTGTGGACTAATAGAATACCCGAGATGCTGGGGAGAAACCCCCAGAAAGGGAGGAGACAGCGGGACCGGGGTCCAGGACCCTGGTTCCCGGCTCAGGCCTCGTCTTCACCTGGTGCCCACAGGATGAGCCGCGGGCCGGTCGAGGCTGGGCGCCCAAGGCGAAAGCACAGTGGAGGGAGTCCGCGATGCCGGGGTGGGGTTGGGGCGGCAGGACCCTAGCAGTTTAAAACCTATTGTCCCAGCTTGCACCAGAGGGAGCCTCTGTCGGACCCTGGCAGCCCTGGGCTCCACGAGGCCGGGCCAGGCCCGAAGCTCACAGACCGGAACCGTCTTGGAGAACGTGCCCCACAGTGGGGCCAGGGCGAGAGCCCGGGGGCGCAGGGGGCTCCCTCTCCCCGCCGTGTGCCGGCTCCTCTGCCATCTTCAGCTGCCGTGCCCAGCTCCGTCATCTGTTGGAGTGCATTGTGCGCCGTATATCATTAGATCTCCAGCGCTGTCTGTGTAATTCATTTTGCTATGGTTCCCACTGAACACATGTTCCCTCTCTGTGTGTGCATTGAAATGTATGCAAATACGGGCAGAAGGAAGATGGCTATCGGCCGCGAGGAGGCCGAGGCGGCCCGTGCCTCCTTCCCACGGAGCAGCACTACGAATTCCGAGGTGATGTGGCTTCCACTGGGCCACAGCTGCCAGATAGCAATCTCTGGTGCGCGCACGCCTCCATCCTGGGCTTTTTTTTTTTTTTTCTCTTTTCTCACCTCCAAAGTAAATTTGTTTACTGTAATTTTTTTTGTGAATTATTTGCCATAATTGGCTGTGCTGATGAAGGTCACTCCCTTGGAGGAGACTCGCCAGTCTTTAGAGAGCTGATCCTTTTCAAATGCTCTCCATGCAATTAAGAAAAGCAAATGTCACTCGGAAGCCTCAGAAATGAAAATTTGTATGAACTTATTAGCATGAAGTCAACAGCGCTAGTTAAGGGCAGGTTCCCAGTGTGTGCTCTGTGCCTCTGCTTCGGAGGGGATATGCGTGTGGAATGAGCAAATATAACCCCCGCTCGTCCAACATTAGAGCAAACAAAGGAGGGTGGCGTGTCGGCGGTGTGCTCAACAACAATAGCTAATGGTGATTAGCTCTCGGGGGCTGCCGGGCCGCCGGGGCCCGTCCGGGAAGCCGCGGCACGCAGGCTTCCGGAAAACTCCCACTTATGAAGACGTGTAGCCAGATCTGACCCCGAGTCTAAAAAGATGATTTATCTGCAGCCGAGCTACGCGGGGCTCAAATAAGACGAACGACCTAATAAGGCCCCCAGATGTCGGCCGGGGCTGGGGGCTGACACCCGGGGCTGGGGTGGCTTGGTTCAGCCACTGCATGTTTGTCAAGCTTCCCTCTTAACTGCTTCTTTGGACAGATGGGCGCTCAGGTGCTTGTGCACCAAGGAAGAACCCCGAAACGGGAGGGGTGTCCCTTGGGCCCTGGGCTGTGTTCCTCCCTCTTGGGTTCATCTTCACCCCTGCCCCACGAACCCGGGAGAAAGAAGGAACGACACCCGGGGGTGCCCAGACTTGCCGCAGGGGCTTCTCCTCCCGGTGGAGGGCTGAGGCTGGGCCTCCTTCCATCTGGGCTGTCCCCATGTCCAGCCCTTAGCAAGGAGGGCTGGCATCCTACAGGTCCTCTTTTGTGTGCCAGAGAATGGCCCCGGGCCCCGAGCTGAGCACAGGGCTCTGCCCAAACGCGGTGCCTTCACCCTGCAGGTTAGCCGGCGAGCATGCCGCCCGTGTGTCCCGGGGCCACCTCCTCTTCACGGGACTCCACACACAGATGGCCACGGAGGGAGGTCAGAAAGGTCGCCAGCTCCGTGTCCGGGACAGGCTGACCAGAGGCAGGACAGAGCTGGCCTCCACCAGCTCTGTAGCCTTCAGCCTGGCCCAGCCTCCCTGCTCCGGGCTGCTGGGAGCACCATGCGGGCCTCGCGCCGCCCGTCTCCTGGGCTGCACCCTCCTGCTGCTCTGCGTCCCCCAGCAGGGCTGCCCGCGTGGCCGGCTCAGCAGCACTGTTGTAATAACTCATGCAAATGGGAGGGCTCGCGAGACAAAGAGAGGTCAGGCCAGCGGCTCGGGGATCCCTGCCGACAAACAGTATTAGATGTAAAATGTGTACCTTTGACAAAAGTATTAATATAGTGCTTTTGATTTTTTTTCCTCCTGATGAAAAGTGAAAAGTGGTAATTGGGGAGTGACAGAGGAAAATGGAGTTTTGAACCAAAAGGCAAAGTTCGCGGATGAAAAAACCCAGCCCAGTTAGCTGCTTATGAGGAATCGAAGTGCGAGGGGTTTGCTCTTCCATCTCCTTCAACAGCCTTTTGATTGGCTCTGCTTAGATCTGTATCGCAAAGCAGAGAAATCGACGGCCACGTGCAGGCGATGCTTAATCATCTGTAATAGCCATATTTGCCCTGACACGTAATTTGCTATATCAAGCCTTTTTTTTTTTTTCTTGCTCACTAGTATTCCACAGCTCGGCCTTTGCTTTATAAAACATTTAATAGTTTGCTTTAACCACATCAACATGCTGATCTACGATTGCCCTTTGCGTGCCGCCTAGAGGAGAGACACGCCTCTCCCCCCCGCGGCGGCTGGCGCGGCTTCGGGGTGGGCTGGACGGGGTCCTGAGGTCTGCGTTCTCTGTCTTGTGCGAGCAGCCACGCCGTGCATCAAGGCCATCAGTCCCAGTGAAGGCTGGACCACGGGGGGCGCCACCGTGATCATAATCGGAGACAACTTCTTTGACGGCCTTCAAGTTGTGTTTGGAACCATGTTGGTGTGGAGCGAGGTAAGCCTGCACAGCCCGGGTACCCTGAGCTGTGGCTGCGTTCACGGCCGCCCTGGATGAGCTGCCGAGAGCTTGTGGGCACAAGGCACCCCCCCCCAAATCCTCACCTCTGGCTGGGGCTCCTCCCGGGTGCAGGGACAGAGCCCCCTCCACCCCCAGCCCCGTGCCCCTGGCTTTAGAAGCTGCTACAGGAGGCCCTCCAGGCCCCTGGAACAGTTAGCGCTGGAGTTCCCAGGGAAGTTCACGGAGACATATGGTGGCAATTTTCCTGTGAATGATGCCCTCTGGCCTTTCCTGCCAACGAAACCCCAGGATCGTTTGCAGATATTTTCTTAAAGAACACGGTAGGTCCCGAGCCTGGGTGCCAGCTAGGAGGGAGCATTCCGGGCCGATGGTCCAATTTGTGCTCATTTGGGTAATTATCTCCAACTGGCGAGTGTCCGCCTCCCCGGCCAGCGCGGCTGAACGCTGTCCGCCGTGTGTGGTTTTGCAGCTGATAACGCCCCACGCCATCCGAGTGCAGACGCCGCCGCGGCACATTCCTGGCGTCGTGGAAGTCACCCTCTCCTACAAATCCAAACAGTTCTGCAAAGGTGCTCCCGGGCGCTTCGTCTACACCGGTGAGTCCGCGTTCCGGGCCTTCTCCCCAGCAGGGCACCTTGGGGCCACCCAGGGGGGCGTTCACCGGGGCCACGCTCTGCCTGTCTGCGTCTGGGATGGGCCCAGTGCTGTGGACAGGTGCAGCCCCCGAGGCTGTGTGACTGCGGCTGGGTACCTGTGGGGTGGGGGAGTTTCACAGCAGTGTCCCCGGCTCTCTCCTCCGTTTCTGTGTCGTCACACAGCAGACCTCTGCCCGAGCTGTCCCCTTGTCCGGTTGCACCGGCTGAGGCTGAGGGGAGGCCACAGGCCAAGGCACATGCCCAGGAGTGGAGAGGCTGCTTGTAGTCCTGGTCTCTCCTGCTCTGCCCCGGGGTTTTGAATGCTGCACAGGGGTCCTGCATTCCTGGGGGCAGGGCCAGCTCGCCTCTGCAGCCCCGAGTGCCTCTTGTCATGGGAGGGCCTAATTGGCAGGACGTGTTGGAGATGGCCACTGAGAAACGCCATAAATCAATGGACGTAAGGCGTGTCTGCGTTTTGGTTTTCAGTCTTGGCCAGGTCCAAAGGCTGCCGTATTTAAGGAAGGTCTTTAACTCTGGCAGCGTGCGCTGGACTCCGGTGACCGTGAGGGGCGAGCCGAACACCCGTGGGCCTAGGCGCTCGTACAGTGGGCGGGTCTGTGAGGGCCCTGGCGGGAGCCCTGCTGGGGGCATCAGCTCTGACTCCTACCCCGTCACCACCCAGAGGTGCCCGGGGGCAGGTCTGGTCTCCCTCTGGGATGTGGTCATGTCCTGTGTGTCCAGCCAGTAGATGACGTCATGGGAGTCGGGTCCCTTCTCCCTTGGGGTGCAGAGAGGTAGTAGAGGTTCTCGGCCACGGCCTTTTCCAGGAAGGACTGAATGAGTGTGACGGGCACACATGAATCCCACCACTGCTCACTTCCGGGTTGGCCCCACGTCACCGCAGGGCTGTGTCTGGGCTGGGTCCCTCAGGGTCAGGCAGGCAAGGTGGAACCTGGCCCACCCGTGGAACCAGCTGAGGAGGGGTGGGAGTGGCAGAGGGACCACGGGCAGGTGGACGTGGCCCCCTCCTGTGGCCCGGATGCTCTTGGCTTCCTTTTAAGATTCTGCAGTTGGGGCCGGCACCGTGGCTCAATAGGCTGATCTTCCGCCTTGCGGCACCGGCACGCTGGGTTCTAGTCCGGGTCGGGGCGCCGGATTCTGTCCTGGATGCCCCTCTTCCAGGCCAGCCCTCTGCTGTGGCCCAGGAGTGCAGTGGAGGATGGCCCAAGTGCTTGGGCCCTGCACCCCATGGGAGACCAGGAGAAGCACCTGGCTCCTGGCTTCGGATCAGCGCAGTGCAGTGGCCATTGGAGGGTGAACCAACAGCAAAGGAAGACCTTTCTCTCTGTCTCTCTCTCTCACTGTCCACTCTGCCTGTCAAAAATTTAAAAAAAAAAAAGATTCCGCAGGTGAGGGCGGTCAGCTCCCTCAGATTTTGAAGGCCCCTGGTGTATTCAAAAATAGACGTGTCGACAGGGTTGTAAAAATCGGGGCGACTTTCAACCCCCCGTATAGCAAGCGGGCCCGGACTTAGGCTGGTTCAGCTGGGGGGTGCAGTGGCAGGAAGGCGTGTCCGCAGGCGTCACGTGGTCACTGCCGGCGTGGCCGTCAGGAGCAGACGCTCAGCGGCTCTGGGCTGGAGCTGGACGTGACTGCTCAGGACACGCGCTCCCAGGTGAGGCTCAGGATGCGGGGCAGGCGCGAAACAGGCGTCTTCATTCACAACGTTCGTGTATTTACTTCAAAGAGAGCGTGAGAGAGAGCTGTTTGCTGCGCATGCTTGAAATGGCTGCAGCAGCCAGGGCTGGGCACCTAGAACTCCATGTGGGTGCCCCACGTGGGTGCAGGCGCCCAAGCACTTGGCCCATCTCCTGCTTTCCCAGGCCACAGCAGAGAGCTGGATCCGAAGTGGAGTGGCTGGGACTTGAACCAGTGCCCATGAGGGATGCCAGTGTCACAGGCGACAGCTTTAACTGCTGGCCCCTTATGTATCTTTTTTTGGCTTAAGGTGTTTTTGCTGTGTGATGGCCTCCTGGGATGTGGGTACCCCCGTTGTACGTCGGGGAGCATCTGTGGACTTCAACACAAGTGCTTTTGCTGTGTAGAGTGTTGCCTCTGTGGGCAACGGGTCTCTGGGAGAGGCAGGAAGTGGGGCCCCTTGTGGGGTGTCTCCGGCAACCCGGCAGCTAAAGCCACGCATGTACTCAACACACCTCCGCATGCCGTCTGCCGCTGTGGGTGCCCTACCCCCTTGGGTCTACAGAGTACTCACTGCTGAGACCCGGCGGCCCGGGGGGCTCGGCACACTGCTCGTGGCTGTGGCTCCTGGGCGTGTGGGTGTGTGGGTGTGTGGCTCCTGAATCCTACAAGGCCCAGTTTCCCCTCGGCTGGGCCTCCTGAGGCTTTGATGAGGTCTGGGAGAGCCAAAGCCCAGCAGCCAACAGGTGGCAGGCCCTCCGTGGACAGTAGAGTGGCTAAACGAGGTGGAGGTGTCTGTGGGACACCTGCCCACATCCTGAGCCCCGCACTGGCTCCCATGGTGCAGCAGACACACGTCAGGGCTGGGTGTCCCGTGTGGATTCCGATGTCGCCCATGGGGCCTGGGTTTGGTTCACGGCTGCAGGGTGTGTGCGTGTCCTCACGTGGCAGGACGAGCTGTGGTCTGCTTGACCGTGCATGGGCAGATCACTTGTTCGTGGCCTGTCCTGGCTGCATTCTTCAGAATCCGTTCCTGAGCCCCGGTCTTGGCCTGGGAGCCTTTCCACTGGGAAGCCTGCACAGCTGTGGCTAAGAGCGGAGACCGTTTTTTGTTTGTTTTGTTTTTGAGAAAAGTGAGAGCTGAGAGGCCCGGTTCCCTTCCTTCCCCGCCTTGCCTGTCATCTGGGGCCGCTGTGCCCAGGGCTGCAGAGAAAGCACTGAGCTGAGTGTAAACATGGGTGGCTGGGAAGGGAAATGAGCTCGGGTGGGAGGAGCCACCTGCCACTGGCTGCCGGGTGTCACATGGCACAGGCCACGGCCCCAGTTCCCGGCTTGCCGAGGCCCTGTTCTCGCCACTCCAGGGCTGGGGGAGTGTGGTGGGGGGAGCGCTCTCTGCAGCCCCTTGTGCCCGGCCGGGTGGCGTGCCTTCCTAGGTCAGAGAAGCGTTGTTACAGCCACGTGGGCCTGCCCTACTGCAGTGGCCATGGTGTCTACTCTCAGACCAGCTGGGCCTCTTGGCCCACAAGTTCAAGGTCCCGCTGCCCAAGGCTTTGGGGTCTCCTCCACCCAGACCCTCTTCCATGAATGGGCATTTTCAATGGAGCTGTTTGGCGAGCTCAGCCGTTCTTGGCGGGAGGCTAATTTATGCCCCCCCGCCCCCATCATTAACAGGAATATACATTTCAAACGTGCTGTGTGCGCTCAGGGAGCAGAGGGAAGGTGGGGTCAGAGCCTGTCTGACCTGGAAGCTTCTGTCTGATTTGCATCGCCCCGAAATTGGCGGGGACAACGAGGTAATCACCGGGAATTGCACTCCCACTGAAAGCTGAGCCGGGCCCTCAGAATGCCACGGCTCGGGCGCCGGCCCCCGAGCGTCTGGTTCCCATCAGTGTCCCCAGCCCCAGAGGCTGCTGGGACACCCTCACGTTTAACCTTGCCGGTGTGAGGCCAGCGTGGGGCAGCTAGGCCTAGGATAATGAACCTGGGCTCAGAGGAGGGGGCCGCCCACCCAGAGGCTGGGGGGGCTTAGCAGAAGGCCCAAATGATCTGAGAAACACCAGACTGCTCGGGACCAGACCCTGTCAGTCCACCCGAGTGGGTGCTTGGCCCACGCCCGCCCACCGGGGCAGGGGCAGCAGGCCAAGCCCCGTCCGCCCAAGCCCCAAGCTCCCAGCCGCTCTGAGGACACCATTGCCTTGGGAGGCTGTGGCAGCTCAGTTGATTAGCACGGTGCATTAAAAGAACAAGTCACAGATGACATGTCCAGCGCCTCCACACCAGTTCTTTGTATTCCCACTGTGCCTCACCCCTGTTGTAAGAAGGTCAGAAATTAGAGAGAGTGAACAATTTTCAAGCGGCGAGCACTTAGGAGCAGAATTAACAGTCACTCTGTATGTAATTGCCAGTTAATGGTGAGTTGCCTTCTAGACTCCAAATGCAATATAAACTGGCGGGCACCTCGGATTACATTAATGAGATATTTGCTGCATTTAAAAGTGAATAGTGCAAATTAATAACTGAGTGCAAGCTTGTTTTAATATTTGTCTAATAATGCCCCATTTGCTTGTTCAATAATAATTAAAATAGTGTTGGAACGTCCTACCTGAGGAACTCGGTCTGCACTCGTGACTTCACCCGGAGAAACACATCAAATTGTTAAGAGGAATAAAAGGAATTATTTCTTAATTGGAATATAAGCATTATGGTGTTATTTGATTAAGACAGATTGGAATTTGCACGCTGCTAATTGAAGTTATGTCATCGCCAATGCTGCTTGTACAGGCGTGTTTTCATGTGCGTGGAGTGTCACGGTGTCATGGCACCAGCACGCATGTTGCCACCTTCCGAAAACGCCCAGGTTGGTGGAGTGACTTAGGAGGCAGCAGCCTGGATGCCGGGGACTCGGGTCATGGGGGGCCGTTCCTGCCGCCCTCTGGCCCCCCGTGTTTGGGTGGCCCATCCCCACACAGATTTCTGAGGACTCAGCCTGTGCCTGGGACCGTCTGAACCCAGACACCAAACGCGGTGTGGGCAGTGTGCTGGGCGGGCCCAGTAAGCGCTCACGGCCAAAGACCTGGCCAGGCCTGGGCCTGCCGGGCATCCCCACCCCCGGGGCGGGAGTGGAGAGATGAGCATCCAGCGTCAGGCCTAGGAGACCCTCCCATGGCCTGTAATCACTGAAGGCTTGTGCTCTTCTCTGATACAGCATTTATGTTTTCCTTAGAAGACTGTGAGTGCCTTGAACCTTGGCTGGGGGAGCAGGGCTGGGGTGACGCTGCCCACCCCACGCGTCGTGCAGCCCCCGCTTCACTGCGTGTTTCTGCAGCAGGTTAAAGGTCCGTGTGTGCGTGTGCACATGTGTGCGCGTGTGTGCACGTGCGCTCTGGTCCATCAACACTGTGGAGTCCGAAGTGCCCATGGCCACAGCCACCCCCACCAGCCACCTCCCCGGCCGTGCACCTCGGACAAATCGCTTGTGTCTGTGGAGCAAATGACGCTTAATTGCTACCCACAAATCATCCGACTTTTACTATGCCACCCTAAACGCGGATACTGCCCTCAAATGTAAACCACCCGACCATCTCCACGGTGAGCCTTTAACTCAGACGTGACACAGCGAGAAACGGGCGCTGTTGTCACAGCTCCAGGAGTGCACAGAGGCTCAGCCCGATGCACTGGGGGAACGTGGGGCTGCGGCCCTCCACCTCTATCTCTGTGGCCCCACTGCTGCCCTCATCCAGACTGGACATCTTCAGGGTGTCCAGAATCTCCGCTTCCTTCCCTCGGTCAGCCCTGGCAATCCCCTGGAGGATGGGCGCCTGTGGCCGCCTTGGTTTTCCACACGGTTACTCAGTGGAGAACAGCACGGGGCTGCGTCCTCAGCTCAGGCTGTCCCCAGGCCAGCCCAGACGTGGGATCTTGTCCTGTGTGACTCAGACGAGACCAGTGGGGCAGGCATTGATGCACAGTGGGTTTAGCCACTCTTGGTTTGCATCCAGGCTACTCTGCTGTTGATCCAGCTTCCTGCTAATGCATCTTGGGATGCAGTGAGTGATGGCTAAGTGCCTGGGCTCCTGCCACCCATGTGGGAGATGAGGAAAGGGGTCCCAGGTTCCTGGATCCTGCCTGGCCCGGCCTGGGCTGTTGAAGGCATTTGGGGAGTGAACCAGTGGATGGAAAAGCAATCAGTCAATCATCAGCCAATCGATTGATCTCTTTGTCTCTGTTGCCCTGCCTTTGAAGTAGAGGAAGATAATAAGTAAGCATTTAAGACAACACTTTTCCTCCCAGCCTGTCCTCTCCTTTGCTTTCGTCATCTGTCCCAGTGCGGATGGCAGAGTGGGCATTCTCACACCGGGCGGGTGATGGGCATCCCACGTCAGCCCCTTCACCTGGGCGTGGACACCGGTTGCCCTCGGGGCCCTTGAGGCAGAGCCACAAAGTGTGGGTAGGCAGGTGGGTGGGCGGGCACGCCTTGGGCCCCGCCCCCAGCAGCCTCGTGGGGTGACATCAAACCCAGTGACGCTGGGCTGACCTGCAGGCGGGCCTGGTGTGTGCTGGAGGGAGGTTCGGGGATGTCCCTGTTAGGTGTGCTGCCATGCGGGCTGCCGGGGTCGCCGCTGTCCCCTCTTGCTTGTCTCGAAGGAGGCTGGGAGAGACACCGTCTGTACTTGCACAAGTAGACTATTTGTCCTAATCAGTGACACCATTTACCAGAATTGCTTAAAATGAACTATACCTCATACAGAACTCGCACATTTAGAGAGTTCCATTCATCATCTGAAAATTGAGAGCCGGTAAACTTTCCTGCCCCTCCAGTGGGATCATAGGCATGCATCAAAATGTTAAAAATGATTGGTGAGAGGGAGCTGTCACCCATTTATCAAGGAAAAGAACATTATTTGCTAATTTCCCAACCAGGCTGGTGACAGGGTGCTTCGTCTTTAGACCCACGGTGACCAGCCTGCCCTTTTTGTTATTAGTACAAGTCAAGTGCTTTTGGGCTGTTGCTAACAAGACACATTTGTCTGTCATCCGAGGGGGCTTTGGTCGCTTTCCAAGTGCCCGTGACCGGGTCCGCCCCCCGCACCCCGATTGGCTGTGCTGTCGGGGCCACGCTCACCCCGAGGAGGACCGGGCTGATAAATCGTGGAGTTTCCGTGTCAAGGTGAAGGTATCGACTCCTCAGCACCGAACTGACAAAACGTAGCCGGTGCGGACGGCCATTCATCTTGCCCAAAGGACAAAAGGGTCATCCGAGTTTCCCTTAGCAATTGTTGGGATGTGGACAGCAGGGGCAGGCTGGGCCCTCTCCCCTGCTGGGCTCAGCCCCTTGGAGGCAGGGACCCCCACCTCCCCCACCCACCTGTGTTGCCGGGGGACCACCAGGAGGGGCGTCCTGGGACAGGCAGTGGACACTGTGTTGAGTTCCTGAGGGGTCAGGACCCACTTGATGAAGTAACCTGGGAAGGAAGGAGCGGGGCGGCCGGGGGCAGGTGCACAGGTCAGCGGTCACGGAGACCATGGCGCGGTGCGGGGTCCGGCCACAGGACACTGAGCGAGGGGCATGGGTGCGGGCAGAGCGCTGGCCGCCGTGCAGCTCCTTCAACCCACAAGGAGACGAGTGCTCGGTTCCTGGGGAAGTTTGTGGGAACGGAATTAAAGGATAAGTTTGTTTTGGTGTAGGCGTTGGTGAGCTCTGAGCACACAGGGATATTCAGCAAATCCACAAAAAACGTGACCATGGACTGTTATGCATGGGTTTCCTTTTTTTTTTTTTTTTTTTTTTCACCAAAACAAACTGGTCTTGTCCTCTTACTTTCCTGAGCTTGTTGAAGTCCCGTAATTGCTGTGCGGTCCCAGCGCACGAGGGACATCCCTGCTCTTGCTCCCTGGCTGACCCGTCACTGGCACCGCAGGCCTTCCCGGCCTCGACCGCCTGGCCCCACGGCAGCCCACAGCTGGAGGGCACCGAGGGGCATGTTTGGCTGTGGCGTGTGCTGTGCCGATGTGGCCGGGGAGGCTGCTGGAGTTGAGGCCTCCCAGGCCTTCCTTTGAAGACCACACACTGGCTCGGGGTTCAGCCTCAGATCCCCAGGACATAGCCTGAGAAAAGGCACTTTGCAAGGGGTATTTGAGTCTGCTTCATTTGTTGTCAAATCGCAGGACTAAGATCTTTCTCCTCTCAGAACAGTTTTAAGACAGCAGTAGCAGGGAAGGGAGGTTCTAGCGATGTGGGCTGTGGGCTTCCCGGGAGCACGGAGGTCCTCCAGGGCTGCGAGTGGCAGATGGAGCCACTGGGTCTCTCCAGGGGCACCCGTACACGTGGGCTGGCACGTGTGTGCACAGAGGAGGACATCACAGGTCGTGTGTGTGGATGGAGGAAGCATCACGGGGCACACGTGTGTGTGTGGATGGAGGAAGTATCCCAGGGCACATGTGTTTGTGTGTGTGTGGATGGAGGAAATATCACGGGGCATGTGTGTGTGTGTGTGTGTGTGTGTGGATGGAAGAAGTATCACGGGGCACACGTGTGTGTGTGCATGGAGGAAGTATCCCAGGGCACGTGTGTGTGTGCATGGAGGAAGTATCACAGGGCACACGTGTGTGTGTACATGGAGGAAGTATCACGGGGCACACGTGTGTGTGTGTGCATGGAGGAAGTATCACGGGGCACACGTGTGTGTGTGGATGGAGGAAGTATCACGGGGCACACGTGTGTGTGTGCATGGAGGAAGTATCCCAGGGCACGTGTGTGTGTGCATGGAGGAAGTATCACAGGGCACACGTGTGTGTGTACATGGAGGAAGTATCACGGGGCACACGTGTGTGTGTGTACATGGAGGAAGTATCACGGGGCACACGTGTGTGTGTACATGGAGGAAGTATCCCAGGCCACGTGTGTGTGTGTGCATGGAGGAAGTATCACGGGGCACACGTGTGTGTGTGCATGGAGGAAGTATCACGGGGCACACGTGTGTATACATGGAGGAAGTATCACGGGGCACACGTGTGTGTGTGGATGGAGGAAGTATCACAGGGCACATGTGTGTGTGTGCATGGAGGAAGTATCACGGGGCACACGTGTGTGTGTGCATGGAGGAAGTATCACGGGGCACACGTGTGTGTGTGCATGGAGGAAGCATCCCAGGGCATGTGTGTGTGTGTGCATGGAGGAAGTATCACGGGGCACGCGTGTGTGTGTGTATGGAGGAAGTATCCCAGGGCACGTGTGTGTGTACATGGAGGAAGTATCACGGGGCACACGTGTGTGTGGATGGAGGAAGTATCCCAGGGCACGTGTGTGTGTGCATGGAGGAAGCATCCCAGGGCACGTGTGTGTGTGTGTGTGGATGGAGGAAGTATCCCAGGGCACACGTGTGTGTGTGCATGGAGGAAGTATCACAGGGCACACGTATGTGTGTGGATGGAGGAAGTATCCCAGGGCACGTGTGTGTGTGCATGGAGGAAGCATCCCAGGGCACGTGTGTGTGTGTGTGTGTGGATGGAGGAAGTATCCCAGGGCACACGTGTGTGTGTGCATGGAGGAAGTATCATAGGGCACACGTATGTGTGTGGATGGAGGAAGCATCCCAGGGCACGTGTGTGTGTGTGTGTGTGTGGATGGAGGAAGTATCCCAGGGCACACGTGTGTGTGTGCATGGAGGAACTATCACAGGGCACACGTATGTGTGTGGATGGAGGAAGTATCACAGGGCACGTGTGTGTGTACATGGAGGAAGTATCACAGGGCACACGTATGTGTGTGGATGGAGGAAGTATCACAGGGCACATGTGTGTGTGTGTACATGGAGGAAGTATCACGGGGCACGTGTGTGTGTGCATGGAGGAAGTATCACGGGGCACACGTGTGTGTGTGCATGGAGGAAGTATCACGGGGCACACGTGTGTGTGTGCATGGAGGAAGTATCACGGGGCACACGTGTGTGTGTGTGCATGGAGGAAGTATCCCAGGGCACGTGTGTGTGTGCATGGAGGAAGCATCCCAGGCATGTTACGTTCTAAGCACAGGGACTCAGACAGTGGGGAGGGCGGTGCCTTCTGGGTGCAGCCTGGGCCTCCCTGTGCCTGCTCTCCAGCCCCTTACTCTTCCTGTCCCCAGAGGTTTCCTTTGGGCCTTCCGGGTGCAGCCTGGGCCTCCCTGTGCCTGCTCTCCAGCCCCTTACTCTTCCTGTCCCCAGAGGTTTCCTTTGGGCCTTCCGGGTGCAGCCTGGGCCTCCCTGTCCCTGCTCTCCAGCCCTTACTCTTCCTGTCCCCAGAGGTTTCCTTTGGGCCTTCCTGGGTGGAAACCTCCCTTCCCTGCAGGTGTCTCGGCTCTCAGGGCCCAGCACCCCAGGGTGGCCTCCGGGGAGCCCTGAGAAGCCGGCAGGCAGGGGCACTGCCAGAGCGGACCCGGGGAGTCCGTTCTTCCAGTCTGCCTCTGTCTCTTCAGCCGCCCCCTTCTAGAAGTTTCTCACCCCAGCCTCCCCCACAGCCCCAGGGGGGAGGGGGCTGTGGCCTGTGACTCCGCAGATCCTCGTGCCCGACGCTGGTGCCCGATGGCGTTGCGTTTGTCCCTGGTATGGGCGGCCAGCATGGTGGTTTCTCTGCTGGACTTTTCTCCAGTCCACGTGCCTGGGCATCTCAGGTCTGTTGGCACCGAGTTTCCCAACAGGTTCGCACGCCAGGATCACGGCCTTCAGGACAGGGGGTGCTGTCGGTGACTCTTACACTGCCCTTGGCCTGAGACTAGGTTTGTCTTATGGGCTCGTCATGGGTGACAACACAATTGTTCAGAAGTTGGCTTAGTTGGGATACTGGGAGCGTGAGATAATGGCTTCACTGCTGGACATGCGGACATGTCCACAGGGACCCACGTGCTGCCTTCCTGTGTGCTGGACACGCAGGAGGCCATGGGGCTGCAGCCACCCCCCATCTTCCCGCCCACAGGGAGCCACCCACTGCCTTCCTGTGTGTGCAGTCCCAGTCAGGCTCCACGTGGTCTTCATCCTGGCACTGGGTTGGCGAGCACCTGCCACGTGCCAAGCCTGCATCCACGGGTGGGCTGCGTGCCCTCTTCTCCCCGTCCCCAGTTCCTCAGCATCTGTCCTTCTCCTTGCCTGTGTGCCTGGGAAATACCAGAAAACTGGAACAGTCTTGAGATGAGCACAGGGTCTCGTCTCAAACACGCACTGGGAGGTTGACGCTCACCGTCCACATGGTCTGGAATTCGTCCAGGGCTCCCATCAGCCAGTGGCTGCCTGGTGCCCATCTGGGCTCGGTCCTGAGATGTGGGCACTGTGGGTGATTCGGAGAGGGAGGGAAACCATCCAGGTCTCGTGGGCACTCATGGGTGGGCTCTGGAGTGGGTGATGTGCCCCTCACCAAGGAAAACAGCTCTGTGTCCAAGCTGGCAGCCCAGTGCCTGGTATTGGGACAGCACTTGGCAAATGCCTGGTGCCTGGGCCCCATCGGCAGTCCTGCCCACTTCAGAGCCTGTAGAGACAAACAGCGTATAGAAAAGAAGCTAACGGAGCGGTCGTCACAGAGCCAGTGCTGAGTCCTAGAGGAGGACAGACGTGATGCCCGGGCGTGCCTGGCGGGAGAGCCCTAGAGAGCGGGCATGGGGTGGCCACAGAGGCCACAATGCTGGGGTTGGCTCGAGGACCGTGCTCCGGGGATCCTGTCTCGGCAGTGTCTGCCAGCGCTGACCTGTCCTCTTTATACAGCCGGGAAACCCAGGAGCTCAGAGTGCCCGCGGCCATCCGCAGGGTACCGGTGTCGGGAAGCCTCGGTGCGGTTGCTTGCTGGAAGCTGTGCCCGGCTGGCCCCTGGCTGCCCGCTCCAGTGTACGTCCCCAGTCTCCACAACCGCAGGTCCCGGGGTGGTGGGAAAAGGTAGGAAAGATGGCTCATCTGGGTGCTGAGAGAATCTCGCTTCCACGCGGGAGGAGCCTGGGAAAGTTCGTGGGACGTGCAGGGATTTGAAAACTGTTTTGTGTCAAAGTAAAGTTATTTAATTCCATTTTCCACGGACTGTATGATGTGCCCTTGTCTTTTTTTTTTTTTTTTAAGATTTATTTATTTGAAAGTCAGTTACACAGAAGGAGAAGCAGAGAGAGAGAGAGAGAGGGAGGTCTTCCATCCGATGGTTCACTCCCCAGTTGGCCACAAAGGCAGGAGCCAGGAGCCAGGAGTTTCCTCTGGGTCTCCCTCATGGGTGCAGGGGCCCAAGGTCTTGGGCCATCTTCTACTGCTTTCCCAGGCCATAGCAGAGAGCTGGATCGGAAGTGCAGCAGCTGGGTCTCGAACCGGTACCCATATGGGATGCCAGTACTGCAGGTGGCAACTTTATCTGCTATGCCACAGCGCCGGCTCCCCTTGTCTGTTCTAATTCAGACTAGAATACTTTGGCTTAAAATGTTTGATTTTTGTTCAGGTGTAGTTTACATACCATAATATTCACCCATTCAAAACCTGCAGTTAATAACTGTCAACAAGGGAAACGCCTTTTGGGAAGTGCATTGTGTGGCACGGCCATGGCCTCCCGGGCAGGCTGGCCTCCCTGGCAGGGGCACTTGCAGTCCAGCAGCACCTGGAAGGTCACCGTGTGGCCGTGACTGGGGGTTCCCAGTTGGGCAGCCGTCAACCTACTCAGGAGCACGTTCGTGACGGATAAGAGCCCCGTCCTTGTCCTCGTCCTGCTCCACCCCTGCTCTCTGCTCCTGCATCTGCTAGTCCACTTCCCATCTCCGTGAATTCTCTTGCTGTAGACACTTCTTTTTTTTTTTTCTTAAGATTTTATTTCTCTATGTGAGAGGTAGAGTTATAGACAGGGAGAGGGGGAGCCAGAGAGAAAGGCCTCCCATCCACTGGTTCACTCCCCAAATGGCTGCAACAGCTGCAGCTGAGCTGATCCGAAGCCAGGAGCTTCTAACAGGTCTCCCACGCGGGTGCAGGGGCCCAAGGACTTGGGCCATCTTCCACTGCTTTCCCAGGACACAGCAGAGAGCTGGATTGGAAGTGGAGCAGCCAGGACTAGAATGGGCGACCATATGGAATGCCAGCAGGCAGAGGGTTAACCTGTGCCATAGTGCCAGTCCGTCCGTCCGTCCGTCCTTCCTTCCTTCCTTCCTCTTTCTTTCTTTCTCTCTTTCTCTTTCTCTTTCTCTCTCTCTTTCTCTCTCTCTTTCTCTCTCTCTTTCTCTCTCTCTTTCTTTCTTTCTTTTTAAAGCATTTATTTATTAGAGGGAGAGTTTCCATCCACTGGTTCACCCTGCAATGGCTGCGCAGCAATGGCCAGGGCTGGGCCAGGCCGGAGCCAGGAGCTTCCTCTGGGTCCCACGTTGGTAGCAGCAGCCCAAGCGCTTGGGTCATCTTCTGCTTTTCCAGGCCATTAACAGGGAGCTGGAGTGGAAGTGGAGCAGCCGGGACTCGAACCGGTGGCCCTACAGGCTGCTGGTGTTGCAGATGGTGGCCTTGCCCACTGTGCCACAGCCTGGCCCCATTTGTGGACGTTTCATGTAAGTGGTCCGCACAGTCTGTGGCTCTTGGCATCTGGCTTCTTTCCTCGGGCATAAACATCTTCAGGTTCCCCCACTTGCGGCCGGCATCCTTTGCGTGTGAGCAGTACACCATTGTGTGGATGGACCGACGGTGTCTGCCCTCCCTCGCCTCCCTTGGCTGCTCAGCACCTAGAGTGTGGCTGTGGCGCCTGTGCCAGGTGGCGTCTCCAAGCAGCCCAGGGTGTCACTCAGCACCAGGGACCTGCTGTGTGGCCGCACTGCCTGGGGGAGGCAGGTGGTGGACGGTGACCTCCTGGGTGACTTTCCACCCCGGGGAGGAGCTCAGACGCCTGGACAAGCAGAGGGGCGGGCTCAGAAGGTGCCCCCGAGGGAGTGTGGCCGAGGCCTACCTTTTGTCCTCGGCCATAGCGGGGTCGCATCTGGCCTAGGGCGGAGGTTGAACCATTAGAGCTGGTTTTCCCGTTACCCGTGTACGGAGAAGTTCCGCTGGCTTAGAGTGCGTGGCTCCGTCGTGTGGGCGGCCACGTTGCCCGGCTGCCCTCCTCCCTGACAACACAGGGACACTGCAGTTTTCTTTCCCTCTCTAAAATAAAAATTCCTTATTAATATGAAGGGAAGAGAGAGAGCTCTTATGTGCTGGTTCACCCCCCAGATGCCCACATTGGACCCGGCTGGGCCAGGCCAGAGCTGGGAGCTCTGTCCAAGACTTCCCTGTGGGTGGCAGGAGCCCAGTGTCTTGGGCCATCCTCTGTCGCCTCCCAGGGTCTGCATCGGCAGGAAGCTGGTAGCTGGAGCTGGAGCTGGGACCCAAACCGTGTTTTAGGATACGGGCTGCAGGTCCCCGGCCAGGCGGCTTAGCCGTCAGGCCGGATGTCCACTCTGTGGTGGTTCTTGGCGATGGAAAGTGCGACCTGAGCAGGCGTGACCTTTTTATGTTGAGGGGGTTTTTGCTTGTTGGCCTCTTGTCCTCTTGCTTCCAGGCTGTTCCATGCTTAGGAGGGGTTAAAATGTCGGAGCAGCCTTGGAGTGCCAGGGCCGTGTCCCCAGCCTGGAGCCTCCGCTTTGGGGCGTTCCTGTCTCCAGGCCCCAGGCCTCAGGGGCAGAAGGCCACCGAGCAGGGAGAGCGTGCGGGGCATGGCGCGGGCCCTGGTTTTCCTCGGCTGCAGGGCTGGGCTCTGTAGATGTAGTCCCGACCCGACTATAAAAGCCGTAATCCGGCGTATTCTTGGAGGTATGTAAACAGAACTGTTTGAATGCAATCCAATAGTTGTCAGCAAGGGTATTATTTTGGTAACAAGGAAGACGAGCCGTCCCCTTTTCTGCGTTCGGTGTCACATCACAATGCTGCCATGCGCTGCCAGGCGGTGCTGAATGGAATCTGGTCCCTGTGCACGAGGCCCGGCTGGGCTGTCTCTGAATGCCGCCACGGCGTTCCCGGGACACGTGAGGCGGCGCCCAGTTCCAGTGAGAAGCACAGAGCGGCCTTTCCCCATCTGCGGAAGACTCACCGACAGAAAACGCCTGGCGGCTCGAATTCTGCAGGAGCTGGTGTCAAACGCAGGCTGACCCTGGGCCCTGCGAGCCGCCCCGGCCAGCGTGGGGGCTCCGTGGCCCGGCACAGCCACGCCACTCGGCCGAGGGCCGGCCCCGCTTGGCCTCCTGCTTGCCCCTGGTGAGCGACGCGGGCGCTCCCTGGCCTTTGTGCTTCCGTGCACGGCACCACAATGCCCGGCTCACCCTGCCGCGTTCTGTGATTGAAATTCATTGCCAAATTTATTGAGAAATTAATGAGAAAAGCTGCAAAGTATTGACTTTGAGAGGAAAACACAACTCATCTTGAATGAGGAGGAAAATGCAGCAATAATTTAGCCACTATTGATTTGGCCCTGTCCATGTATTGATCTTCATTTTACAATATTAATTTGCACCTGCAATGGGCTGCGAAGGGAACCGATTTCATTTCGTGCCCGCGTTAATGTGCAAAGCATTAGGTTCTCTTTAGAAGCGGGGTCTTCCTCGCTGTCGTGTGGGGAAGGCGGGTTTTTTTCCCCCCTATTTTTGCTTGTTACTGAAATGGTCTAAAAATTAATTTTTTTGTCGGACAAAATATGAAAGCAGAAACCCATCTAAAACATAGCCCTCCTCTCGGCTGCCCCGGCCGCTTTTCATCCGTGCACGGAGCCGTCAGCCGCCTGAAACTCCAGCCACCCCTCATCATCATGCCCGGATCAGTTCAAAGTTCATGAAATTTCTATGAGCATTGATCTCGCCCCATTGATTTTTTTTTGCAGCAGATCTTTGAAATTTTAATTTCCCGAGCATCTGAATTTCTTATAGATGAAATGCACTTGGAGGAGACAGTTGATGATAAAGTGGAGAACTTAGCATCATTTTAAAGCCTAAAAAAGGGAGGAAAAACAGGCATTTGCAGACTTTGTGTAATGGTTTTGAGGTGGAATGATGAAGGCGCTCGGGTGGGGGTGAGGTATTCAGGGGGGAGCTAAATATCAATTTTGTCTTCCGTGGCCACACATTCCTAATGCAACTTTTTATACAGTCGTTTTGAAGGAAAAGCTGTCTGCAGAAACAGCAGGACGGAGAGGCATCCTTCACTGCGCGATCATTT
>OX463235.1:78225270-78227770 GCA_949820135.1 Sylvilagus floridanus | reverse complement strand
GGGGCGGGATGCGGGGCGGTGGGAGCCGGCAGAGAGCCCGCGCGGCTCGGGGCACATCGCGAGAAATGTATTGTTTCTCTCCCCTTCAGCAGAAAATAACATTTGTTTTTGTTGTGTTTAAGGCAGAGTTTAAATTAATTTAACCCAGTGACACATGTTCAGCGCCTAAGCTGTTGCTAAATAATCCCGTGGAATAAATTGCTGGGGAACCAAGTACATTAATTTACGGCTCTCCCGACACTGACAGATGGGAGGGGGGGTGGGTGGGGGAGCCGGCAAATATTAACATAAAGCAAATTTGCTTTATTCTTCTTCATATTTCCCCCCAGCCCCGACTCGCGCTCACCCAAGGCTGCTTCTCTAATTATCCACGAGGTCAGTAAGCAAAATTGGGAAGAAGCTGGGAGATCAATACAAATTATCCCCGAGCAAACCAGTGCTGACAGTTTGAATTGCGGCATATGTTTACCTAAAATCAGGCAATTTATCTTAATATCAGCAAAGTAATGCAGTGCAGGTGAAAGGTCAGGCAATCTCTCCCCCTCATAATTACCCAGTTCTAAAACAGGAAAGTGGTATTGATTGGCCTGGCTGGGGGCTCCGTGACTGGACGTGCCAGCGCCTTGCCCTGGCTCGGCCTGGCTCGCTCGGTGCGCAGGGCCCTGAGCCTTCTTCTCGCTGGCCTGGAGTGTTTGCCGCCCGAGCCTCTGTGTGTCCTGGCCTCGTGAGCCTGGGGTGAGGATGGGTTCTGTGTGGTCCAGCACGTGGAAGGCTGCGGACGGATGGACGGACAGACGGACCACCTGCCCACGGGTCGGGCTCTGCAGGTGGCCACTGCTCTTGGAAGCGTGGGGTGGGGGCCGACAGGATGTCCCCACCCCCCAGGAGTGTGACTGCTGCATGTCACTGCTGCTGTTGCAGGAGGAGGGGCCGCGTTTTCTCCTTGCACATGAGCTGGTTGGGCTCCCCAAGGATGGGGAGGCTGGGGCAGGCTGAGGCCTGCGTCTGGCCTGGCGGCCCGGTGACCCCTCCTCTCCGCCCTAGCAGTGCGGTGCCGCCCTGGTCCTGGGAAGTCACCGCGCTCGGGGCTGGATCGAGGGGTGCCCTCAGACGGCTTTAAATGCTTTTGGTCATAGACGAGTATCAGTCGCAGGGAAATGCTGCGAGATGTCTCTCCCGGAATGAGAGGCTATGGTTATTACAAGTCATAAAGCTTCTGAAAGCTTGCATTAAAGCGTCTATCACCTGTCAGGGGCATTTGCATGAAATCAATAGCGGCCGCCCATCTATCTTTTCTGATCACCTTTCATCGGGCCGATTCATTAAGTCCGACAGTCATGGCGATTAGCTGGGAGAGGAGAGACCTGCCACGGTGGCAGTGCACAATGGGCCACCTATTTGTTCCCCGACGGAGGAACGCAGCACTCGGCTCGTCTCTGCTGGCCGCGGCCGCTCGGCGAGGGCCACCCTACCGCCCGGCTGCGCTCCTGCCCGACACCCTAGCAGGGGCCCCGGCAGAGACATGACAAATTGTCCCCCAAGTCAGCGCTGACAGCCTTTGATGATTAATGGTCTGATTATGAAGTGGTTTTACACACATAGAATTTACATCACAGAGAGTTAGGACTTTTGCCGTGTCACACACGCCGAGGCATTTGGAGGGGCTTTAGTATTTGCAAAGAAAAAAGAGGGCGAAATCCCAGCAAAAGCCATGTCATGTAAAATCAATACGTCGGATCAATGCTTTATTAACAAGAAAATGTCTTACTTCACATTCCTGTGTGGACCTTTGTCTCCGGGATGTATGATGGAATGTCAGATCATATTGTGGGCCTCGACTTGCGGGCGCGTAACCGGGCGTCCGCGGGAGGCGCCCGGGAAGAGTGGGGACCAATTATTTCCGAGCACGCGTCCAGAGGCAGCCCCTACCCCTGCTCCGAGGGGTCCGGGGCCCTTTGTGCTCCGCACCCTCGGCGCACCTGCTGAGCTGGGCGGTGTCAGTTATCGGATGACTAATGAGTGACGTCCCAAATTGCGGGCGGAGTAATGAAGAAACGGCAGCGGGTCTCGTTAGTCTCCGAACCCCCCCCCCCATTGATGTCGGGCCACGCGCCGTGGAGTTGCCGCGCAGAGAGTGGTATCCACATCACCAAGTAATGCGCCCTAATAAGTATTTTCATCTTAACTCGCGTCCGCAGGCCTCGGGGCTCAGTTTTTGTTGGAGTCAGGCAGAGCCATAATAAAACCCGATGGCTCCTTATAAAGCCTGTTAAACACAGTGTGTGCAGTCGGACGGGGGCCCGGCCGTGATTCATGCACTGTACACAGTACGTGTGCCGCTGATTTATGGCCGTGCACAGTTCATAGTCAAAATTACAATTTGAGGGATAAAAAGATTAATTACTATTTGTGGCCGGCAATTCGGTGCGGCTGGTGGGTTGCAGCTGTAGAGTGATAGTGCTGTACATCAGCTTGTAGCGCCATTCACAGATTATTAAAG
>OX463235.1:77737770-78220270 GCA_949820135.1 Sylvilagus floridanus | reverse complement strand
GAATTAGGGGTGAGATGTTGTCTTTAAGGACTCTGCCAGTGTAATTAAGATATGGAAAATTACTTATTGTTCTTCCCCACTAAAGTGCCAGGAATTAACAGGCAGACGTGGCGCGGGGCCTTTCCTATTCGTGTGTGTGTGTGTGTGTGTGTGTGTGTGTGTAATGCCTGGAAGTTGCTGTTGTTAAACCCCAGGCATGGAATGGGCTCCTTCTCTTCCGACCCTCTGCTTCCCCACCGCCCCCACCAGTGCTGCACACGCAGACAGCGCCCAACAGAGGCACCTGGCCGGGACCGCCTCGGGTGGGTCGGGGCTCCCCCGCCCGTGTAACTGCCTGCCGGGCAGCGCGCTCCGGGCCGCCCTCCCTGAGATCCTCCGTTTGCTTTTCCCTCTAGGAAGTGTTACTCAAGAGGGCGGCAGACCTCGTGGAAGCCTTGTACGGGATGCCTCACAACAACCAGGTGAGCGACTCGCCCCGGGGGCTGGCAGCCTGGGACGGCGTCACCGGGGCCTGGACAGAGACCAGCTGCCTGATTCTTGCCCTTGCACCAGGTGTTCAAGTAGTGATTGGTCCATCCCAGGACCCAGAAGCCAAAGAGCCTTGTTAGGGGCTCTCGGCTCTTCCGGGCGCGAGTCAGGGACAGTTTGGGTCTCTGGGCCCCAGGACTCCACGGCGCAGGTGCAGCGTGTCCTGAGCGCCCCAAAGGAAGTTCTCCTGTCCCAAAGTTGAGCTGAGCCACAGCCGGGGCTGAGGGACAGTGAGGCCCGCGCAGAGAGCCGGAGGGGCGGCCGAGCTGGCCTCGGGGTGACGGGCACCCGTGCGTCCCCGCCCTAGGAGATCATCCTGAAGCGAGCGGCTGACATCGCCGAGGCCTTGTACAGCGTTCCCCGCAATCACAACCAGATCCCCACCCTGGGCAACACCCCCGCACACACAGGCATGATGGGTGTGAACTCCTTCAGCAGCCAGCTGGCCGTGAACGTGTCCGAGACGTCACAAGCCAATGACCAAGGTAGGCGGCAGCGTCCTGGGCGCCCCCCCCCCCCAGCTCTGGCAGCTGAGCGTGCCGGGAGCCGGTGGGGATGCCCAAGTGGCCCCGCTTCCCGCCAGCACTGGCCGGCAGTGGCCAGCACATGTGGCACAGCTCCCTTAGTCCCTCAGCCTCCTTCTTGACTCAGAAGTCGCTTCCCTCCCAAGACCGGGCTGGGCCGTGGGATAGCTGTGATGCAGGGCGCAGACACTGTGCGGAGGGCTCTGGGGCTGAGTCTGGGACGAGTCCCCGGGGAGGGGGAGTCTGCCTTCCCTGCCCTGCAGCTTCTGTGGGACGGTGACCCGGCCCACCGAGGTCACCGCACCTCGTGGCTTAAGCTGGCGACTTGAGACCATTTCCCCTTTAAGACCCACGCAGGCAGCCAACCCGCCCCACCTCCGCTCCTAGAAGAGCACTGGTAGAGATGTGGGGAGTTGGGCCACAAACAAGCTGCCCCTGTCAGCCCTGGCATTTGAAGGTCTGGGAGGCTGAAAGTTCACGGCGCGTGGGGGCAGCGCGGGCCCGAGCTGCTGGTAATTGCGTCTAAGGAGAGCCGTGGAGGCGGCTGGCGCTTCGATCGAAGCGCGCTCGGGCCGCTGTCGAAGCCGACAGCCGGAGCGGGGCTGGCCTGACGAGGTTCTCCGAGCTGGCTAAGGGCAGAGCAGAGGGCAATCAGAAATGTTGAGTATGTGATACAGATTCTCAGGGAAGCCCCACCCCCACCCCCAGGTGTCTGTCACTGATAATAACGTTATTTTTGGCCGGGGGGGATTTCAACAGTCGGCTACAGTCGCAATACAAGCAGCGTGTCCCCGCGAGGATACGTCCCCAGCAGTACTCCCCAGCAGTCCAATTACAACACAGTCAGCACTAGCATGAACGGATATGGAAGTGGTGCCATGGCCAATCTAGGGGTCCCGGGCTCGCCTGGATTTCTTAATGGCTCCTCCGCTAACTCTCCCTACGGCAGTAAGTGTCTGTTTTTGTCACACATCATCACGCAGCTTCATATTCACTACCACGTCGAGTGTGTGCATTGCTTGGGTGTTCTGTGCTGTGAGCTCCTGGGTAAAAGGAAGGGTGGCCCCAGAGGCTGGGCGTCCGAGTGGTGACCGCGGATTGACCCAAACGCGGGGGTCGGGACCCCACGGGGGCCGCTCCGTCGGGAGAGACTCCGACGCGAAAGCGCTCGCCTGCTACCCCGAGTGGCCACGCCGGAAGCATGTGGTGTGTCTCGCGGCGGGCCTGCGTGCCGTCCCGTGGTGCCGCGCCACGGCCGCGTCCTGACCGTGTTTGCTTTGTTGCAGTAGTGCCGTCCAGCCCCACCATGGCAGCCTCCTCGGCCACCCTCCCTTCCAACTGTAGCGGCTCACACGGCATTTTCTCATTCTCACCTGCCAATGTCATCTCCGCAGTGAAACAGAAGAGCGCCTTCGCGCCCGTGGTCCGGCCCCAAGCCTCCCCGCCTCCGTCCTGCACCAGCGCCAACGGGAACGGCCTGCAAGGTGAGGGCGGGCGGCGGGCGGGAGCTCGGCCCCCGGGCGCCTCCCCAGACGCCTCACGCCGCCCGTGGCTTTGCATGCTGCCCTCGGACCCCTGGCCGCCGGGGCTGGAGAGGCCGTGAGCGCGCTGGGCTCCGCCTGCTGGTCCTGGCGTCCTCCCGTAGGCAGACGGGAGCGTGGCGGTCACAGCCGGGCCTTTGCTCAGGCCGGCCCTTCTGGGGCGCAGCCCACGTGTGGCTCTCCTTACTCTAAGGCGGTCTCGGAAGGGGCACGCTGGGTTGCCGTGCTGAGGCGGGCCCCCCTCTCGCGGTCACAAGGCTGAGCCTTGGTCCTCAACGCAGCCTGGCCGCGAGTCCAGGAGAGGGGCCGGCGTCCAGACCTCGGGGCCACAGGCATTGCATTAAGTGGCCATTGTCTGGCCTCTTTCAGACACCAGCTTTGGTATATGCTCCTCCCGGTGAAAGTCAAATCCAGTTTCTCCTTTAAAAAATGACTCCATTCCATCAGTATTTACTGAGCGCCTACTGTGTGCCAGGCTCTCTGCTGGGTGCCGAGGACGCAGCCGTGGAGAAGACAAACTGGCCCTTTTGTGAAGTTGGTGCCATATTTCACTTTGATGAACTAATGCTCAAAAAAGGAGCTGGAAAGGTATCAGTGACTTGAATCATTGTCTTCACACCCGTTAGTGTCAGAGGGGACACCCAGGCCCCCAGGTGCTGCCACCGAGCCGGCGGGCGGCGAGGCGCCTGGGCCCCGCCCACTGCCCACGCGCGTGGTGTCGCGGGCAGCCGAGAGCCGGTGCCGCAGCGGCAGTGTGTACACACACAGGTCTTCCACACCATAAAAGTTGTAACGGTGAGTCGGAGATAAATTTAATATTGTTGAAATTAATGAACTGAGAAATTGAAGCTCACATCACTACATGAACAAACGTATTAATATGTTATGCATAAATTAATGAGAGCCATCATTCTGACAATATCAAACAACAGTAGGGTTAAAAGATCCTCGGTGACATCCGTACCAGTTCACGCGAGAGGCTCGGCTGCACACTTGGCGGCATCGCAGCACAGAGCCCACCTTCTCGCATGTCCAGCGCAGGTGGGCCCCCGACTCACCATTACAATTCAGAACTGTGAGCTCAAGGTGAAGGCAGAGGGGATGCCGGGGCCGGTCCGGCTGTCCCCTAGGGAGCCAGCAAGCCCGGGAGCCAGCCTCGGCTGGTCCCAGGAGTGACCGACCGGGCCAGTGTCCAGTGTGTGGGGAGCAGCAGCCTGTTCCCGCAGGAAACGGTCAGGGGCCGGGGCCGCTGCCCAGGAGGGCTGCGGGGAGAGGGGCCGCGGGGGCTTCCGTCCCACGAAGTAGGTTTCCCATGCCCCAGGCGGGTTATCGGAGGCTGGTGCGGAGCCGCGCGTGGGCTGGGCTCGCCGGCGGTAACTGCTCTCCCCTCCTCTCTTGCAGCTATGTCTGGGCTGGTAGTCCCGCCCATGTGAGGGACGCGGTTCCCTTCGGCGGCGCCCAGCGTCAGGGGACGGACTTCAGGGGACACGCTTAGCATATGGGGGAGGTGCTGGCGCAAAACGGATCTTCGAGGACAGCAGCAGCAGAGACCCTACGAGAGACTTTGCTTAAAGATTTTATTTAAACTATTAAGAATCAACATGCAAACAACCTACTTCTTCATGAACAATTCCATTTTATTGACTGAACTTTTCTCATATTTTCACATTTCTCAGTCCTGGAGAATGAGGAGAACAAAGCAATGCCTATTTTGTATAAAGTTTCTGACCCCGTCTTGGCTCTGTCTAGTACTTGCTATCTGTGTTGGGAGAATCTTCGTGAATGCACCATTTTGATGATCATGAAACACTGAGGAAAAATGCCTCTGGACATTTTTCTGTACTCATACTTAGATTCACAATGGTTGTGTATCTCTATAATGTGAAATATTTTTTTGTGGTGATACAAAGGGGGCCAAGGAGGTATGAGCCATCAGCCTGGAACAAGAGGATGACTATGATTAGAAGTGGGGGTGGCGGGAGTGGGGAGGGTTTACCATTGCTTACCTTCATCTTCATGAGACGAAACTTTGTAACTTATTGTAGTTAGAACTTGTAACTTTGATATTGAATTCTCTTGCCTTCAACAAGCACACTGACAGAGAACAACAATGCTACTGTCTGTTGGTTCCAATTCTCACTGCTACAGCTTCCTGGTAAGCAAGTTTGATCTGCAACATTTTTTCCACTTTTGCTAGCACTGTATACTATTGCATTCTTAGGCTACTGTGAGGTCTATGTTTCTTGTACCAGAAATTGTCCTTTTGACTTCTAGATCCCTCTTCCCTAATGTGTTTTGTATGTGGTTATAAAATTGTAGACTTTTGTGATTTTGCCAAAGTTGTAGCTAAATATTTATACACTTGTCTTGAATTTTTTTCAGATCCACTTAAATATTTAGAAAAAAACACGTTTTATTCCTTATGTGTCTTATAAGGGATAAGACGGCCTTCATTCAGCCCTTTGTTTCCCATGAATACTTGCAGTTGCTAAGGGACTTTATTTTGTAACATATCAATTATAAATATTGTATTTATCTTTGAAATTTTGTACATTGCTTTTCCTGCCGGTTTCCTTTTCTCGTCGGTGTTGGTTTCTGATCACGTCCTGGTGTTGTGATGGTCTACAAGAGCGTTAGCCGAGAGTCGTCCCTCCGAGCTGTTTCGTTCAAGTGAACCACATCCTGCCCTTTATTTGTACCTGCAGCGTTTGCTATTGTTTAGCCTTTCCATCCTTTATTTTTTATTTTGAGGAAAAGTCAAATTCATTGTTTATTTTTATATTATTTTTAAGTTATCTGAACAAATACTTTTGAAAAAAAAGTTTGTTGTATAGTCAACGAAGCGGTGCCCCCGGCTGTGACAACCCGTAGACCGTGTGCATGTGGAGCGGCCGCGAGGCGGCGACACCGTCTGGGGCTGTGTCCTTTTTCTTTTTTTGTAGAATGTAAAAAGTCATTTTAGCTGCCACCCATGACTTTGCCACATACATAGCTGAACTGTGTTTACTGGAAAATTCAGAGGCCTAAAGTTTAAAATAAAATTTACTTCTGATGTTTTAATTAAAACGTTTGCCACATTAACTTCTCTGATGCCTTAAAAGTGGACTTCTTGGAAAAAAAAAAAAAAACCCTTTGTGCTGTTCGATCACGGGCTGATGCCGCGATGGTCAGCCGGTGTTTCGTTTGGAGATTTGTGGTGTAAACACACCCACACACCCACACTCGACCCACACACACGCAAAAGCACAAACCTGCTGTTCCGGTGTCGCTCCTGTCTGGTCCCTCCCGCTGCCTTCCGCACCTTCCCAGGCTCCTCCAGCGAGGTCTCCCGGGAGCCCGAGTCCGTGCTGGTTTTTAATTTTTTAATGACACATTTTTGTGGTCCGATCCGATAGCACCGTCTGTACTTTTTAAACTGGAATGACCTCGCTCAGATATTGTGCCTGTTAGTGCCAAACCCACAGTGAGACCCCAGGGGTCACTTGTTGTCCACTGCACTCGATGTTTGCAGACGCAGCACAGTAAGCATTTTGCAAACCACAGCAGAAATCAAATGGAGGGACTTTCACAAACTTTCCTGACAAAAATAACCATGCACAACTCGGAAAGGATCCATTCGAGGGACTCAATAGAACGAGCAAACGCCGAGTCCCCAGCCCCGGCAGCTCCCAGCCTGGCTCCGGGACGCTGCGCGTGCGGCCCCAGGGGAAGCCTGAGAAGTCACTTTGGAACTAAATCGCCTCCGTTTTATTTTGTGTACGCAAGGTTTGCGCTGCAGAAGAGCGCACGTGTCCACGTTCAGAGCGTTTGCAGTTTCTTCATCCGCGCACTCGGTTTGTGTTGTAGACTGAGTAGTCGACGCCCTCATGGCTTCATGTCTCAGAATCGAGCGCTTCACTCCATGGTAGATTTTACTGTTAAAGACCCTACAATAAGATTGTTTTATCTGTACATTTTTTTCAGATATTTAACTGTATAAAAATGTTCATTTTACACAATATTTAATTAAAGTATTTCTTGTCTGTGAATTTCACTTTTGGCCATCTTCTCTCTCTTGATTATTAAAACGACTGACTGAGCATGCTCAGTTACAGCGGGGGTTTCGTTTGCACACACGGGGTTCCGGAGCTGTGTCTCTGTTCTCGTGAGAACATTCCACAGAGTGACCAGTTGGCCGTCTCACCTGCTCGGGGAAACGCAGCCGCCAGTCCCTGAGGTGGCTCAGACCCCAGAGGTGCCACCACTGCTGGGTCCACAGGCAGGCGAGCCGCAGCAGAACCGGGCGGGGTGGGGGGTACCACTGCCCTCGGCCCTGAGCCGTCCAGCCCGCTGCCCCAGCCCCTCTGCGGCTGAGGGAGGGCGTGGCGAGTGGAGGGCTGCTGCACGGTGGGCAGACGCCAGGGCGCTCGGGTGCCAGTGCCGGCCGAGGTCTGACCCAAGTGTCACCAGCCCCAGCCCCGCGGCCTGCACCTGCCGGTGTAGCCAGACGCACCCGCCGATCACGGCGCCGTGCCTGCCCGTTGGCTTCCCGGGTTCACGGTTTCCCCTTTGCATTTCGCACAGTTTTTTCATCGGCAGCGAGAGGCGGGGTCTGTGTGTTTTGGCTTGCAGCTCTGTAACACATACACACAAGTGTGATCTAAATTAGCGCTCACAAATGTCTTAATTACTTGTTTTGCTGAGCAAAACAGGAAACAGTTATTCAAAACACAGAGAAACTTGTGAATGCCTTCTCCCGTCTAGGAAAATCGGGTTCCTTTGCATTCTGGCTTCAGCCTTAAAGAGACAGCGGGACAGAGGCTCGGGGCGCCCGGCTGCAGCCGCCCACTGCCGCACTAAGCCCTGGGCTCCTTTCCAAGCTGCCGGGGCTGGGCTGGGCGGAGTCCCCCCCTCGCCACCCGGAGCTCGCGCCGGGCGTGCCCAGCTCCTGCCCCTGCATCGCAGGGCCCTGGGAGAGAGAACTTACCTCAGTCTGTTTCAAATCAGAAGAACCGCATTTTCTCTCGAAACGTACGCCAATCATTGTCGGCTGTCTTTTAAGGTCTTTCGGGCTCTTAAAGATTATTCAAAGCGCTTGAAATGGGCTTCAATCTAATGCCTCATTTCATTGCATTAAACAGCCTAGTTAATAAAGAATCGATATATTCAAAGGGCAAGGTTATCTTTTGTCTATAAGGGGTGGTGTCATCCTGAACCTTTTACAGTTCAAATGCTGAAAAAAGCCTCATGAAATCCATAGCCATCAAGTGGGTCACCGGGAGCAGTCGGGCCCCGGCGCGGGAAGAAAGGCCGCCCCCGGCACAGCGCCGCCTTATCTCCTGGCTCGGGAACCCAAAGAAGGCACAAACGTCAATTTCTCATCACGACGAGAGGCCACGGCGACCAGGCTGCAGAGACGCTGCGGTGTGATTTGTGGCGCGCTCCGGCCCCAGGAGCGTGGTCTCGGCCCGCAGATAGGCAGCGCCGTTGATAACCGAGGTGTCGATACGCCACGGAGCCCCTGCTCAATGCGAGTCCTTGTGTTCCCCGCTCGCTGGGCCGATCCCGGGCCCTGATAACGGCACAGCTGCCAACGGACACCGCAGGTCGGCCCTCACAATTAACGCTGTGAATAAATCACACAAAAGACTTGGGGTGCTTTGTACTTGGTGAGACAATCCCCTGTTTTACCCTTCAAGGATTCCTTTTATGTGGGAATAAGGTTGCTTTTAATGAAATTTAAACTCATCAGAGGAAATCAAAAACCTCCAATCAGATTACAAATTGATTTCTTGGTCATTTGTCATGTCCCGTGTAGAGCCGCAGGTTTCTCAGGGAGCGAGTTGCTGTTCCCAGGCTGGGGCGAGTGTGGACACGGCTGCCCCTCCCCTGTGGCCTGGGGACAAGCAGGGGTCCTGACAGCTCCGACTCTGCCCACCCCACTGGCCCCCGCAACCTGAGCCCACGATGGGCACAGGTCCCTCAGGCCCAGGGACCCCAGGTCCAGGCTCAGGTCCCGGGACGCCAGCAGGGGCACTTCTCTGGGACGTCCCAGGAAGTTGTGGTCTCTGCCCAAGGGCTGTGCCCTGTGCCACGCCAGCCTGCCTGCCGCACAGGAGGGAGAGCGGGGGTGGGGCACGGCCCCCCACACCTGCCACGTGATCTGGGCACTCAGCAAGCCCAGCTGACACCTCCTGGGCCACGAGGTCTGGCTCCGGCCTAAGCTGAAAAGCGGGCCTCTGCAGAGCCCGCCCTGCCTCCCCTGGGCCCCCGAGTCTTCCCAGAGCCGTCCACGGCGGTCAGCTCCACAGCCCAGAGGCTCTCCTGCGTTCCTAGGACAGGCGACATGTGCTCGCCCTCCTCGCCCGTGGACTGGGGGCAGTGGCCAAGGCCCAGTGGCCGAGACCGGGCAGCAGACGTTCTGCTTAGAGCCTGCACCTCAGTGTGGGTCTCAGCACGCGCTTCGTCCCTTCTGGAAAAGACTGGGCCTGGGACAAGAGGAGGCAGCCACTGCTTCCGGGGACGACGAGTGTCGTCCCTCACTCAAGACTCCTCGGAGACCATTTTTTAAATGGAGACTCTACAGCGGGTAGAACGTTCTAGACGTTGTCAAACAGCAGGTGTCCACCTCCACAGCCCGGATGGGGGTGGGGGGGCAGGACACTTCATTCACACCGCCCCAGTGGGTCCTCCATAGTTTGGGAGGGGCTGGCTCTCCGCGCACAGGCGGTGAATCCTTCAGGGCCAAACACAACCTTCCGTCTCTGAACCCTGCCCCCTTCTACCACGGAGGCTTCAGATGTCTCCAGGAATTGAAAATGAGAGAGAGAGAGAGAGAGAGAGAGAGAGAGAGGAGTCTGTGTTTTCCCACCCACCCCCTCGGGTCAGGGTGCAGTGCACACAGGGGCTGGCAGGACTCTCACGCTCCCAGTGCAGGCAGGTGCTTGGGGTGGGGCACTGAGCCAGTCCCAGCTTGCAGGGGTGCAGCCACCGAGGTGTGAGAGGGAGGGGCTTCCCGGTTGCCCAGCAAGGGCCCAGCATGCGCGCCTCTGCTCCCGCTGGCAGGATGGGGCAGGGACAGGACACGAGACGGGGACACAGGAGGACTGGTGACTTTAAGAGGACAGCCAGGAAGAGTGACAGCAGCCAGGTGTTGGTGAAGGCAGGGGAGGCGGGAGGCACAGGAGAGTCTCTCACAAGCTTCCCCGGCCCACCACCCCAGCACTGGCGGGCCCGAGCAGCTCCCTCAGCCGGCAGGGGGGCCTGGCGCCATGGCTCAGACGAAAACTGAACTTGCATTTCCACCTGGAAGGAACCACGTGTCTCACTGCCTCAGGGCATCTTCATGGGACCAGAACACAGGGCTGGCGTGGGGGTGGGGCCACTGTTAGAGAAAAGATCCTTGCAACAGTTACAACAAGGGGTTTGCGTGCTTGATATGAGCTTTGGCAAACCTCTAAGACTTGATGGGTACCACAGAGACAACAGGAAAATTCAGTGAATTCACAGGAGAACCCAAGAGGTGAGCAGGGAGCTTAGGAACTGATGTCCAATCTCACTTAAAAATGCCTGCAAATTAAAAGAAAGATGCCTTTTTTTGCCTATTAAATTAGATGCTATTTGCCTTAAAAGCTATTATTTAACGTGGTTGATGGAGGGTTGGGCACTCTTAGAATGAGCAGTGGAGTGAATCCAACCAACCCTCCTGGAAATAACCTGATTTCCTGCCAAGAGACTCAAAACCTGTTCACGCACTTTCGACGCACTGTGGGAATCCACTCGAGAAAATAACCAGCGAGGACGTGAGACTGAGTGCAGGGTGCCTGCTGCCTCAGTACTCTGGAAGATGTGGCAAGGAAACGGGATGGCGGAGGACGGGGTTGTTCAATGATGGCATCGCCACGCAGCGGGACAGCGCACATCGCTGACGCTGTGAGGAGGAGCCTAGCAGAAGGGGAACCACCACCGACACGAAATCAGCGAAGCCAGCAGGCACGTGCTGCGACCTGATTCAGGTTTTTGAGCTCCAGGGACAGGGAGAGCGAGGAGGAAACGTAATCTGAACCGAGCGCACTCAGGAGCACGGCAAAATCTGAGAGGTCAAAGCTCACCCCTCCACTCACGGTTCCCAAGACTTCTGCAAAACAGACGGGGCTGTGTCCTAGAGAACACGCCTCCCGGCGCGCGTCACCGTCTCTCCCGTGCCCTCGCGGTGCAGGGGGCAGGGCAGGCAGCGTCCACAGCACACATCGCAGTGGCCCAGGACGCAAGTGCTGCAGGGCCGTGCGCAGCCTGAGTGGGCTCATGCGGTGGCAGGAGGGCAGAGGCCCGGTGCGGAAGCTGGTCGCTCCCAGACACTGCAGGATGGCGTGCTGACCAGGGCCACGTTCCGCGACACCCAGCTGAATTCCCAGCCCCTGCACTTCCTGGCCTCCCTCCGGGGCATCTCCTAACTTCTCTCTTACTTGAACTCCTTTGAGGAGGCTTCTGTTGCCTGCAACTGAATAATTACCGACCAGACGACTTCAGGAGAAAAGGGATTTTAAAACTGGCATTATGAGAAAGCCCCAAAGAATGTACGAAGTCTTAGATTTAATAAGTGAATTTAGGAAGACTGATTCACGCATGCTGAAGACACAGCAGCATTCCTACGATAACTAGCAGTTAGTAATGGAAATATTAAAGCGATACCATCATCTAACTGCAAACACCCAGCCCTGAGGAAGACAGCTATAGGGGTACTGCAGGCTGCGTGCCCCACAATCGCGAGGTGCCCAGGGAGAGGCTGTGACAGCTGAATAAATGGAGGCACATATACCATGTTCATGGATTGGGAAGCCACTGCTGGAAACACACCAGTTCTCCTAACTGGACCCAGTTCCAGTGGGCACCTTTCTTGAAACTGACAAACTGAGATTCACGTTGTCTCGTAGCAGGTTAACCCGTCACCTGCGACACTGGCATTCACATGGGTGCTGCTTCGTGTTCTGGCTGCTCCCTTCTAATGCACCTGGGAAGGCAGCAGAGGATGGCCCAAGTGTGTGGGCCCCTGCCACCCGTGTGGGAGACCAGATGAAGCTCCTGGCTTTGGAGCAGCCCAGCCCTGGCTGGAGAGTGAACCAGCAGATGGAAGGTCTCTAACTCTGCCTTTCAAATAAATAAATAAAGCTTAAAAAAGTGGAAACTAACAGACTCTGAAAATCATGTGGAAATGAAAAAGATTCAAGGAGCGGAGGCCATGCTGATGGAGACAGAAACTGGACAACTTGAACTTCCCCCACCCCGACTTCCCATGGGCCACACTGACGTAGGCACCCGGCACTGGACCAGAACAAACCAAGCAGACAGAGCCCAGACTCACGGCTGGGACCCTGCAGTGCCATGGGCAAGGGTGCTCCTTGCAACAAGCGGGGTGGAGCGAAGTGGACACGACCTGGTACTAAATGCAGTGACTGCCCCTGACCACGTGAAGGCCGGCTCCCCAGCTCCGACGTGCAGAGGGACGGTGTTCAGACAGAGCGGACAGCAGGTGTGAAAGCAATGCTAAGAGGACACCGGGACTGCGCAGCAAGGCAGAGCCCAGAGGACCGCTCTGCCCCGGCTGGCAGGAGGGGCAGGGGTGCCGAGGGAAGAACACGGCCCGCGGCTGAGCCCTTGCTGCTGCAGGCCTGCCCCCTCGGGTGACATCCACGCTGTGGCCGGAGTGGGGGCCCCATCCGGGCCAGCAGGATGTGGCCAAAGGACCAGTGACCTCGGGGGAGGGCTGCTCTGAAGCATTCCTGTGGCTTGATTATTGAAAGAATTTAAAGATGGCCTAAGTTGGTGGGCACCGCGGCTGGTAAGTTGGTAGGTAATGGCCAGACCAGCCCGCAGGTCCCAGGCTGCCCTCGCAGGGTCGTAGTGGGCTTCTTTGCCAGAACTGGTGAGCAGAGTTCGAATGGGATTTCGTGGGGCTCAGAGTAACTATGATAGTCTCAGAAAAGGTGAACAGCCTCAGACAACTTGGCTTCGTGATTCAACGCTTACTACAAAGCCACGGTCATCAAGACAGGTGTGCCACTCCAGCTGGGCAAACAGTGAAACCGCCTCCAGGCAGGAGGAGCCGCCTGCCGCTGTGGGAGCTGGTGGACCTCAGGCAGGTCAGGAGGGTAAATTGGGGGTCCAGAAACACACTTGGGTGTCCACGGTTGGCTGGCCTTCAGCAAGGTGCCACGGCCATTGCATGGGCACACAGTCGTCTCCTTGACAACAGATGCGGGGACGACGGATGGCCACAAATGAAACTGGACATCTGCTCATGCCACGTACAGAAATTAACCCCAAGTTGGGTTAGAGACCTGGCTGTAAGAGACCACAAAGCGCTTACGACGACACACAGGTGTCTCGGGTACCTCATCACAACCCAGGGTTTGGCAAGAAATACACAGAAATGAGGGAATTTTACCCAACACGACGGGCGTGTGACACCAGAGCCCCAGCCACAAAGGGAGAGGAGGAGAACTGGACCTCATCGATCAAAGCTGCAAAGACATCACCGAGAAAGGGGAAGCTCCCCACACAGCGGGAGCAGCCGCTCGCAAACCACGCGTGGCCGCACATCCCGAATCCGAGCGTCTGAGCGCTCACAGGACAACACCTCACGCGACAGGTGACCGTCGGGATGCAGGCACAGCACGCACGCACACTCGAATAGGGCAGCCAGAGGCCTGTGCGCAGGCTGGGCACACGGCCCGCAGTGTCACCACGGCACCCCCCCACACACTGTGTTTTCCTCCATTCTCCGCTCTGTTGAAAACGTCACAAGGCCTGTGGTCATCCCAACATCTGAAAACGTCTCAAATCCAAAACACTTCTGGTCCCGAGCGCTTCGGATACGAGTCGCTCAACCTGCGTCTGATAAGGACTTCTACCTAGAAGTAAAGAGCTCACAAATACTGGAAGGACAGCTCCATTGAAAAATGGGCAAATGGCCCCAAGACATTTCCTCAAGGAAGGCACGCAAGTTGCCGATATGCACAGAAGATTCTCAGCACCGTCAGTCACGCAAGTCCAGACCACGGGTCGTGCGTGGCCCCAGGAGGGCAGGCAGGGGCACAGAGCCAGGGCACCACACTGCGGGAGACAGGAGGACTGAGACCCTCCCACGCCGCTGCTGCCACGACTGTCACACAGCGCAGCCGCTCTGGGAGACATCTAGCCCTCCCTCCCATGCTCAAACACAGGACCCGGAGTTCCCAATCCTGGAGAAACGGAGGATGCACGTCCACACAGCAACTCATCACTTGTGACAGCTGGAATGTCTAAACTGCCCAAACACGAGAGACCAAGGCGGGCTGTGAAAGAAACCGCACAGCACCACGCGTGGCAGGACCCCGGGTACCAGCCAGGGTTCCGTGGGTGGGACAGAGTACTCGACACAGGCTGAGTCCATAATGAAAAGTGGTTTGTTTTGACTCACGGTTCTGGAGGTACGCGGTCTACGGGCCTCGTCTGGCCATGGCCTTCGTACTGGCAGTCCTGGGGCTGGGGGCGGACCTCATTGCTACGCACAGGGAGCAGGTGTGTTCGCCCCAGTGTTTGTGGCTTCTCTCTGTGCTCACGAAGCCACCGAGGTTCTGGCCGGCGCATCACCTTAGTGACCCAGGCCGAGGCATGCTTCCCAAAGACTCTGCCCCCAGGCCTTGGGCTCAGCTTCCGTTCTGCGTGCCACTGACCCAACAACGCCTGAGGGAGTTTAGAAATTGGAGCACAGCACCTCCCTCTTGGGAAATACCACAGACAAGAAGTGGGCGGGCTCCTCGGGGCTGGGGTCCGCTGGGAGACGGAGACCGTGAGGGCGTGGGTCTCTCCTGGAGGAGACAAAACTGGTGGGTGTGACAGCGGCCGGGGTGCCGGCTGCCCGGAGCACCGAATTCCACGGGAGCTGGCGAATCGCGCGTGAATTACTTCTCATTAAAGCTGTCGTAAAACAGTCTGTGGTTTTATCAAATATGAAAACGGAAGGTTATTTCGTGAGAAGAACCATCCTGAAGAACTTGTGGTGTCCTGAGCAGACTGTGTTTTCCCAGGCGGATGCTGCTGGACCCAGCGTGAGCCCTGGGGGGCAGGAAGGGGTCTGAGGCCTCCTGAGACCTTCCCCGGCTTCCCGGGAGGGCTGGTGCTGTCCACACCTCAGCAGGGGAAGAAGGTGCCTTGGCAGCCCCCCAGGCAGTGCCACGCCCAGGCCCATGGGGTGCAGACCGTGGTCTGACAGCCGCCTGGGGCGAGGCCAGGGCAGGCACAGGCCTCGGCGTCGGGGAGGCCGCCGGCCCTCGGTGGAGGGTGTGCACACAGACTTCTCCTAAAGGCTTACTTCTGAAGTTCAAGTTTTCTGAAAGGCAAAAGCAAAAATAAAAAAAAAAATGTCAAGATGCTTTTAAAAGGTTTTTCATTTGGGACTGAACTGTGGTACAGCGGGTAAAGCCTGTGACACCAGTATCTTCCATGGGTGTTGATTCGTGTCCCCGCTGCTCCACTTCCCATTCAGCTCCCTGCTAATGCACCTGGGGAAGCAGCAGAGGATGCCCCAAGGGTCCCCGCCACCCATGTGGGAGACCTGGGTGAAGCTCCTGGCTCTGGCCCTGCAGCCACTGGGGAGTGAACCAGCGGACGAAGAAGCCAGCCTTCAAGTGAATGATCAACCCTTACAAAAAGCTCTTCATTTTGTCCCGAACATTCCAGAATACTCATTCCTGCCATTCTAAACACACTACTTTACTCCTCAGTTTTCCTAAAATTTGCTCTCCCTTTACCTTGGAAACCACAAATGCTGGTGGACCGCTCACTTGCCCTGAGCCACACTGGGACATCCCGGGCAGGGAGCAGCTGCCCTGGGCCTGGCTCTTGGCTTCTTCCCAAGTCAGCTCTTGCTGGGCACAGCAGCCAGAGGCCCATTCCGCTGCAGCGCAGGGGCCCTGCCAGTGGCCGGTCACGTACGGCACCCAGCGCGCGCCTCCCTCCCTGGCTGGCCACCTCTGCTCCTGCCATCTTGCCCCTCTCTTACTCTCTCCGGAACTCCTTCCTGTGCGTGGCTGTGGTCCCCAGCTCAGACCTTCCGCTTCCCAGAGACACGTCCCTGCCCACCTGGGATCGGCACCCATGCCGGCAAACACTTACCCATGTAATGTGGCACAGGTTTTACCAAGTCAACGCCTGTGCCTTCCCACCCGAGAGCGCCAGCCTCCTGGGGACAGGCCGGTGTGCTGGGGTTGCAGCTGCAGCCGAGAGCCACACCTATGCAGTCCAAGTCTTCAACCAAGGCCGAGCCCAGAGCCTGACGGGAAACACGGTCGCGCCCCTCCTAGCTGGAGCATCTCCTTCCTTGCCAAGGCCACGGTCACGGTGGCAGCGCCAGGGAGGGGCTGCAGGCAGCTCGCCAGCTTGTTTAGGGTGATCGTGCCTGATAATTAGCAGACCTGTTCTGGATCTTGCTATAGCACGCGTTCGTAATAGAACATTAAATAATAAAACCATCCAATAAATTCATAATAAAGTATAAGATATTTTCAGGCAGAATTAATTTTCCGTGTGATCCTCCACGCCTTGTTTTGTGCATTTGAAGACAGGTGAGGGAGGAGTCCGCAGCATCTGTGATCACACTGAGTCCAGGCACAGGGGAGCCCAAGGGCCCTGGCCCAAGGCACCTGCTGCTGGGAGCCGGACACGTGGTTCACCAGCACCTGTGTTGGCCTGTTAGGACTCTATGGCTTTGCTCTATGGTACAGCTTTTATTAGTTTATGATATATAAGAAGACTTCAAAAAGTTCAAGGAAAACATGCATGGGAAAAGGCTGAGCCTGGCTTCCTAAATTCTTTTGTACCAAACTTAACCCTTTTTTAAAGTTTTTTTTTTTTTTTTTTCAGAGCAAGACACACACACACACCCAGACACAGATCTGCTGACTCTTCCCCTAAATGCCCCCAAAGACAGGAGTGGCAGCCAGGATCCCAGTCCTGGTCTCCCACGTGGCTTGTGGGAACCACTACTGTGCCCTCCCACGGCCCACATCAGCAGGAGGCTGGACTTGGGGCTGAACCCAGGTATGCAACTAAATTTTCCTCTTGATTTCCTATTTTCCTTGAACTTTTCTGGAGTACTTATGCACACCTCTCCAAGAAAGGAAAGGACGTGAACAAGTCTCCTGCCGCCAGTCTGCACGGGGACCACGGGGGTTCCAGACGTCAGCCCCGCCCTGCGTGTAGAGGCCCCGCCGAGGGCCAAGCCCCGAGCCAGAAGAACGGCATTACAGACGAATCATCTGCTGTTTTCTTACTTCCTTTAATCCAGGATTATTGTAAAAAATGAAGCCATGAAGCCGTGCTGGGGGAAGGCTAATCCTCATCTCAGCTCCCTGAACCTGCTCCCTGCCAGGCGGATGCGGTACCTGGGCTGTCAGCCGGGAAGACTTCACACGCGGGACGAGCCTGCATGGTTAACCCCAGCCGGTTCTCAGCCTGCAACCCCCGGCGCCCGGTGCCAGCTCTCTCCTTCCCGTGGTGTGGAATAACAGCCCGTCACAGACGACAGTGCAGCCATCAAACCAGTCCCTCGTCGGAAGTTTTCATATTCTCTGCTAGGAAAACAGCACTTAGGTCACAAACAAGGAGAAAATGAGCATTTACATGATAATGCGCACAAGGAAATACCACGCACAACCGCAGCACAGTATCAAAAATCAATAAACTGAATAAAGCTATTCACGACTGGTAAACTGAAATAAACCACCAAACGTAGTTGAGAAAAACTTCAAAGACCTAAATAATTAGAGGGGTGGCCACATTCCCGGATTGGAACAGCGCCACGCAGGAATGGCTAACGGGAGAAGCACAAGCGACCCCATGCCCTGGGGAAGGTGTGGGTCGCCAGGACTCCCACAGCAGAAATCCCCGAGACAGAGATGCCCCACTGGCGTGTGACCAACAGCAATGGGTGCCCATGGGCGCCCGATACATGGACAGCAAAGTTAATGCCTATTTATTTTAAGATTTATTTTACTTATTTGAAAGAGTTACAGAGAGAGGTAGAGACAGAGCGAGTGAGAAAGGGAGAGAGGCCTTCCATGTGCTGGTTCACTCCCCAGACAACTGTGACTGCTGGAGCTGAGCAGATCCGACACTGGGAGCCAGGAGCCTCTTCGGGTCTCCCACGTGGGTGCAGGGGTCCAATGTCTTGGACCATTTTCATTGTTTTCTCGGGCCATAGCAGGGAGCTGGATTGGAACTGGAGCAGCCAGGACATGTGATGCTGGGGCTTTAAACCTGCTGCGCCACAGCGCCAGCCCCTGCAGCCGTTTCTAAAACTCCCACCTTCCATCCCTAGAACATGCACACACAAAACTGGGGCATATTCACCCAACGTGACTCCCCACAACAGTGAGGCTGAGTGTGCCATCACTACACGCACTCACACCGAGTCTCACAGGGAGGACCTGGCACAGCTCCACCACAGGCGGCTCAGAAACAGGCAAAGGCGAAACAGCGGGGTGAACAGTCAGACTGAGGTCGCACGGGGCGGGGAGGGTGGCGCTCAGGAGACCCGCTCTGTGCGCGTCGCGGAACGCGGGCCTACTCTGCACCTGCCTGCTACTCATGCATGCAAAGACGGCGTTCAGCTCTGTGCACAAGGCGAGAGCCTGCCCTGGGACCGCAGCCAGGCGCGCTGCCGAGGCACAGCTGTAGTGCGTGTAGACTGCACGTGACCCACACAGGAGACGAAGCTGAGTGGCGCACCATGACAGTCAGACTCGCAAGGCAGAGAGCGGGGCTGTGGCTGCCAGGGTCGGGCGAGGGGGCAGAGTCTGAGGCGCGCAGATGAGGACGTGTGGAGGTGGACGGGGAGGCCGCACAAGCTCGCGGCCCCTGGACTGGACCCAAAGCCCCGAAGCTTCAGCACAGCCTCAAGGGGAAACGCGAGGTCACTGAGCGCGTGAGGCCCGGCGCCGCCGCAGGCGCTGGAGAGCAGCCGGCCACCTCAGCTGCTGCTTGGGACCCGAAGCCCCGGGAGGCCATGCTGGGTCAGAGTTCTTGTTGATGGGTGGGTGTCGGCGACGCCCCTCTGCCTTCACCTCCACTGGTATCTCTCGGCTCTGTGTGCCTCTTGGTCACGGGCCGTGCGCGCCTGTGACCGCCCGTGGGCATCCTCTGCACGCCGTCCGTGCGTTGTCTGTCTTCCCCCTGTTGCTCTGTAAGAGCTCCCAGTGAGCTGTGACGGCCACTTCGCTGCCCACGGCCGGCGTCTTCTCCTCTTCCCCAGGGCGGTGGCTTTGCCACAGGCCTCTCTCTGTCCCCCAGCTCCGTGGCTCCGCTTCCTAACAAAACCCTTAAGTTTCTCATAGATCCTGGAGGGTTTTCACACCTTTAACCTTTAGTTCTTTGAAATCACCAGGGTTAGCTTCAGGTTTGATAGGAGGAATTTTTTTTAACAGGGAGCAAATTATCCTAAATCCTATATTGAAAAGCCAGAACATCATTTCCCCTGATTTAAAACATCCGTGACCTCGTTGGGCATGTGAGCCCAAACACCAGGCATTACTTCCTGAGGTTTTTTTTTTAAAAAAGATTTATTTATTTATCTGAAAGTCAGAGTTACACAGAGAGAGGAGGAGAGGCAGAGAGAGGTCAGTCTCTCATCTGCTGGTTTACTTCCCAATTGGCCGCAATGGCCACAGCTGTGCCAATCTGAAGCCAGGAGCCAGGAGCTTCTTCCAGGTCTCCCATGTGAGTGCAGGGGCCCAAGGACTTGGGCATCTTCTGCTGCTTTCCCAGGCCACAGCAGAGAGCTGGATCAGAAGTGGAGCAGCCGGGACTTGAACTGGCGCCCATATGGGATGCCGGCACCATAGGCAGCGGCTTTACCCACTACGCCACAAGCGCCGGCCCCAATTCCTATATTTTTTAAAACACATTCTCATTCCTGGAAGGGCCAATCTTCTCTCAGACTTCTGGAACTCTCACAGCCTTTTTGGGCGCTAACTCTTCCATACCATTTTAGAATCAGCTTGACTCTGTACACAATTTACAACCTGGAGACGCTGGCTTCTTTGAAACACCCGAGTCTTCCTATACAGAAGCACAGGAAGTCTGCGTGGGTCTCACCGCAGGACTCCAGCGCGACTGCGGTGAGCGACAGAGGCGGGAGTGCTCGGTGCTCTCCCTGCCGACATGGCCGGTGGCAGAGACAGAGGGGTCTGAGAACAGGAGCGCCTTTTCCCCAATGTCCTGCGCTGTCGCTCTGCAGACTGACATGGAGTCGGTGAGGCAGCATGGAGGGGAGGAGTTTTCCAGGCAGAGGGAACAGTGTGTGCAAAGGCCCTGAGATGGCAGACGGTCGACACGGCGGCAGGAGCAGGGTGTGGGCAGGTGGGCGCTGGGCGTCCACTCCCCAGGCCAGCAGCGGGCGTCGCACCTCAGACGGCCTGCACTCTCTGGCCTCGGTTCCTTTAAGAACTAGATAGAGAAGACAGCATCATTTCAAATACTGTCGGCGGGCTGGTTCCATGGTGCAGTGGGTTCAGCTACCATTTGCACTGCTGGCACCCACATGGGTGCTGGTTCAAGTTCTGGCTGCTCCACTTTTATTATTATTATTTGACAGAGAGAGAGAGAGAGAGAGAGAAAGGTCTTCCTTCCATTGGTTCACCCCCTAAATGGCTGCTACGGCCAGCGCGCTGCACTGATCTGAAGCCAGGAGCCAGGTGCTTCTCCTGGTCTCCCATGGGGTGCAGGGCCCAAGCACCTGGGCCATCCTCCACTGCACTCCCTGGCCACAGCAGAGAGCTGGACTGAAAGAGGAGCAACCGGGACTAGAACCCAGTGCCCATATGGGATGCCGGTGCCGCAGGGGGAGGATTAACCAAGTGAGCTGCAGTGCCGGCCCTGGCTGCTCCACTTTCTATCCAGCGCTCTGTTAAGTGCCTGAGAAAGCAGAAGATGGCTCAAGTGCTTGGGTTCCTGCCACCCAGATGGGAGGCCCGGATGAAGCTCCTGGTTCTTACTTCAGCCTGGTCCAGCCCTGGCCGTTGTGGGCATTTGGGGAGTCAATCAGTGGCTGGAGGACATTTCTCTGTATCTCCCTCTCTCTCTGTAACTCTTTCAAATAAACAAATCTTAAAAAAAAAAAAAAAAAAAAACCTCAGAAAACAGAAATGTACATTAAAAAAAAGTTGGGATTTCTTTCTGGGGTTGACACAGAACCATCATCCTGCGAATCTGAATGCTAACCTTCGCCGCTGGTGGGAGGCACACGGACTTAGACAGGGACCCTCCGAGCAGCGAGTGTCTGCACACATCACCCCACCCCACAAATCCGCACAGGGGCGCTGGGGGACTGGACGGCTGGTGCAAGGTCACAGTGACAGTAGGGAAGTCCACACAGGGGATAAAAAACGGATCTTTGAGAAATCACCAGAATTGGTAAATCCCTGGTAAGACTCATCAGGAAAAGGCAGAGGATATGAAGAGCACATCGCATCAGCAGCCACAGAGGCACAACTTACAAAGAGGAAATGGGGACTCAGCAGCTGCCGGACACAGCACAGTCTGCGTCTGAGACGGGGACGCAGACGGGCAGAGCAGGGCCCAGGGACGCGCACACTCTCCACCAGGCACCAACACGACACCGGGGACCAAGGAAAGACTCGCAAAGCAACTGGCAGCCGCGTGGAAAAATGATCCCGACGTCCCAGTGAGCCGAGAACGCCACGTGAGACGTAGGAGGACAGACCTGACCAGGACCGCTGACAGTGCACGGTGTCTGCGAGGAAACCCAGGGCAACACCTCGAACGCCGGGAGAGGCACAAGTTCCTTGAGCGGGACACACGAAACACTAGCAATAGAAAACAAACTGAATTCATAAAACTCAAAAATCCTGCTCACTGAAGGATCCACAAGAAAAAATAAAAAAGGGAAAAGGCATGCTACGGATACGAATAGAATCTCTGCGGGTGTCTGTGTGGAGGAGCCGTGTCTGGGATCTGGAACGAGGATGTGCCGATCAGCAAGGAAAAGACCAGCCAGCCTGCACAGCACGGCTGAGCCCGAGACGCACGGCAGTAACCGGCGTGACTCCGCCTGCTGCCTCGCCCGGCGCTCCGCTCCGACCACTGCCCTGTGCACTTGCCGTGTTCACGGCCACAGAGGAGCTAAGCGTTCAGCAGCCACCTCGGAGGCTGGCCCCTGGAGCTGCTTGTTGTTATTATTATTATTATTTTAAAGATTTACTTATTTGAAGAGAAGAGCTAGAGAGAAGGGGGAAGGGAGGGAGAGGGAGAGAGAGGATGGGAAGAGAGCGAGATCTTCCGTCTGCTGGTTCACTCCCCACATGGCCACAATGGCCGGAGCTGGGCCAGTCTGAAGCCAGGAGCTTCTTCTGGGTCTCCCACACGGGCGGCAGGGGCACACGCACTTGGCCCATCTTCTGCTGCCTTCCCAGGCGCATTAGCAGGGAGCTGGGTGAGAAGCGGAGCGGCCGGGACCTGCACTGCATTGATAAGGGCTGCCGGCGCCGCAAGCGGCTGCTCCCCAAGGCCGGTCCTTCTGCTGTTTTTCCCTCACCCAAGTAAATGAGCACAGAAACACCCATGGGGAGAACAGGGCACGGACAGTAGCGTGTCAGGACACACTCATGCTGCATGTCCCCACAGGCGAGGTCAAGGTGGTGTCCGGGTGGAGTCTGGGGGCCCTGCCCATGCCCCACCCCCCATAGTTCTGGCTGAGCTGCCTGGGGATCCGCGGGAGCGGAGGAAGCTGCAGCCCCACAGTGAGCCAGGCCCGTGCTGTGCGGGGGGGGGGGGGGGGGCAGCAGCTGCAGGAGCGCTCTGGAGGCCCCTGGCACACGCGTGGGGTCTCAGGTCTCCCTGCCCCCACTGGTCACACAGGTGTTGGGCTAGAAAGATGGTCAGCGCTGCCGCGGTCAGGGCTCTGAGCTCACTGGGTGGTGAGGGCCGAGTTCTAGCACAGGAGGGCCGCCCACTGCGGGGTCTCGCTCAGGGCACCCCCAGGCTGCGGGAAGCACCTTGGAGGGACCTCCCAGCAAGCACCCCTGTGGGCCGTGTGGCTGGTGACCCTGACGTCAGAGCGGCTCGGGGGACCTGGGGCTGGGACTCACCGGTGCCGGTCGGTGTCCTGCCGGGGTCGCCGAGGATCTCACAGACATGGATCAGAACCATCTCGGAGAAGAACTCGTTCTTGGACACTGGAAAGCAGTGGCTGGGAGGTTTTTTCTTTTTCTGATAAAAGCCCAGGGGCCGTCCACGCACTCGAGGCCACGGAATTGGGCCTGTCGGAGCGCAGGGAGACCCAGCTCACGAGAGGCCCCACGCCCTGCTGAGGCTGCTCCTGAGCCAGGGGTTCAGGGCACGGGGCTCAGTGCCCCCATCCCAGGGGGGTGAGAGGTGGCCAGCTAAGAGGCGAGAGAGGAGCAGCTCCCGGCCGTCCCCTAAGCAGCGGGCCCAGGAGCCGGGTGTGGGCTGTGCCGTGCTGAGACGGCGAGACGCTCTGGAAAGCAGCACAGGGCACCACTCTGACGCCCCACAGAGCCCATGCTGGAACAGGCCCTCTTGGTCTGTGGGGCAGCTGCACAAAACACGGTCCTCCGAGTATCTCGTGAACGCCAGAGAGTTCTGGAAGTGGAAGTCCAAGGGCGAGGCAGGGCCCTCCTGGTTGGTAAGGGCAGCTGTGGCCTCTCACAGCCACTGAGCCTTCCGGGCCTCTCTGGGGCTGACTCACACAGCACTCGAGGGCCCTGCCTTCACGTCCTAATCACCGGCGATGCCCCGGCACTGATGAGCAGAATCCTGGGGCATGGGGACATTCAGACCAGAGCAGAGAGCACTTGCTGGGAGACAGGGCCCGGCCTGCACAGGGCTGGGCTCCGCAGGGTCTGGCCAGGTCCCAGGTTGCACTCTGAGTTTCTGGGCCTCAGCGTCGAAGGGGCCCTTTACAGACCCTGGGTCCCAGGAGCCTCCCCCAGGTGGGAGCTTATAAGAGGTATCTCAGGTGAGGGCAGAGGCCGCCAAGAGCCTGCAGTGGGCGCTCCCCCAGAGACAGGGAGGGCTGTCACCAGTGTGATTCAGTGCATTCCAGAACCCTGCTCTGTCGCTTTTTAAAAAGATATTTATTTGAAAGTCAGAATTACACAGAGAGAGGAAGACACAGAGTGTCTATCCACTGCTTCACTTGCCAAATGGCTGCACTGGCTGGAGCTGGGCTGATCCAAAGCCAGGAGCCAGGAGCCAGGAGCTTCTTCCCGGTTTCCCATGTGGGTGCAGGGGCCCAAGCACTTGGGCCATGGCCATTCTTCACTGCATTCCCAGGCACATTAGCGGGGAGCTAGATGGAAAGTAGAGCAGCCGGGACTTGAACCATTGCCCACATGGGATTCCGGTGTTGCAGGCAGTAGCTACGTGCCAAACTACAGCACCAGCCCCTGTTGCCAATTCTTTTGTTTTTTTAAACTGAACCAACCTTTATCAATCCAGGAATCGATCTCCTGTTCGCCTGTGGACATACATGCCCCCTCGTGGTGCTCAGACACGACCCCCTGGAAACCTCCTGTACCAGCCGCGGGAGACAGCGCGAGTGGACCAAGCAGAGAGGGAATCCCCACCACCCGAGGCGCACCTTGCTCCGCTGCAGCTCAGAACTCCACGGGCAAACACTTAAAATTGTGATTCAAATGACAGCTGAGTGAGTGCAGTTTTCAGAGGCGGGCCTTTCCCACAGCCGAGCCAGGCGCTCAGTCAACACCCGCCCGGCCCCCGCCCCTGGCAGGTAACCAAAGCTGACGCTCAGGTAACAGATAATGAACCCGTAGCCGCAGAGGGCTCCCAGAATTCATCGCATGTCACAAAATTGCACCACACACTGAAGAGATGCTTTATGGTTGGGTTTTCCTCCTGCATTTACTCATGGAAGTGGCGCTGGTCCTTGGACGCGGAGCCCGAGACCGGAAACGCGCGCTCTGTGAGAGGTTCGTGCTAAGTGGGCTGAGCATGGGGGGACGGGAAGTGGCTCCTTTTAACCCCGATGCATTCACACAAAGACCGTTCTCTTAGTCCTCCTAAACCCAGGCCTTGACTGTCCGGGTGCCTGTGGGCCCCGGGAGACAGCTCTGCTCCAGGTAGGTCATCTTCTTCCACAAAGGGCAGCCTTTTGTTGTCCCAGCTCTGCACCACGCACGGCGGCGTCTCGGGGACCAGCGTGTGCCGGGGGCCTCCGCTGGGTGGGGCTGCTCCCGGGGGAGCCGTGGGTGCCACCGGACTTTGCATCACTCTGCCTCTGTCCTGCCCAGAAAGCTCAGGGGGCACTTGAGGAATCAGAGTTGGGCAGAAGTTGATCCGGCGCGGCTGTGATGGAGAACGGGTCCCAGCCCTGCTGTGCCTCTGGGGACTTCTCTCATCAGCGTGGGTCTCGCGGTCCCGAGGCTGCAGGCATCAGAAGTGAGCTATGGCCCAAGCGGCTTCCTGGACATGTGGACCGGGGCAGCGCCATGCGTTCGGCTTTTTTTTTTTTTTTGGTCTAACAAGAATCAATATTTAAGATTATGCAATGTCCATAGCAGCCTGAAGTAGCTGCCAACCCAAGGCCAAGGGCTGGATAATTTACAATGCAGGAATCCATTCTTTTTGAGAGGGGAAGGGAAAATCAAGATTTAAGCTTCTTATCCTGCGCTGAACTTTCTCCTCGGCTCGTAATGGCCCTGGACGTAAATAAACCATCTGCCGTGCGGGGTGCAAGCCGCCTGAGCTCTGCTCGGCCCCCGGACCGTCCACAGGCCAGCGCAGGGCCCTTGACCGCTGGTCTGGGCCGAAACCGCCTCGTGCGGGGCTCCGACCTTGAGCCCGGCATCCTCTGCCGAGACTCTCCTGCCCCACGACCGGCAGAGAAAGCCTTCTTATTGTCAGCTACTAATGGCTCCTGGGTCCCGTATTTTTAATGCGAGGATTAAATATTTATAAACGCTTCGTCAATAGCATCCCATAACCGGGCCCTCCCGAAGCTGCAGAGCGCAGGTCTGCTCACGCGCACAGAGGTCGCAGGTCACGGCAGCGCCAGCAGCGGCTCCGGAGTGCATCTGCTGTCACCAGGAGCTGGGCAATTATTTACGGGGCAGGTCGGGCCGCGGAAGCCCATGTCGCGGCCGGGGAGGGTCCCTTTGTCTCCGTCAGGCCTGGGCCCTCTCAGGCTGCTGCCACCTGCTCGGGACCTGCCTGTTCCTTCTGAGAGGCCTCCTGGGCCACTCAGAGGTGCAGGGCACCCGAGTGACACTTGCAGTGCCCGGGGGACAGGACGACGGGGTGAGGAGGAGGCCATGGACACGCAGGAACACGCTCAGCCTGGGGCATGGCTGGGAACCAGTGGTGGGTTTTACACGGGGTGCGGGCCGTCTGTGGGCCCGGGTTCCGGGGGACAGGACTGCCGCTGGTGAGCCCAGGGCAGAGCGGGTGGCAGGGTCCATCGAGGCCATTGGAAGAGCTGAGCTGATGGACTGACGAGGGCAGGAGAGCAGGGCGGTCACCCCAGGAGAGACGGAGACGCCCACTGCAGTCAGCGTGAGCCTAGCATCCCTCTGCCCACGCGAGCTGGAGCTCAGTGCAGACATGGGGTGTCAGGTGCACGGGGGAGTGGGGAGGCCAGAAGCAACCCTGCAATTCTGGGCGAGTCTCACAACCTCCAAGGACTCAGTACCCCACGACAAGTGGGGGCAGTCAGATCTGCCTGCTACACCTCCGGGTCCAGAGCCACAGGTGTGGGCGTCCACGTCAGATGGGGCCGAGGCAGGTGACGAGGCGGTGGGTGCAGACTTGTGCAGCTCAGCGCCGCATCCATGGGGAACTCTGGTCCCTGCCCCCAGGTCCTCCCTGACCTCGGTTAACAAGGTCACTCTGCAGGTTTCATGTTCACCCCTCCTGGAGACTGCAGGTCGGCCAGTGAGGGGCCGGAGCTGTGCCGTGGGTATAGCTGCTGCCCGCGATGCTGGCATCCCCTACGGGTGCCGGCTCGAGCCCCGGCTGCCCCACTCCTGAGCCAGCTCCTTGCTAATCTGCCTGAGAAAGCAGCAGAAGATGGCCCTAGCGCTCAGACCCCTGCACCCATGTTGGAGACCTGGAAGGAGCTCCTGGCTCCTGGCTGCAGCCTGGCCCAGCCCTGGCTGTTCTGGCTTCTGAGGAGTGGACAAAGATCATCTCTGTCCCTGGCGCTTTCTCTGTAACTCTTTTAAATAAATAGATAAATTAAAAAAAATGCGAGACTAGACCATCGCCAGTCTGGATGTCCTCCAACAGTGGCAGGGAGCGGAGGGGAGGCAGCGCGTCTCCTCAGAGCTGCCCCAGGGGCAGATCCACAAGTTCTGAGCTGCTCCCCAAACCCACAACTCCAGAGGGCAGGGCTGGGCCCACCCAGGAGGCCCGGAGCCAGGAGGAGTGAGCGCCTGGCTCCGCCCCGCAGGGGTGTGTGCCCAGGGGCTTCTCAGGGGGCCTCTGTCCCTCGTCTCTGAGGGAGAAGCCACTGCCTGCTCTGCCCACCCCTTGGGCGGTCCCCTCCCGTGAGACGGACGACATGGAGACAGGAGCTTGAGAGGCTGCGGCTGCGGCCCACGGGTACAGACGCCTGTGGTTTCCACACGCACAGGAGTCACTGTGGCGTCTCCAGGCTCCCGGGAGCATCACCCTTCCCCAAAATGAGCCCGAGAATCGCCGCCAGCAGGCCCAGTACCAGCACATCCGGCCAATCCCAGGGAGCGGCTCAGGCCAGAATTTCCCCCAGGCCCTCTGGAAGGAAGAGGGTCCTGGGGTCTCCTGCCTGGGGACCCCGCCAGAGAGGGAGGGAAGGAGGGGAATACACGACCTTGGACCATAAATCGCTCGTCTGAAAGCACTTTCCGAGCCGGGACACAAGGCGGCGGAGACACTGTTAACCGTGCTACATTGATAAAGTGATATTGATCATTATTGAGACAGAGCCGGTGGGCCGTCCACGGGGAAACACTAAACCAACAGAGCAGCCTGGGAGAGTGCCCAGGTGGGCCCGGCCGCGGCCAGGCTGACGAGCAGTATTGATTTCTTTAGCGCTTCTCCTCTGCCCTGAGCGCTTCCTGCACTTCTTGGAAATTGCCTGCGACCACACTGAAGACAGGCCCAGCGCAGCATCTGTCCTGGCGCAGAAGGCTCCGGAACAAATGGGGGGGGGAGCAGGTGTTCACTGCTCCCCCTTTCCCTCCACCCCAGCCCTGATCGCCTAAGGGGACGCTCAGCGCCCTGCACTCCGCCATGCCACTGGGGTGCCGGTGAGAGGCTGGGGTCTGCCCACGGACGGGGCGCCCCCGGCTTCCCGGGGCGGCACAGTGTGGGCTGCAGTCCCCCGCCCCCAACGCACCCTGTGCCCCACACGCTCTACGTCACAGCTGCTTCCTCTCCTGCCCCAGTCTGGGAGCCCAGGTGGAGACTTTGAGTCCCTGGGGCCGAGCTGCCCTTGGAGCCCCCAACAGGTACAGGCTCCAGGGCACCCCAAGCTGCCTGGGTGGCTGGAGGAGCCCCCAAACCGCTGCCTGTGACAAGGCTTCTGTTGGCTGGAACGCAGAGGTTGGTGCGAGGCCCACCCCAGCGCCACACACTGCGCCTGTCCCTCCCTCCCCCAACCCATGTCCTGCTGATGGCCTGGCCCTGCCAGACACATCCCGCCCTCCGCCCCTGCAGTCTCAGAGGGAAGGCTCCGCCCAGCGAGCCCGGAACATCCCGGCTGCACCCCCGCCACACGCCCCACGAGGCTCTCGCTCAACCCGCTCTCCTGCCAGCGAGATCCGGCCTGGGAGCAGGGGCACATCTGGCCACCCAGGCCCTGTCGCCTGGCATTTGTGAGGAACGATACAGGCCGCCTTAGCACCTGGCAGCTCAGGCTAGAACCAGGCCCCGCCTCGGCCCCGGCCCATCCTGAGCGGGACAACGGTCCCCAGCCGGCCGCTCCTCAAACAGCCTGAGCCGCGGTCACGGGGGAAAGGCTCCGCAGGCCCCTGGAGATTCTGCTCCATGCAAGGCGCAGGTGCCCCTGCCAGTGATGTCCCTTGAGGGCTCAGCAGAGGACGAGAAGAGGAGGGCACGCGGCTCCGCCAGGCCCAGAAAGACCCAGAAAGTTCAGCCGTCGGGTGCAGCCTGTCCGAGCTGGCCACCAGCACTCCTCCCCCGCTCTCCTGTGGCGTGACTTAGCCCTGGCCGCCAGTGTCCGGAGGCTGGCTGCACCGTGATGCAGCTTGACCAAGGACACACGTGGCAGTGTGAGCTGCGCCAGCCCTGGACCTCGTCTCAGCCCGGGCCTCAGCCCTGACGCCCCACGTGAAGTAGCTACAGAAACACGCCTCCCGGAGGACCGCAGCAGGGCCTTGGAGAGGACTATGGTGGTGACTTTGGGGACAGAGAGGGAACCCCAGTGTGATTCACAGGAGACCCCGGCATTTTTAAGAGAAATACATTACTGAGAGCACCACCAGCTTAGGCGGAAAGAGGCTGAGCCCACTGGAGATTGGCAGACGCTCTGCAGCTTGCTGTGGGCTGGAAACAGAGAGTCACTCATCTGCAAACAGGGGCCCCTTCTGATGGACAAGGCAGGACCCTGAGAGCAGAACCAGGCAACGCAGAGCGATGGGCTCGGAGACCCCTCTGATCCAGGGGCCTGGAGTCGGTAAGCAGCAGCAACGTCCAGGTGCCCTGGCTCCCCGATCTTGCATGGGCCTGGCTGTGAGGTACCCCAGCCTGTGAGTTCCCAGACGGCCTGGACAAGGAGGAGCCATGGCCACGAGGACCCGATGCTGGCCGTGGCGCCTGGACACTGAGCCTGCTGTTAGTTGGAGTGTGACTTTTCTCTGGGATGGGAGCACGCCCACGAGGGTCCTGGCCGGGAACTCCACTGTTTGAATACCGTAAGAGCAACCGTGACACACGTGAGCAGAGTTAGTCCCCGTTCCCCTGGGGAAGCGCCGAGAGCGCCCCTCTTCTCTCCCTGTAGCACTATTCTCACTGGGCACCGGCGATGGAAAAGGACAAGATGGAGAAGCAAAAGCGGGGCTGATGGGGTGCAGTGGGTTCAGCCACTGCTTGTAACACCACATCCCAAATACCCACTGCTTTCCTCCCACCCGGCTCCCTGCTAATGCGCCTGGGAAAGCAGCGGAAGACGGCCCAAGTGCTGGGGCCCCTGTCATCCCCATGGGAGACCCGGATGGAACTCCTGGCTTCCTCCTGGCCAGGCACCGGCCACTGGGGCCATTTGAGGAGTGAACCAGTGGATGGAACACCTCTCTGTCTCTCCTTCTCTCTGCAATTCTGTCTTTCAAATCAATAGGAAAGGAAGAGGTTCTTTATTACCTCATACGTGACATGGTCACATTGGGAGGAAATCCCAAGCAACCTAAAAAAATAAATATTAGGACTCATTGATGTTCTTTAAGGTTGTGAGCTGCAAGGACATATTAAAAATTGAGGCCATCCTTGCAGCTCAATAGGCTAATCCTCCACCTGCGGCGCCAGCACACCGGGTTCTAGTCCTGGTCAGGGCGCCAGATTCTGTCCCAGTTGCTCCTCTTCCACTCCAGCTCTCTGCTGTGGCCCAGGAGTGCAGTGGAGGATGGCCCAAGTGCTTGGGCCCTGCACCGCATGGGAGACCAGGAGAAACACCTGGCTCCTGGCTTTGGATCAGCGCGGTGCGCTGGCCGCTGCGGCCATTGGAGGGTGAACCAACGGTAAAGGAAGACCTTTCTGTCTCTCTCTCTCTCACTGTGCACTCTGCCTGTCAAAAAAAAGAAATGATTCAAGGGCCGGCACCGTGGCTCATTTGGTTAACCCTCTGCCTGCAGGGCCGGCTCCCATATGGGCGCCGAGTTCTAGTCCCAGTTGCCCCCTTCCAGTCCAGCTCTCTGCTGTGGCCAGGGAAGGCAGTGGAGGATGGCCCAGGTGCTTGGGCCCTGCCCCTGCATGGGAGACCAGGAGGAAGCACCTGGCTCCTGGCTTTGGATCAGCGCAGTGTGCCGGCCATAGCGGCCATTTGGGGGATGAACCAATGGAAGGAAGACCTTTCTCTCTGCCTCTCTCTCCCACTGTCCACGCTGCCTGTCAAATATAAAAAAACTGAGTTGAGGTCACAGAGAGGAGGAAAAGTGGAGAAGGTGTCGAGGCTGCAGGAGGTGCAGGGGTTGGATGCAGAACAGAAAACCCAACATTAGGGCCAAACCGGCAGAATCCAGAGAGAGGCCAGAGCTTGGCTACCACTGTGGCGCCTGCTGCCCCTTCCTTGGCTTTGACAACTGTAAAGTGGTTGCCCAAGACGCTGGCATTAGGGGATCAAGCTGGGCGATGGCACTTGGGAACTCTCCGTGCCTGTTTGCAAATCTTTTGAATTCCAAGTCAGAAGACGAAAGACAGCTCTGGCGCTCCCTGCCTGATCGTGGCAGCACCGTGGTGGAGGCCGCGGGCGGGCTTGCCGTAGGTACCTCGAGGTTGCTCCAGACAGCTCAGCCTCTTGAACTTCCTAGCAAACGTTCCGCAGCTACTCAAACCGTGGGATGAATCTGGCAGCTTCAAAGAAATCTCACTGCTGGGGAAACCAAGAGGCAGCCGCAGAGGGGCAGAAAATCCCCGACACAGGCGGCCGCCAGGAAGCCCACGGGAAAGGCGCGAAGCCACAGATGTGATCTGGGCAACACGCTTTGAAATCCATGCAGACGAGAATTTTTACAAAAAAACTTCATAAAAACCAACGTTACGGAAGAACTATGTGTGCATTATGACTGGCACACGGATCGTTTCTGGAATGCACACAGGAATCCCGCAACTTGACGGGACAATAAGTGATGCCGAACAAGGACGCACAGCCAGGCAGTGTGCGGACGACGTGCGGCACCAGCAGTCACACAGAAATGCAAATTCGGCGCCAGGCGACCTCACTCCCGGCCGCGGGATTAACACGGAGAACCACAACTGTGAGCGCTCTCACCGCGCCGGGCGGCCTATGCCGTGGCGGGCGTTGGGGAGGCACAACCACTTGGCAAAACCGAGTGCCCACAGGGTAAATCCACACTTCCACGTCTATGCCTGGGAGAGACACACGCGGCCAGACTTGAGCAGCAAAGTCTCTGGCAGCTCATTTGTGAAGGGAAAGGGTAAGACCCAGCCCAGCGCCCGCAAACCACAGAATGCAGCCATTGTGGCATATTGTTACCATGAGTGTCAACTAACCGGCAGTACAAACGTTCCTCTTCCGATCCAGCTCTCTGCTAAGGCCTGGGAAAGCAGTAGAAGATGGCCCAAGAGCTTGGGTCCCTGCACCCACGTGGGAGACCTGGATGAAGCCCCTGGCTCCTGGCTTCGGATCAGTGCGGTGCACCGGCCACAGCACGACGGCCGCAGTGGCCATTGGAGAGTGAACCAACGGTAAAGGAAGACCTTTCTCTCTCTCTCTCTCTCACTGTCCACTCTGCCTGTCAAAAAAAAGTTATATTTTCAAAAAAATGTTTAAAAAGCATTGTGGTAAAGTCCACATGAAACTCACCCATTCTTAAGTGTCCAGTTCTCAGTCCTCAAGGACATGCACAGCGCTATTTCCTCTTCTCAGAAACTGTCCCCAGCACCGTGACTGCCTACTCCCAGCCTCCCCGGACCGGGAGCGGCCCGAGGGTGCAGTCACGTGGTGTCTGGGGGCTGGAGGGCCTCAGTCACGTGGTGTCTGGGGGCTGGAGGGCCTCAGTCACGTGGTGTCTGGGGGCTGGAGGGCCTCAGTCACGTGGTGTCTGGGGGCTGGTGGGCCTCAGTCACGTGGTGTCTGGGGGCTGGAGGGCCTCAGTCACGTGGTGTCTGGGGGCTGGAGGGCCTCAGTCACGTGGTGTCTGGGGGCTGGTGGGCCTCAGTCACGTGGTGTCTGGGGGCTGGAGGGCCTCAGTCACGTGGTGTCTGGGGGCTGGAGGGCCTCAGTCACGTGGTGTCTGGGGGCTGGAGGGCCTCAGTCACGTGGTGTCTGGGGGCTGGTGGGCTTCTGCTGTCTTGACGCCCATGAGGCTGCACCAGGACCTCTCTCCTTCAGGCTGATGCTCCTTGAACAGACCACGTTTTCCTTTCTGGAATCCATCCACGGCGTTTCCTGTCGATTCCTCCTCTTGGCTCTGCTGAATGGTGCTGCTCTGAACACAAGTGTGTGGATCTTTTTTAAAAAGACTTATTTATTTTAAAGTCAGACTTACAGAGAGGAAGGGAGAGAAAGGGAGAAATCTTCCATCTACTGGTTCATTCCCCAAATGGCTGCAATGGGTAGGGCTGGGCCAGGCCAAAGCCAGGAGCTTCTTCTGGGTTTCCCAGGCATACCAGCAGGGAGCTGGATAGGAAGTGGAGCAGCAGAGACTCAAACCAGCACCCACATGGGATGCTGGCACTGCAGATGGCAGCTTAACTTGGCTCTGGTGTACAGATATTGTTTGGGGTGTGAGTTCACAGGGCCAGGTCTTATCTGGACTCTAGCCACCCCCTGAACTGTGGGTCACATGTCATGGTCATGAGCGGCCCCCTTCCCTGTCCACCATGACAGGCCGTAGCTGCAGGCTTCCGTCTGTCCGCCCTGCCTCTCCCCACCTGCTGGCCCCTTCCTCGGGTGTCTGGAGGAAAACCCTCTCTCACTGCCTCTGCAGCCTCGGGGGGCGGGACCTCGCCAGGTAGCTTCTTGCCTGCTTGTCCTGTCACTCAATTCAACCCTCCGTGGCTTGGCCTTGGGGATGTTGTGTGTGGGCACCTTCCAGCGCTCAGGGCTTGGTCATCCCCAGATTCCCTCTTCATGAGAACCCCAGAGCATCCTGTCTTGCAGGTGCGCATGCTGCCCCTCCCCCCAAGGGCCACGGGGTGGGCCACGCCTGCCTGCAGCGGGAAGCATTTCCCACACGCAGTGGCAGGTCTGCCAGCACATTGGGGTGACTCTGCATGTTTGAAAGAATAAGTCAGCACTAGAGTTGCAATAGGCTTAAGGCCCTCTTGCCTTTCTTGAAGAAAGTTCTGTGTTGCATTAATAAAGAGAAACAGTGGGAATCGTGGCAAAAATAATAAAAGGCAGCTCTGCTGCAGAGGAGGAGCCCAGGCCGGGGCTCCCCAGGGACGGAGGCCTACTCTGCAGCTAATTCTTTCCTGAAATAAGTTTGATCTGTCTTAAAATAATTACAACAGCCTACATTCCTGCAAAGACGGAGTGCTGGAAATCCTGGAGCTCAACCAGCAGCGGCCGCTGCCAGGGGCTTGGCCCTCAGCCCCCCAGGAACACCGTCTCCCCGGGCAGGACTTCACAAAGTTGGTGGAAAGCATGAGAAGTCCAGCTTACTTAGGTGCCAAAAACGAGACGCCCGACACACAGCTTCTTCACACATCCCCAGGGGCTTTGCGGCGATCCCTGTGTGACCTGTGTCCTCAGCCTGGGGCCCGGCGCGTGCTGTAGAAAGGGTGGACGCCGCGACCCCAGAGCGTGCGCGGCAGGCGCCAGCTTCCTCCCCCGCAGAGCCACAAGTGTGAGCTCACATGGGAACCACAGCTGCGCCCTCTGGCTGGGCTGTTGGCCCTGGTAGCAGCTGAGCAGGTGCAGGGAGACGCTGAGCTCCCAGCCGAGTCACCTGGAGCACTCTGAGCACCACACACACGGCCAAGTGCACGCCGGAATGCTGCTGCCCGGCGTGGCAGATCCTTCCTGAAGGCACAGGCTCTGAGTGTCACGGCACTCGGCCACCATCCGTGGACCACCCTGTGGGTCATGGCCTTCTTTCGGGTCCCTCTGCTTGAGGCCAGAGCAGCGTTCTCTACCAGGTCCGGTGAGCAGGCCTGCCACACCGCGCCAGCACAGCTGGCCGAGGCGGGCAGTGGCTCAGTGGCTCCAGGCCGCTCGCACATTTTCCAAGACCTTGTTTGTTTTCCTGGCAGTTCTTCACGGTTCCCTTTCTCTCCCCGTGATCTCCTAGGGTGATCACTGGGTATGCAACGCACACAATTTCTTGCCGGTTAATGTAAGTGATACACATGGAACCTTTGAAAAGTCCACAAAAAATGCATGTTATCAAGAACTACGCATAGATCTCAAAAATCCGTTGCACCACATAACCTCAGCTTCCAATTCCTTTTGTCCGTGAGCTTCCTGAAGCATTCTCATTCTAGCAGTTGGAGAACGATGTAGAAGTGTGTCCTAAGCTTTAAAACCTGCACACACAAACTGTCAGTAACATAAGAATGTAAGACATGGTTACCACCAGTGCTGACATTAAGGTTCAATCTCCAAACAGCATAAAAAAATCCAAAGGAAGGCCTTTCGAGTTAAAAATAAATTAAAAAAAAGGAAAAAAAGGAAAAAAAATTAAAGTGAAAAAAAGTAGGTTATGTTATTACCATGAAGCCAAAGCAGCTTTCTTGGGCTTAGACACAAGTCTCAAAATCAAGAGACCTGCACTGTGGCTGGCCCTGTGTTGAGTAGGCTAAGCCTCTGCCCACGGCACCAACATCCCATATGGATGCCACTTCGTGTCCCAGCTGCTCCTCCTCCAACCCAGCTCCCTGCTAATGCGCCTGGGAAAGCAGTGGAAGACGGCCCAAGTGCTCAGGCCCCTGCACCTGCGTGGGAGACAGGGAAGAAGCCCCAGGCTCCTGGCTTCGGATAGGCACAGTTCCACAGTTGCGGCCATTTGGGGAATGAACCAGTGAATGAAAGACCTTTCTCTCTGCCTCTTAAGTAAAAAAACAAAACCAACCCTACAACAGCCCCAGTTAACGGCACCACCACGGTGGGGTTTGTGCAGCTGTCATTTCTCCCTTTTCTTGCTCCATCATTTATTTCTGGGTGTGGGGAACTGAAAGATGCACTCACTTTTAGGCGGATTATTACTTTTTTTTTTTTTACCTTTTTGGCGTCATTTTCTATCCTTCAGCTTCTTTCCTTAAAATGGCCTGGAAGACCCCGGAAGCTGGGTGGCTCTTGCAGAATCTGCTCACACCTTACTCGACACCCGGAATGTCTGCCCCAGCTCTTACCAGATACTGGCAAGGCACAACCACTGCCTTCGAGAGAGAAGTCAAGAAACAGCTCCATTACCCACCAAGTCGTCTCCAGATACTGTCTCAGTATAGATATTCCTCGCAAAGCACGTGGGCACAGAGCTGTCATTCACCAAGCAAGCGAGGGACACGGCTGCAGGGAGAAGCCCACAGACACCGGGGCTTAGCTCACCAGGTACGAAACAGCGACTCTGGACACAAGTCAAGGCATTTTCCTGGAAACCTGTTGTTTCAGGTTTTCCATTAAACTGAGACCTGACTCAAATGCTCTACATTGCATTATTTCTTATAGGCTAAATTTAACATCATCTGTTATTGTGGAGAATTTCAACGTATACAAAGAGTACTGAATGAGCTCCATGCACCTGTCGTCTGCTTCAGCAACCATTGGCACTCTGCCATCCTGTCTTCACCTACACTGCCTACTCCTGGCCACCAGGATGTAAAATTTGACATAAAATTTACTTTGCTGAAATGCACAAATCTTAACTGCACGTGCTGGACAGACAACAGGCACATTCACTTTTCTACATGACCAATAGATGTTCCATCGTCTCAGAAAGCTCCCTCATGCTTCTTCCTTGTTTCGCTCACTTCACCCACCCTGAGGACACCCTCCTGACATGTTCTCACCACCACCATCAAGATGAGAAGAAGGGAACGATGAGAGTCGGGATTCTCGTGTTTGGTGTCTTCACTCAGTATAACGTCCATGAGCTTCTTCCACGTCGTCACCTCTGTGCAGAGTTAATGACTTCTTGTTATTGAGTAGTACTTCATGGGATTAATATCCCACACACTGGTGCCGTGGTACACACATACACGGTATGAATACACCGTTCTTACATCAGCTGTTATTCAGGTTGTCTACAGTTTTTGGTTGCTGTGAACACAGCTGCTAAAATCTTCCAGCTTTGTTCTAAGGCTGTTTCACTCTTCTAGGTTCTTTGTATTTCCATATACAACAAAAGTTTAACCTCAGCAATTTCTTTAAAAGCCAGATAACATTTTTATTGTAACTTTTAAAATTTTAGATCAGTTTTTAGACAAGTGACACCTCAACAATATTGATTTTCTTATCCATGAACATGGTATAGCTCTTCCTTTATTTAGATTTTCTTTGGTTTTCCCTAAGACATATTTTGTAGTTCTTTGTAGGGAGGCCTTACACATAATTCACTGCTTCTCTTCCTGTGTACGCTGCTGCTTGGTGGTATCATAAAGTCTAATTTCAATTACCTACTTGCTTCTGGAAAGCATATAGAAATACCCTTGACTTGGGCAGTTGGCCCTGTATCCTCTGACCTTTGCTAAAGTTACATGATTAGTTCTACATTTTCTTTGCTGATTCAGATTTTAGATGAAAGTAATCAAGTCATTTGCAAAAAAACCATGTTACCTTTTTCTTTCCCAGCTTTATGAATCTTTTTTAAAGATTTGTTTGTTTCATGCAGAGTTACAGGGAGGGAGGGAGGGAGGGAGAGATTCCCTCCATCAGCTCACGCCCCAGATAGCTGCAGAAGCTGGACTGGTGCCTGGAGTTTCATCAGGGTCTTCTATGTGGGTGCAGGGGCCCAAATATTTGGACTATCTTCTGTTTTCCCAGGCACTGTAGCAGGGAGCTGGGTCATAAGCGGAGTAGCTGGGACCCAACTGATGCCCTTCAGGATGCCAGCACTGTAGGTGGCAGCGTAACCGGTTTTGCTACAACGCCTGCCCCAGGTGGATTCTGACTTGCTTGCTCCCCTGGTATCAGGTTCAACAGCAGTGGGGCAAGCCCATGGCCATGTCCCCACTCAGCGTTTCACCAACTGGGCCGGCATCAACTCTGGGCTTTCTCTGGATGCTTTTTTTTTTTTTAATCAGATTAAGGAAGATCTTTTCTTTGCTGGAAAGTGCATTAAGTGACTGTTGAATTTTACCAAACTGAGATCTTTTTTCTCCTTACACTATTAATATGGCAAATTATGTTGGTTGATTTCTAAATAATGAACTAATCTTACATTATTGTTAAGTCTACTATTTTGTTATGATCTGACATTTTTCCTAGAATTTCCAATATATTTGCATCTATTTTTGTGAGAGATATCAATGATGTATATTTTTCTCACGATATCTCTGTCAGCTTTTGTATCAGGGTTATTGAACAATATTTCAAATCTTTCTTTAAATGTAACTATCAAATGTAAATGTGATACAGAGAGGAAGGAGGGAGAGAAGAAATATCTTGGTGTCATTAGCATGGAAATGGGCCTTCTTCATCAGGAAAACAGCTCTGTCTGCAGGGGGCAGAGAAGGAACCAGATGAGGGGGGAAGGGGGCTCAGAGCCCAGGAAGTGAGGCGTTGCCAGGGGTCTGAGGTGCCCACACCTCCATCTATGGCACGCGACCTCTAACTTGACCTCTGCCCGAAAGGGAGATTTTCCGGTGTCACTGGTTTCCAGTTGTGAGGGAAGACACTGGGAAGACAGCTAACATTCTTTCAAAATTAAATCTAGAGATCTGTCGGGACACTGTTTACAGGACGGCATGTTAACACTGGAAGAACACGGCATTTAGCAGAGGCTCCTCCGCGGACACACGCTGGGGGCCTGCATGTGAGCCAGGTGCTCGCTGGGCGGTGACGGAGAAGCCTGCCTCCCAGGAACCTGGAGTCCCGCAGGGGCACAGGCTCAGGTCAGTGACCAGGAGGTGAAGCCCTCATCAGGGGCAGGACTGGGACAGCAGCACGGACGGGGATGGGGATGGGGGGCCGAGAAGCGAGCAGGACCAGCCTTAGCAGGGTCGTGGGGAGGGGCATGGTGACAGGTGAGCTGGAGAAGCCGCACCGGGTCTTGCCCATCTCTGGACCAAACCTGCCTGCCGTTCCCACTCCCCGTGGTGTGACTTCCTAAAGCTGAGGCTGCTGAAGGCAGACGCCACAGCAACCTGCTCCATGGTTGCCAAGGCAACGTGCTCTAATATAAATAGCAGAGCAAAATTAATCAGGGCTGCGACTTCGGCAACTTCCTGTGCACCGGTGCTGTGTCTTTCTGCAGGGCCAGCGCAGGCAAGTTGCGCGCTCGTCTCCAGTGGTGAGCATGGTCTAGAGCTCAAGGCCGGTCCCCCGCTTTGAATCAGGGTGGCCAAGTCCACACGGGCACGTGAAGAACTGGGATGGCAGGCAGGGGCCCCACGTCCCGGGCATCAGAGGTGGATTTCGTAAACTGCACCAAGCGCTCCAGCTGCAGAACTTGGGTCAGAACCGGGGTCCCAGCCTCAGATTGCAAGAACCTCCCAGGTCTGGCCGCGCCTGGCTGCCTGAACCCTGCGTTCACGTTACTGTGATGTGAAGTTACAGTGACAACTTTCTCCTTTTTCACAGTCTTCTCCCCTGGGAGGTGAACCCCCTGGGACAGGTGCTTCACTGGTCCTGGTCCTGGTCCTGTCCCCAAAGCCCACAACAGCGCCAGGCTGGAGGATCAATTAATTCATCAGCTCATAAGACAGCAATTGTTGGATTCTGCCATGGAGGGCCCCTCTGAAAGTGTCCGGTGTAATTCTCTGGAGACAGCAGACAGCCCGAGAGACCTGTAGCCAGAACGTCTGATTCAAGCCCCTTACTACCAGAATCCAAGGGTCTTGATGAGTTCCGGATGCCAGCCTCAGTTTTCTGGCTGTGAAATGGACATGGTGCGAACACACACCTCCCCGTGGAGGGAGGGTCTGGTGCCGACATGAGGCAGCAGTCATGACCGCGAGGTGGAGAGCAAGGCTCTGTCCCCGCGGCTCTGTGGGAGGCCCAGGGCCTTGTGTTCCATGTAGGGTGGCTTGGGGGGCTCCGTGTGACTTCTATTTGGGGACTCGGGGGTACGGTGGGTACTGACATCGACATAATGAGACTGAGCTGCATTTTTAAAAGCTTTCTCAACAACAGAGGTCTTAAGTTGAGCGATTAAGAGAGAAAAGGAACCATCTTTTCTCCATCCTGATAGCTTCGTCGTGAAAGACGCACGTGAGCTCTTCGGAGACACGAGTCCAGATTCAACAGGAATTTTGAAGTCTACTTCCGTTTTTGTGCTGAAACCTAATTCAAGATGAGTTTGTCCTGAAGCGTGGAATTCTCTGATTTTTGCGTGACTTTGTGTAGGAGCAATTGTGTGAGCTCATCAGACAGCGTCTGGCGGGTGGAGCTGTCCGGCGTGCATTTAGCACAGGGCTGGCAGCTTTTAAATTTGCATCTTGATCTACATGTATCTGCTGCTTTCCCATCTGCTAAATGCCTGCCACCAGGGGACGGGACGTCTTTGTCATTCCGCCCCTGCTTAACCTCCACGTACCCTTCACCCGAACCTGGAAACCGCACCGCTGTGCTCACGGGAGCGGACAGACAGATGCACGCACCCGTGCCGGACACAGGGCCGCTGTGAGGAGCCCACATCTGGTTTGCAGGCATCTGCTGCGAACAACACAGGCACACAGGCCAGGACACGGCACCACGCAAGGGCGTGAGGGCTCCCGGGCCGTGCCGACGGGCAAGATCAGCCGAAGCAGCAGGAAGCCAGCGCGAGGTGGTCGGGGCCGGATTCCGGGGCCCTCGTGCTCAGCTCATTTCTACCACAATGAGTCGCTCACTTTCCATCCCCAAGACAGGCTAAGGAGCACTGAGCCACTCCCCGCTGGGGGCTCCAGGGTTCCCTGTGGGAACGCTCTGGCCAGCGCCAGGCGGCCCTGCCCGCAGACCCCGGGACAAAGAGCGGATGCCCCCGAGAGCACCAGTTTACACGACCTGCTCACAACCAAGGCCATCCCGCGCGGAGCCAGCCACGTGGACCTTGATTGATGGCAGCAAATAATTATTCTCAGTGTCGCCGTGAGCTTGCCTTCATAGAAAGCCAGAGATGAATAAAATATATGAGAGCACATCAAAATATAGTGCAAGGACAACACACACAAACAGTACATTAAGCACGATGGAAGACAATAAAGGCAGCGGGAAGCGGACCCGAGCAGCAGCCGGGCTCGGGGACCCTCGCGCGCCGCTTCCCTCCGGCCCCTCGGGCCTGCGCCCCTTCACCAGTCGGGCAGCTGAGCAGATGCGTGTCCAGCGCCGTCTCCTCTCTGAGAACGCGACCCGGGGAGGGCAGCGTGGCCCGGGCTGCTCCGGCCGCGGGGCCCTGGCTTCACCCCTCACGCAGAGTGCAGTGTCAACAGAAATGCTACCGTGACATTTCTCTCGCTCTCAATTACTTGCAGGCTTTTCCCTGCCCGTATGAAATACATATCACACTCCGGTGAGGTCCATTGTCCTGAGGTCAGCGGGAACTCATTGTCCGTGTTGCTGCGAACGAGACAATACTGACATCTGTAAGACTCGCAGTAAATAACCCGAGTGGTATGGTTACCGAGCGAGGGAGCGGGGGCCGGGGAGGGAGGAGGGAGGGGGGAGAGGGGTGGGCCGACGCGGGAGGGGGAGGGGGAAAGGTGCCGGGAGCCCACGGAATGCGAAATCACCCAGCGCCCAGGGAAGGCTCCGCTGTGCGGTTTGCATTGTTTAGGGGAACGCGAGTTGTTGCCAAATTTCTTCCAGACACCTCCAGCTGCAGTGCCCACTTCTGATGGCCTCTGCCACACGGGCAGGGCTCTCCTGGGACCAGCCAGGGGCCTGGGTGGGCTGCCTGCACCCGGTCCCCAGCACGGCTGCATCTGGAGCGCTCTGGCGCATGGTCTCGAATTCTAATTGGGATGGCAGAAGTATATGATTCTGATTAAGAGCCATGCAGTCACCGACTTGACACTTCCAATCAATACGTTAGAACGGTGGGGGCGGGGCTGCGGCTCCACCCCCACAAAGGTTGGAGGCACAGCGAGGCCTACTGGGTGTCGGGCCGCCCCGAACGGCCTGCCTTTTAAGTCAGCGTTGAGAAAATCAAAAGCGTATTTGACAATCAGTCAGGAAGAAGATCTGCTCTGATGAAGAGATTTTTCATGGGAAAGAAATTTTGGCGACAGGCAGGGGACTGTGCCTGGGATGACAGATGAGGGAGAGAAGCTGGGAGGGCGAGGCCCCGGAAGTCCCACTGTCCTCTGCCTCTCTACCTGCGCAGGCGGCAGAGACGGAGCCAGCACAGACACGTGCACACGTGTGTACGCGCACACGGGTGTGTGTGCGTGTGCCTCCGCGTGCCAGCACACTTTCCCAGCCAGGAGTCGGGGACCTTGTCCTAGGCTGAGAGGCGAGAGAGCTGCTTAAGGACCCGGCTGGCGGTGGACAGCGGTGGGGTGGGGCCCACGCTTCCCCAGGCCACGCACAGCCAGCAGGGCCTGCGTGTGAACACGGAACTCTGTGGCCTCAGAGACACCAATCTCTTTGGGCCGCTCCTTTTCCCCTCGGTCAATGCAGAAAAGCGAGCATGTGATTTCAATTTGAAATTAAAAGTCATGTCTGAATAACAGAGCTGCATTCTCATTTCCTAATACCCTGGTTTTTACTACTTTGCATTCAACTGTGAAAAGTCTTTTAAAACTCGGAACAGCAGTAAAACTTGAATGAATTTTTGACCCATTATTGCATAGCGGGTGCGCCTTCCAAGTTGGACACACTGCCAAGTTCTCACCACCTAATATTTCCACTTTAATTGTGCCACTTGAGAAATTTACGCGCCTCAAAATATGGCATGAATCTTACGCTTATTGCAGTATCATTAGCAGCAACATTTAAGCAACATCTGTGTGCTATAGAACTAATTGAAGTAGCAGAAGTGGCAGCTGTAAATCCACAGGAAGATGGCAGTTTGCATGGGCACTGCTGAGCTGGCTCCTAAGTGTCAGCCTGTTCCTGCAATCTGCCGCCGCGCACCGCGGTACAGGCACACAATGTCCACAGAAATGCAGCGGGCAGGCTAATGATCCTATTAACCACTTTGCTGCACCAATTTGGCTGTTTTTCCAGTTTCCTTGTTGAATTTCATTATAAATTTCGCCATTCCTGTAAAAAAAGTCCCGTGTGAGACGTGTGTCTCCTTACCTGAGCTGAGGAACGCTTGTCTGGCCAGACCAAACCCAGGACTGATTTTTTAAAAATGTTTTGTTATTTGATGATTCTGTCCATCGCACACCCTCCACTCCTCTTAGTTGCTTATTTTTATCACACGTTCCTGTTTAAGGAAAAATAACTTTTCAATCCCTTGTAATGTTGATATTTAAAGCAATGGCATTTTCCTCCCACGGACGTAACATTTTCAATAATCAATACAAGATGGCAACTGTAATTTATTATTGGTTGGGAGTGGGGGAACCGGGCGGGGGCAGATGTGTTGGGCGGCGAGTGGAGGTGGCTGTGGTCAGGTAAGCCGAGGGCCCGGAGCGTCCCTCCACCGGCTCAGAGCCCACGCCGGTCCCCACGCACAAGGCGCCGGTGGCCAAGTAAGCAGCGGGCAGCGACCCTGGGGCCACCTCTTGCTGCACAGACGCGGGCTTTGGAGCCCCAGCGTTTATTCAGAATATTTCCTCCACAGAACACAGCTGCAAGAAAGTCCCGCCGCCGCCTGCGACACCCAGCCCCACTTTCGCTGGTTTCTGTGGCGGGGAGAGAGCTTGTCCCCGGACAATGATGTCACGGCAGCTCCCGAGGCACTCGGAGTGCTGGGAATACACAAAAGGAGGCCTCCTTCGACATCCGAGGGCTGCTGTGTTTGCCAACAACCCGACTTCATTAGAAAATTGGCACGTCCGCGCGGCTGCCATGTGACACGCCGCTAACCACGGACATTTGTTGTCTTAATGCTCAAGTACTCAGGGACTCAACTGATAAGGGAGAAACTGGTTGGAATCCAGTGAACCCCACGCCCAGGGTGGCACGCCACCTCCCGGTATTGAAAATCAATAGGCACGTGACTGCCGGCAGGTCGGAGGTCTCCGGAATGAACTTCCTAGCACTGAATTACCATCCCTCGTCTCCGGTTTGTTTCCTAACAAGGATACATTTTCAGGGGTCCTGGCTGAAAACCACTTCTGAAATGTGCAGTGACAAAGACAGACTCCGGCGAGCAGCCGTGCGGCGGGAGCAGGGCTCAGAACGCGCCGGCGGGCCACGGGCCGGCTCTTCTGACAAAAAAGGACTTTTCCTTTATTTTTTTTGGTGGTGGCGTTTTTCTCTCTGTATAAAAGGGTAAAGGCTGGTTTGGAAATGACCCAGCTCTCGCTTACCAAAGATCACACAGCTTCCTAACAGCCTGGGCAACCCCGGGGGCTGCTGGTGCTGATGGTGGTGGCAAAGCCAGCGCCGGGGCTCACCACACCAGAGGGCGCCCCCAAAGCACCTGGGAGACGGAATCAAAGGTGACTCTACGGAGCAGAGCATTCCAAAACCCACGCGCACACCGGGTCTCCCCAGGGTTCGTGGAAAATGTTTTATGAAAAAGCCACACACGCATCTCAAACCTTTTTTTGGTGCCAAAATACACTTACCTTTTAATTCGATTTTCCGCGAATGTTTGCAAGCGCCCTTGTGGCACAGTTTTCTATGGAGGCGACTCCTGAACTCCGTAAACATCTCTGCACCTTGACTCTGAAACAATACCCAGGCCCCCAATAATGGGTGCACGAGCTACTCCTGCAGGCGGCACCCTCAGAAATGAAACCAATCAATATGTATTAGCTTCTTTAAAAATAACATCTATTAACCAATAACATATTGAATGAAAAAGCTGTAACTCCCGGTGGGAGGGGGGACTCGGGTGAGACTCCTGCATCCCACATCCTCTCAGAATACCTGGGCTCAGTTTCTGGCTCCGACTCCTGGCTTGACCTTTTCATGAATACAGATCCTGGTTCCAACTGTGACAGCTCCAGTAGCCGGGTTCCTGCCACCCACGTAGGAGACCCAGATGGAGCTCCTGGCCCAGTCCTCACCCGGGAGACCCGGATGGAGCTCCTGGCCCAGTCCTCACCCGGGAGACCCGGATGGAGCTCCTAGCCCAGTCCTCACCTGGGAGACCTGGATGGAGCTTCTAGCCCAGCCCTTACTGGGGGAGACCCGGATGGAGCTCCTGGCCCAGTCCTCACCCCAGGAGACCCGGATGGAGCTCCTGGCCCAGTCCTTACTGGGGGAGACCCGGATGGAACTCCTAGCCCAGTCCTCACTGGGGAGACCCGGATGGAACTCCTAGCCCAGTCCTCACCCGGGAGACCCGGATGGAGCTCCTGGCCCAGTCCTCACTGGGGAGACCCGGATGGAGCTCCTGGCCCAGTCCTCACCCAGGAGACCCGGATGGAGCTCCTGGCCCAGTCCTCACTGGGGAGACCCGGATGGAGCTCCTGGCCCAGTCCTCACCCCAGGAGACCCGGATGGAACTCCTAGCCCAGTCCTCACCCGGGAGACCCGGATGGAGCTCCTAGCCCAGTCCTCACCTGGGAGACCCGGATGGAGCTCCTGGCCCAGCCCTTACTGGGGGAGACCCGGATGGAGCTCCTGGCCCAGTCCTCACTGGGGAGACCCGCATGGAACTCCTAGCCCAGTCCTCACCGGGGAGACCCGGATGGAGCTCCTGGCCCAGTCCTTACTGGGGGAGACCCGGATGTAGCTCCTGGCCCAGTCCTCACTGGGGAGACCCGCATGTAACTCCTAGCCCAGTCCTCACCCGGGAGACCCGGATGGAGCTCCTGGCCCAGGCCTCACTGCAGTGGGTATTTGGGAGATGAACCAGCAGGTGAGAAAGTTCTGCGTCTCTCTTTCAATCAGAATGAAAAGAGGTAATTTTTAAAAATAAAAAATTACTCCTATGTAGATCTTCCAATCCAACATGCTGTTACGTGATGTACATTTTTAAAAAAGTCTCATCTGTTAGTGTCACCACTGAGCTGCTGGTCCTGTTCCAGGCAGCATCTCAGCCCGGTCAGTCCCCCTCGGAGCTAGAGTCAGCACCCCAGGCTCAGGGCGCCATCATATCCCCATCCACGTAACGGCCTCACCTTCCTGGGCCACCCCCTGGGCACAACCCTGCCACAGCCCAGGACATAGGCAGGGCACTCACGAGAGTGGCCGAGAGGATACACAGGAATCTAACCAGTCTTATTCAGTGTTCTCTGTCAAAGACCCACGGCTGTCACCCGACAGTAACTGGAAAGAAGTCTGCATGGACTTGCCACAATGCTTCAGTGCAATTCTCAAGCTCATTTAACCTTTAATTCAATTTAGATTCTGAAGTGACTGGCACGCAAGCACTACCCCACACGTTCAAACCAAGCAGAGCTGACCCAGCTTTAGAGGAAGTAAACTGAGCAAGCCAAGTACAGCTGGGGCTTAATAACCAGTCACACTTCCAAGACAAAAACTTATTCCCTGAGTCAACTTAAAAATCTTGGAGAAAGTGAACTATGAGGTTATGTAAGTGCAAAAAAAAGAGTGGAAACCATGCACGGTTTCACAACATGCATTTTCCATGAGCTTTTTCAAGTAGCTTATGAACCATAACAAGTATCCTAGAGACCACACTGCAATGGCGGAACACGAGAAGTGCATGTCAAGGGCCTCAGAAGCTGTGTACAACCAGGTGTGCAGGAAAGAGGGAGGGGTCGGTGTCCACCAACGACCGCCTTCCATACTCAATCCCGGTCTCTTAAAAGTGGGCAGACCACCACCATCTGATGAGGGTGAAATGCCAGCACCTATGAAAAGACGTACCTCGGAAGGCAGGCGAGGATAATCCGCCATCGCCTTTTTTTTTTAAGACTTATTTATGTGAAACGCAGAGTAAGATTTTCCATTGGCTGGTTCACTCTACAAATGGGCACAACAGCCAGGGGTGGGCCAGAAGCTTCTTCCAGGTCTTCCACACAGGTACAGGGGCCCAAGTACTTGGGCCATCTTCTGTTGTCTTCCCAGGCGCAATGGCAGGAAGCAGGATTGGAGGTGGTGCAGTTACGACTCAGACCAGTGCCCATGTGGGATGCCAACACTGCAGACAGCGACTTAACCCTCCACACCACAGCAGCAGCCACTGCTGTAGACTTTTTAAAAAGGAGCCTAGGAAGCAGTTCAAGGCCACAGCTAACTCGGAGCACACAGGCGAGTGGGGCGAGGGCTGCACAGCGCAGGCCAGGACACGAAGGTTCAGCAACTCTGGGCGGGGCGGGGCCGCAGGAGGAAACTCCTACGGGACCCCAGCCCATCCATACCACACAAGGGCCCGAGTACAGCCCATGGGGCCACCTGGGCCATCAAGACAAAGTAGGGCTGGTGTTGCAGTGTAGTGGGTAAAACCACTGCCTGCAGTGCCGGCTGCTCCATTTCTGATGCAGCTCCCTGCTCATGGCCTGGAAAAGCAGTGAAGATGGCCCGGATGCTTGGGCCCCTGTACCCACGTGGGAGACCTGGAGGAAGCACCTGGCTCCTGGATTCTTCCTGACCCAGCCCTGGCTACTCCAGCCAGCTGGGAGGTGAACCAGCACATGAAGATCTGACTTTCCCTGTCTCCCTGAAATTCCCCTCAAATAAAGTCATTAAAAAAAGTGCCACCTCGGCTCATTAGGCAGAAACGGCCACCGTAAGAGGACAAACCCTGGACAGTGTACACACTGTGATGCCCACAAGCCTCAGCAGGAGCTGGACCCGTCCTTGGGGTCAGAACCACCATGGGGAGAGGTCTGGAGACGTCCAGGGATTCTCACGGGGAAAGACTTCTCCTAAAGTGAGCGAATGCAGTTGTTCCACGGCCCCTGACAGTGCCTACACTTGGTGACTGGCACTTCTGGGAGCCCGCCCCCGCCCAGGCTGCTGTCACTCAGCTAATTCTTAATGAGGGCTGGGCCACAGTCCACGTCCACTCCACAGAAGAGAGGCTTCCAAAGCAGACAGGAGCCCGTCTCCCTCCACAGCTGCCTCCTCCCAAGGCAGGAGCGAGCAGAGGCCAAGTTCAATGCCTCTGAAAGGCACGTTGGGTGCAGAGCGGAGGACTGGGATTTTCATTTTAACATGCCTGAGGCAGACACAGCCACGATTCTCGGCTTGAACTTCACCAATTTACCTGTGCTGCTCCAAAGGGCTCTACACTCCCGATGTAGGAAACTTTCAAAAAAACGGAGAAAGCCCACCTTGGCGCTGACAGTTGGCTCACATTTGAAGCCACACACTTGTAGCTGTCACTCAGCCATCCTTTCGTACTTCTGAAGGAGCCTAGCAGACTCGGAGTTAAATGAACCAGCTGTGTCTGCCTCAGACCGGCACGCAAGTGTAATGTCTCTCTCCCTGCGACCCCGTCAAAAAAGCCGACAGACAGAACTCTGGTCCTTGTCTTCTTCCACGGGTCCGAAAGGGCCCAGAACCTGAGGAGTCTACATCCCAGGGATGCCTGTGAAACACTGCGCCAGTGGACACCTCGCTCCAGCTGACCCCAGGTGAGCTCCAAGCAGGGCGAGGAAGGGGGACAAGGCTGGCGAGGCCACGTGGCATCTTCTAGACCAGAATCCACAGCGCTTTCTCGGGGCTTGTGGCACTGGTCATGGTGTAGAGGAACGCTCCGAAGCCTGGGACAGGGCAGCTCCCCCGGAAGGGGGTCTCTGTGTGCCTCTGCAGGATCACAGGGGCACGGCGCCCATGATGCTAGTGATGCAGAAGGCTGGGCACGTGGAGCACCCTCTCCACACAGCATCAAGTTAGGCTGCATTGCTCGCCTTGGCCTTAGGAGAGCTCAGGCTGTACCTGCCCTTCTGCAGGTCCGGCCTGGGAAGCCAGGGCCCGCTCAGGAGGGGGCAGCATGGAGGACAACACCCTGATTCTCAGTTTGTCGTTCAGGCCTGCCTACCGCCACCGCCGGAGTTCTCAAGGTCCGCATGGTGAGGTGCAGGCACCACCCACGCTGTGGCCAACCCGAGTCACGAGACCAACTCCCTACCCACTGCCGGCAACATGCACCTCCCTGTCAGAAACCAGGCAAGACCCCAATGCCGACGGCCCCCGGTCAATGCAGGAGCCAGAGGTGGCAAGGGGTTCCCAGCTCTCGGGTGCATCGCTTCTGGTTCCACACACAGACGATCACTCCAAAGCCCATGAGAGCGTGGGACGGTTCCCTCGTGGAAACACGCCGATCCACCTCGGGAGACCCCTTAAGGAATGCTCTAAGTTAAATTATTACATTTTTCAGCACATACAACACAAATCATTCCAGGCCAGTGAAAGAGCAGGGAGCTGCTCAGTGTGGAGCCGGCAAGAAGGCGACAGTGCGGGCCGACGCGGGGTCCTGCAGCCGTCCTGGAGACCAGCCCCCCGCCGATGGAGCAGACCCAAGTGCCGCAGCTCCCTCCAGCGATGCATCCCCGTCTTGGGAAGGGCAGAAGCTGGGGCCCCAGGACGGCTTCCTCACGGCTCTGAGCCTCGAGGAGCTACCGAGGCCATCGGACTGCCCTGCACACGGGGTCATCAGTGGGAGGGGTCGCAGGAGACTCACGTGAGGCGAGGACTCCACGCATCAACTTTGTGACCTGAACTACTTCAGGACGAACAGCAAACAAGCAAACGCACACCTGAGGCCTCGGTCACTTCTGCCCAGACTGACCTCACACCCAGCACCCTCCAGCGAGACCTCAGAGGGGTCCTCACGTCCAAAGGAGCAACTGCTGGGGCACGCTGCAGGGCGAACACAGGGCATCTGGTGTCACCAGATGAGCCCCTCCCCCGTAGAGCTCCAGGACGCCGCATCCCACCAGGCAGAAGAGTCCCAGGCGGGTGAGGCGTCAGCTGTGCACCCCCACCCAGCCTGGTCGGCAGGAATGCCGGGCAGGCCTCTGAGACACTGATCTGCAGGCTGTGCAGACGGGTCCGTGCGCGGGGCACGCCGGGAAGGGAACAGTCTGCACGCACTTCTAGATTTCTCAACAAAGTTTACAGCCAATTAGGGATGCTCAGCCTGTCCGACCGACCTAACACCCAAATCCACAACGCTCCAGAAACCAAAACTTTGAGCACTGCTACGACACAAGTGGAAAACCCATGGGACCTTATGGGATGGTGGCAGACAAAACGCAAGTGCACCAAGAATGCCATATAAAATAACTTTCAGGCTGTGTGCACCAGAATATACGGAACAAATGGATTGTGTCTAGACTTGGGTGCTACCACCAAGACATCACATTCGATCTAGACAAACATCCCAAAATAAAAAAAAATCCGAAGTATCTGATGTCAAGCACTTCGGATAAAGGATACTCCCTGTGTTTTCCTACACAGGGTTGCAGGTGGGAGATGGGGAACACCGTGTACACGCTGGTGGGAACGTGAATTAGTACAGTCACTCTGGAAGACAGTGTGGAGGCTCTTTTAAAAACCAGAAATTGCACAGTCATTCGATCCAGCCATCCCACTACCAGGTGTATACCCAAAAGACAGGAACTCATTCCATCAAGGAGCTGTGAATGGCCGCCACCATGCTACTGCAGCACGGGTCACAGCTGCTAACAGGTAGAACGAACGAGAAGGTGCCACGTAGATGCACGGAACGCTTCTCGGCTGTAAGAATGAAACCTGCCATTTACAGCAACATGGACGAACTGGAGGACGTCATAAGTGAAGTGACCCAGACACAGAAAGCAAACGCTGACTGTTCTTCCTCATAGGAAGAAAAACAAGAAAACCAAGAACTTCAACCCTAACACAGAACGGCGTTACTGGAGGCTGGGAGGGCTGGGGAGTTCAAGGGGGTCTGGATATTGGGGACCGAACCGCAGGCAGAGTGAAGGAACCGACTCCTACTGCCACACAGCCTGCCGGGAGACGACAGTGCACAACCCACGATGCACTTAACCACCAAAGCAGCTCCAAGGTTGCCGTCACAAAGTGACAAAGAAGGGGAAACGCCGATCTCCCCGATCTGATTGGCACACGCTACATCCGTGTGCCGAAAGCTTACGCTGCAGCCCATAAATGTGCACCATTAATACGTTATTCCAAAATGCTAAAGGTTTACATGAAAAACAGAGCGAGGGCAAACCCTCTGAGTGCAAGAGGAGCCACAGCACTCCTTCCAGCATCCAGAAGTCCTACTGCTACTATTTCTGTATCATAATTACGACCCAGGCCTGTACCTTCCATTTTCTCAAGTAATCAAATCCTGCAATCAACGATGGAAAACTAAACGAGCCCCAAAATAGCAGTAGAAAAATAAACACATTGACCACAGCCCTTCCCGCCAGAGAAAGTACTGATGAGGGTCAGATCTGCACCCAAGGACGGCCCGGGGGGAGGAATACATCACGCCCTTGAACATGACGGTCATTGGTGGGAAACGCGAAACTGGCAGCAAGTTACAGAACAGACTGTCCTGCCGCTTGCCAAACCACTGCTCTTCATGCAAATACTTCTAGGGAAAGGAAGTAGATGGTGTAATCTGTAGGAAAGAGGAATCGGGATCCTCAGCCAGCAAACTCCTAGCAGGAGGACGCAGCTGACGGAATTTCACTGAAGACGGCAGCATTGCTCCAGAGAAAGCAGAGAGGGTCCCGAGACCCCCAAGCACTCGAGAAGGGGACAGCAGAGCCTGGGGCTCGGACTGCTGTGTTCTGGTCCAAAGGCTCGTGTGGGAGAAACCCGGTCCCCAGCGTGGCGATTCGGAGTCAGCGGGACCTTTAGGAGATGAGGGTCCACTGCCCTGGGAGGGGAGACAGGGCTCTCCTGGGGCCCCGGCGGCTGGGGCTTTCCGTCTTGACATGTGCCCTCACACACGTATGCCCTATATATGGTCAGCCATGGGAGCCTCCCCAGAGCCAGCACATCTCGAACTGTGAGTGGAATAAACTTCTCCACCTTAAGACACTGGCTCCAGGTATGCTATTACGATGGCAGAAACTAGACTCAGACATTCTGTCCAGTCCCTGCGCCCTGCCAGTCATCGGAGCGTGCACACACACAGCACAAAGGGCTCCGCCTGCAGCAGTCTGGGGCGTGAGGCTGACGCGGTGGCGTAGCGGGTAAAGCCGCCGCCAGCATCCCATACGGGCTCCGGTTCAGGCCCTGCGTGCGCCACTTGCAATCCAGCTCCCTGCTAACACCTGGAAAAGCAGCACAAATGGGCCAAGTGCGTGGGCCCCTGCCACACACGTGGGAGACCCAGATGGAGCTCCTGGTTCCCACAGTCAAGCCCTGGCGGTTGCAGCCACCTGGGGAGGCAGCCAGTGGGGAGTAGACTTCTGTCAATCAAATAAACAAATCTTTACAAATCTGGGTAGGGGAGGAAAACTCAGGGCTGGGAGGGGAAGCAAAGGGACTTCCAGGCAGAGGCAGCTGCACCAATGCCGGGCCCAGAAGACAGCAAAGGTGACTTCATTTAACAATCGAGAGAAGCATCACCAGTCCTCTACATTATTTTTTCAGAGGGAGCACTTCCAAACCCTACCCCAAATTCGGCAAAGACAGAGGAAAGGACACAGATGGACATTGTTTAGGGTTTGTGTTGGGCTGGGGAGCAGTCATGGCAGATTTAAAGCAGCAAGAGTAAACGCACACACACACGTCATGAATTAAGCAATGCAGCCCAGCATTTCAAGACTGGCTTAGAATTCTAAATTTATTTATTCTACCCCACTTAAAGAACAGGAGAAAAATGATGAGTATGTCAATACATGCAGAAAACGCATTTTACAAAGTTCAACAGATGACCAGGCATTCTCAGTATGAGAAAAACTAAACAGTAATGAAAGACACACACACACACACACACACGGCATACAGTGCACAGAAATAACATCTTTACTCAAAGACACTGTGCACTTTTTATGCAGAAAATCCTAAGGAATCACAAAACAATCTCTAACACAAATACACAAATTTAGCCAAGATTGCAGAACAAAAAACATACCCCCCCCAAAAAAAAAAAAACCACCAAATGAATTGTTTATGTAACCAGCAGCAATAATCTGAAGTGTTAAAGGTTTGAAGCGGATTTAGAATGGCATTGAGAACAAAGTACTATTTACAAATCAATTTTGCAAGGTCTCTGTGCTGGAAACTGCTTAAAGAGAATTTAAAAATGAAATCAATGTGGAGATAAGTCAGTCATGAACAGAAAAAAAAAGTCCATGTTAAGATGATGCCAACCCTTTCAAAATGGATCAATGAACTCCCCATCAAAACCCCAACAAGAATTTTTGCAGAAATGGACACCTTAAAAGTACTATTAAACCAAGAACTAGAAAGCAAAATCTCTTTAAAAATTGAGAAGTTAGAGAACAAGTTACACCACATCTAGACTTCTCACAAAGTTACAAAACCAAGTCAGCACGAGACTGGCACAAAATAGCCAAAGATCACCCGGGACCTAGAAACGGGACCCGCAGGTACCGTCACCTGAATTCTGACAAAGCCGAAGTGATTCTATAAGGAAAGTGCTTTAACAAGCGCTGAAACAACTAAGTGTATCAGAAAAATGAACTCTACTTCACAAAGACGGCATCCAAAATAGGCCTCGTCCCTGAACAAATTCAGAGCTTTCAGATAGAGGACACACTGAATTACAGTGGACAAAATTCTCATCAAAAGTCACTACTAGAAACACTCAATGCCACCAACTGAGAAAATACCCAGCATGCATGTAGCCCACAGCACCTGTGTCCAGAACCCACTGGAGGAGACGCCCACGCTGTCAGTAAGGTCTCACCACAGGTGACCAGCTGAGTGCTGGCGAAGGCTGGCCAGACGCCAGAACCGCTGGTCTTACCAGCTGGCACCGACACTGGGAAGGGGTGGAGCAACCAAAACCCTCCCCACACAGCAGGTGGAAGTTCAGAGCAGCACAGCTGTGGGGAAAGTTCCGGAATCTTCTCCTAAAATGAAGCATATACCTGCTGTCAAAGCCAGCAACCCACACTTGGACATTTAGCAGACAGAAGTGGAAACAGAAACCCAGAGAAGAGGGCCGACCAAGGAGGGCACAAGAGAACCTTCAAGTGTTCCAGGTTTTGGTTTGGGTGGTGGTAGTATGGTTGAATGCTCTTGGCAAAATTCATCAACTTGTGCACTTAAAACATTTTATGATAGAACTCTTACTCTTTTTTAAACTGAGCTAAAATGTTGTAAACTTAATACCGAGTGCTCAATTTTTAGTTCTCAGTTTTTAGGTGCTCCCCTCCCCCAAGTTAACCACAAATGCACACACATGAGCACACCCGCTGGCTGCCCCAAGTCCGTGTTCCCCACAGCACCTGCAGCCAGGTGTGGCCAGGTAACGTTAGGCAATGAGAAGATCAGGCCTCCCCCTCCCCCTCCTCTGCTGTACTGGCAGCAGCTGGCAGCCCACGGCCAGGGCCACCGCGCAAAAACGCAGAGGGAATCTGCCAGGAGCCCAGGCGCCGAGGCCCAGCCGCCGCCTGGCCTCACCTTTAGTTCGATATTTGGAGGTTTTTTCCACAGGTGAACCTGACCCCAAGCTCTAATGATGAACCTTCCAAGTCTCCACTCCAACCCTTCATGTTCATCCCGTCGCACAATCCAGAAAGGACACGGACCTACAACCAAGTGTTTCCCACAAGCCTGTCTTACTCTTTCTTCTCCAAATTCTCTTTAAGGAGCCCTCCTTGCTTCCTACCCCCAATACACGCACATGAGCTAACACAATTGCTGTGACTTCTCGTGCAAGCAAACACGCTCGAAGATTAAACGGCATTTCTCCAAAGGACTCGGTGCCAGCGTCTTCCCGACACTACAGCCAGAGGTGCCCCGGCAATCCAGACGACACACTTACTTCTGGTCCTAGGAAGGGTGGTATGGATGCAGCACGTAGCTCGGCGCACGCTGTATTAGTGCGCGCGGGCGCCACGCGGCCATCTCTGACGGGGGCCATTAGATCAATTTTTGTTTCTTATGTATTTTAACGTTCTTGACACTGTGTTCAGGAGCCAGTTAAGACCGACGCCGAGCACGGGAGTGGGCGCTTTCCCTCGGGCGGCGGTAACAGAACTGCACTCTGGGGCAAACAATCCACAAACAGGGAGGTCACAGCTCCCGACTCGGAGCCCACGGTGGGGCGCTTCGTGTCGTTCACACTTCCAGAGTGAGGGTCACGCAGGGGGAGACCGGTGTCCTTCCAGAGACCGCACAGCTCGTCGCGCCACACCCACGGGACACGGGTGCCCCCCTCTGCACGCTTCTCTGGGGGGTGAGCCGAGCACCTGATGCCAGAGCATAAAACTCACACAAAGCCCCCCACCCCAGCATAGACCCCCGTACACAGGGAAGACAGGTCCTGATCAGAAATGCAAGACAAGCCACGCACCCCCATTTCCAGGGGCTTCAAACACTCAACCCCACAATCGGTCGGCTGCTCTGTGAACAGACACTCACCAAGTACCTCAGAGCTGACCACCACCGACGGTTACGGTCCCACGGTGAACCGAGGTGAAGCGTCCTGGCCGACAGGCACCATGCAGACAGCCAAGGGACTACGAGTGGCCTGCAGCAGGCAGCTGCTCGGGTCCGGGGTCAGCAGCTCACCACGCTCACCCCCGCCGCTTCCCCCACAACGGCCGGGACACGGCCCAGGGCCACACTTACTCAGCTTCTGGGGTCTTCTTGCCTGGGAGCCTTATCCTGTGCAGACCTCGCTCGCACCCGGACAGCTCTATTGCCCCCAGAGGGCTGGCCAGCGTCTTGTACTTCAGGTCACAAGTCTTGTCCATGCCGCCAGGTTCCTGGAGAGAAACAAGAGCTGGAGTCAGGGAGAGGCACGTGGAAGTCTGCCGAGAGGCACGGCGTACTTAAGGCGCTACGCCTCGCTCCGCTCCTGGAATTTAAATCACATGTGTCATCTTCGCAACAGAGTCACTTTGAAGACAAAAAATTACCACAATTACCTGGAGCAGCCAACCAACGCCGCCCTCTCCTTCATTTCCTTCCCACTGCACGCCTGTCCTCATCCGTCTTTAGCCAGTGCACAGGTGGAGGAAGCTACAGCGGGAAGGGCTCATCTTAAACAGTGCTAAGAGGAGGCTCGCCTCGCTCTCCTAAAGCAATTACCAGACAATGAGAACACAAGACAGACTCATTTCAATAAAGTGCACTTACAGACAAAGCAAGTATGAAATGAGCGAGAGATGGAGCAAGATTCAATTCCGCAAGTCGGCACGGGGTCGGCAGGCAGCTGGGCGGGGCTACGCCAGGCTGGCGTCAAAGCTGCAGCGTGGAAAGCACACGCCGGGGTTGCCGGCAGCTCAGACGTAGAGCGTGGAGAATTCTGAAACCCAAGCAGCGTCGTTTCCTAACGTACACCTTCTGCGGGCTTCGGAAGCCTCCCGATACCTTCAACCCGCGCACAAGCACACGTCAGTCCGTGGACGCGGCCTCTGCGTTAACTTTTCACCAGCATTCATTCTGGTCAACAGAGCAAGAACTGAAAAGAAATATACACTTAAAGAGCAGTGAGAAGCCAGGCACAGCGCTAGCCAAACTGGCATTTTACAGTCACCTGGGTTCGCTGAGAGTTGAAAAAAGGACAGTGCTGGGAGTGGCAGGACCTCCTCTCTCCCTCCCGGTCCAGGCCTCCTCACTGCCCTATATACCGGCACTGCCCCATGCCACCTGTGACCACAGCAGCCAGTGATAAACAGAGACACCTGAGCCACGCTGGCCCACGCCCTCTGAGCTCTGCTTATGTGCCGTCTCTGCCTCCCATCGTGGCAGTACTCAAAGGAACTTGTCCAAAGCTGCCCCCACCCCTGCAAAAACGCTCTCCTACGTGTCAGTGTTGCCTTCTCCACAACAGCAGTAAAGCCAGCCGCCCCCACCCCATCCCAATCCGCGGCGCCACCTGGACTCCTCTAGCCGCCTCTCCACCCTCGCACCCCGGCGCTTGGCCGGCCTTACCAGCCACACCTGTCCTCTGGTCATCACAGCCTCCGCTCACCTGCCCTGGGAAGGCCCTCCTCACGGCCTGGACACCTGTGCCTTCTCACGCCTCAGCCCCCAGCCCTCAAGGCTCAGGTGGTCGGGACAAGGCTGCAGCGGCACAGAGCCCACTGGTTTAGGCACAGGTGGCACCGCTTTTCCGCCCCAGCAACGCTGCCGGCTGGGGAGGAAACGTCCCCGAGGCCGGGGCTCGTGCTCTGGCCCTGCAGGCCTTTGCTCTGAGCCCTATGCCCACACCTGTCCCACTGTCCCCCACAGGGCCGCGCCCCGTCCGCGCGTCTTCCTGCATGCCGCTCTGTGTCTCTTCTGGGAACATCCTCTCCCTGCCCCTGCCCCTGCCCCACCACCATGGGCTCCGGCCCACACCATGGCCCTGTCCCCAGGGCCACGTCTGCTGTCACCGCCTCTACCCTCGCCGCCCCCAGGCGACTTTGCTTCCCCACCTCTTTCCTCGGCCAAGGGGAGGCCAGGTGGGGGGCTCCAGGATAAAAACCAAGCTGCCTGTGGGCACAGCGAGGACTCCACGGGGCAGGGACCCGCAGATCACATCTGTGCCATGACTGTTTCCACCCGCAGGGTCTCGAGGTGAGCACGGGGTCAGGGGGCACGCCAGCATTAAAGCCTCAGACTCTGCAAGGGCTACCCTCCCCCACCACGCTTGCCATCCCCACCAGGGGCCTCCACGGGCTGTCCCTGGGGTGCCCTGCCCTTGTCCCCAAATTCTATCCACAGCATCAAGACCCTAGCCGCCACCCCTCCTCTCCCAGCACAGGAGTCTCCTCTCCTCACTGAGCCATGGCCAACTGCCCCAGCTGCACCCCACCACTTCCAGGGTGGGGTGGTCCAGGGTCACGAGGGGTCTGAAGAGCGAGTCCTCATCGGCTGTGTGCTTTGTCCACCCTGGCTCGGCGGCCAGGACTACGTTTCCCCAAGTGTCCTTGGAAGATTCTGCTGAGGGAACCGGGCTCTGGCCCAAGGGCAGAAACCCAGACGCGTTCCCTGGGCTGGGCAGTTGTCCTGCATGTGTGTTAAAAGCTGAATGCTGTCCTGCAGGAGAGACACCGGTTTACACACGCGTGTGCATGTCCACTCAGGCAGAGCACCCCAGGGGACCGTGCAGCCACTGGACCTGGCTGACTGATGTCCCCCTCCTGCCAATCCTCCGTCTTCCATTAGCAAAACGGGAACGATTTCCAGCCTCCTGCTCCACAGCCTCCACCCACAGGTCTCACGGGACACGGCCAGGCAGAGTGTGTGCACCCATGTCCGTAGGCTGGGGGCTGGCATTCCACCCTGCAGGGGTCCCGCCACCTCTCACCCCAAGCAGAACAGCAGGGATGAGGAGGAGGTGTGACTGAGGAGCTGCAGTGGGGCGAGGGAGGGGCAGGGCCTGCAGCCTCCGACAGCTCAGCCCCACTTGCTCCCTGCGGGAAAGGCCCTGCGGAGGTCTCAGGCCAGGGCCAGGGGCCTCCAGGCAGAAAGGTCCAGCCCAACAGGGAGGCCACAGGCCTGGATGCAGCAGGAAGGGCCGTGGGCCCGGCCTGGGCTGCTGGATGAGCTCTCTGAACTCCAGTGACAGCTGAGCGCTCACCGGCGCCCCCACCCTGCCGCTGCCCAGGGACCTGGTGCCTCCTCTTGTGAGCTGGGGCCTGCAGCACGGTCCCCAGACGAGTGTCCTGGCGCAGGCCCCGCACCTGGCTCAGCCTCCTGCTGGCACTCTGTAGCAGGAACCCAATCCGCTGAGCGGCAAGACGACCAGGAGTCGGCCACAGAGCCAGGGACACTCCGTATGAACCGCACCCAGACCCCAGACATGCGGCGCACACAGGGATGACTCCCGGATGGGAACAGACCCTGCGCTCTGTCCACGTCCGGCGAGCTGGCCTGTGCGACCTGACAGTCAACCCCTGGAAGCTGCTGACAGTCTAAACAGGATCAGAAGAAAGCCCCGCCTCCCTCACCGGACCAGGACAGAGCTGAGACCACCCGCCCCATGGGGCACCTGCCTGGCTCTGTCTGGATGCACCATGGGGGCTGTGTTTGTGCTGCCCCTCCAGGGAGGGCATGGCCAAGGCCATCAGCCCAAGGTCGCCAGTCATGGATAACGCCCCACCCCCCCGGCTGCCACCTCGCCAAAACCCGGAAAGGGGTGATTCCAGCGCCAGTGGAGTCACTCCAGAGGCGGCACAGGAGTTTTTCCCAGAGACAACCAGAGTACCTGGCACAGCCCTTCCCTGGCAAAGGAAGATGAGTTGAACACTGACTCCTAATACGTAATGGACAGCGTCTCCCCGAGACAGGAGCTCTGGGCCACATGGCGTGGCTGGCAGTGTCTAAAGCCAGGGGCTGAACCGGCAGCTGGCAGGGAGGAGGGGGCGCCTGCAGACTGCTGCAGAGGTGTCACCGACACAGGAGGGACCCCCAGAGGCCAGAAACCAGGCAGTGAGAAAAGCGAGGCTTCCCACCTGGGCACGCAGTGGGGCCATCCTGACCTGGGGGCCTAGCAAGTGGCTGGGTGTGACCGGGCACCTGGGAAGGCTGGCCGGGGCGGGACAGGGCCCAGCCCAGGAAGGACCTGGCTGTGGTCTCTTCCCAGAGACGCCAGGTTCTCACACCTGTGGGGCTTGGTAAAGAAGGGGGCAGGACCAGGGTTGGGGTCCTGGAGGACACGGAGGGGACGCCCCACTGAGGGAGGCAGACGGACTTCGGCACAGGGCAGGGGAGGGAGCCTCAGGCAGCAGCTCTCCACAGGGAGCAAACCTGGGGTGGCCTCCCAACACGAGCCCCCAGCACCCTCTCCTCCACGAGGGAACCTGTGGGACCCTCCCGGGGTGGGGGCCTCAGTGGGACCCAAGAGAAGGGGAGCAAGCAGGTCGCTGCCGGCCCCTAGAAGCCCACACGTCAAATAGGGCACCATGGCGAGCCCGACACCTGGGCCTGCGGAACCTGACCGGAGCATCCTGCGGCGGCTCCAGCAGCCGATACTCGGCGAGCACGTCAGGCCACGGCCCTGCCTCTACGGCACCAGGACCTCGGGCCCGGCTCACTCCGGCTCTGTCGGCCATCACACCAGGTCCCACGCGGGAAACTCGGGATCAAAGGCTGCTTCCCCCGGCTTCCAGCTTCCCAGCTCCCTTGCAGCGCAAACCCTCCGCCCAGTCTGGCAGCGCCGCCGAGCCCGGCGGGCCGGCTCCCTGCGTGAACACCACGGCGTCCACCTAAAGCCGCAGGAGGGGCTGACGTTAATTGGTGGCAGAAAAAAATTGATTTTTCATGGCTATTTGGAGACCTCTGAAAAAACGAAGTGCGTTTCGTTTCATCTCCCTTTTAACATGAATGGCCTTTAAGTAACAATGTTCTGAATTAAGCCGCTGGCGCCAGAGGCCAGTTCGCCCGTATTAAAAGCAAGAGACTCAGAGACCGACAGTGTTCCCTCTCCCTTGCTGTGGCTTCCCTGTCTGGAACCCGTCCGTGCAGAGCCATTTGCAGCACTGTGCTTCTCACTTCTAACCATGTCCACTGTCCCTGTCCTATGCAAGGAAAAGCCCTACACAGGCCACGAGGACGGGGGTCCCTGCTTCTTACTAGGCAGCTGCAAACCCGGCACCCAAGGCCGTGCCACGTGGGCTCTGCCTGTGTGAGAGGGAGACCAGGGGTAGCAGAGCTGTCTGCCTCACAAGCCCTCCACAAAGTCGTTACGAAATGAAAACCAGACCTGCCGTCCGCCTGCCAAACAGAGGATCAGGGAGAAGCACCAGGAGGCATCTGCCGGCCCCCTCTCAGGCTCAGCTCCCCCAAGATCGGGCGTGGGGGCCGTGTTCATTAGGAAGACGGGTTCTGCATGCCTCTCACCTGACCCCAGAGCCGGCCTCAGAGGAGGGGGAGGGACTGACCGGGACTGCCCACCACCAAGGGCAACATGGGGACGGACACGCTGGGCAGAAGGCAAGGACCCGGCCTGTGGGGCGAGCAGCGGGAGCCCCAGTGGATCTGCGCTGGGCCACTGGAGCAATGGCTCTGTTGAGCCTGCCCTAGGGACCCAGAAGGGTGTAACCAGATGGACTGGGCTCTGCCAGGTGCAACACACCACTACCAGGGGGGAGTCGGGTGGGGTCGGCCACAGGTGCTGCCTAGCACTGGTCCTGAGGGGCCCTGACCCTCATGCCAAGGTGGCAAGGGGACAAGACTCCCCTTGTTTGTGGCTAAACCCCTGGGATGCCAGACACCAGCGGGCACAGAGGATAAATTCAGCACCAGAGTTACACCGCGAGGCCTTCCAAGACAAGACTGTGGCAGCGGAAGCCACATTCCACAGACACGGCCGGGCTCACACGGGACACGCTGGAACACAGGTGCACCGCTCTGGTCACCGTGCCTGATCAACGACTCCCTGGTGGCCAAGAGCGCTCCGCGACAGGTGCCCTGGGGGCAGTGGGAGCGGCGGGCTCCAGAAGCACCCAGGCCCGTGGGTCTCAGATCTGCAAATACATGGCAGGCGGCACCTGCCAAACACCAGGCAAAGGCCCATGCGTCAGGAGAGGGGAGGCCGAGGAAACCTGTGCCCTGCTCTTTAAACCAATAGTTCTAGACACAGGCACCTGAAACAAACTTTTTAAAAAGATTTATTTTTTATTTATCTGAAAGGCAGAGAGGGAGAGGCAGAGATCTTCCATCCACTGGTTCACTCCCCAAATGGTCACAACGGCCAGGTCAAAGCCAAGAACCAGGAGTAGGTGCAGGGGCCCAAGCACCTGGCCCACCTTCCCTGGTGCATCAGCAGGGAGCTGGATGGGAAGTGGAGCAGCTGGGACTCGGACCACCGCCGGTGTGGGTGCTGACACTGCTGGTAGCATCCTAACAGGCTGTACCACAACACCAGCTCCTAAAGGAACTTTCAGAACTGTATTTACTCACATATTTACACTGCAAAGAGGCAGGGCTCCCATCTGCTAGTTCACTCCCCAGATGCTGCAACAGCTGGGCCCCCAACCCAGGTCTCCCATGTGGGTAGCAGGAACCCCACTACTTGAGCACCACCTACTACCTCCCGGGGTGCATGTTAGCAGGGAGCCGGAACTGGAAGTAGCGGGGACTCGGACCCACTCACGGTGATACGGTGTCAGGCCCAAACACCCACTCCTAAACTGGCACTTTGAATGTTCAAAAATCATGCTTAAAAAAAAAAAAAGGATCTCCAAAAAGCTCAGGAAAAATGGAATTAGTTTATTTTGGTGCAAAAAATCTTGATATCCATACATGTAAGAGATGTTCATGAGGCCTACAGAAAGGGCCAGGCCTTGTGGCGCAGCTGGTTAAGCTGCCACTGTTGCTGACATCCCCTATTAGAGCGCCAGTTCAAATCCCAGCGACTCCACACTTCCAATCCTGCTCGCTGCTGATGTGCCTGGGAGGCAGTGGACGATGGCCCCAGTACTTGGGTTTCTGCCACCGGTATCTGAAACCCAGATGGACCTCCTGGTCCCTGGCTCTGGCCTGGCCTACCCCCTGGCCACTGTAGGCATCTTGGGAGTGAACCAGTGGATGGAAGTTCTCTCTTTCAAATAAACAAACGTTTCCTTAAAAATTTACAGAAAATGTGGTTTGTGAAAATACTGCATGAATTTCAACTTTTTGGCAACGAAATAAACTTATTAATTCAGTTTCCCACGAATTTTTTGAAGCACACACTTAGAACTCGGTTTTCCTTTCTTGGCTGTTCGTGAACTGCACGTGAGTGACGCAGGAAGGCAGCTGTCTGCCCGTCCTAATGCTCAGACACCTCTGTGAGTCTGTCCGTGCAGCCGGAGCTGGTGAGCAAGCAGCAGAGGATGGCTGCCCGTGTCCCTGTGTGCCCGCGTGCCCATGTCCCCGTGTGCAGAAGCAGCACGTACGACACAGAAGCACACGCGGGAAGCTTACCTGGACCCAGTCCTGACAAACACTCCAGCAATCCCAGAACATCAGCCGCCTTCGAAAACGTCCCCGTGTGGCAGCTCCACTCCCTTCCCTGTGCCTTAGCCAAACGCCACTGGATCTACCAGGAACGGGTCCGTGGCAGCAGAAGCCCACCGGAAGGCCTGCGCGAGCCCCCACTATGTCTCCTGTACAGTGTTCCCGCTCTCTGAGCCACCAGACCAGAGACACACCCCACAAAGACGGCCCACGAGGCAGAGGGTCCCAGTGGCCAGCGTGTCCACACCACACCGGAGTGCACACGGCACAGGGGTCACGCAGACACAGCCGCAGGCGGAACACCGTGCAGCCGGCCCGCCCTGGGCTCTGCCGTCACACATTCCACCAACCCGGGGTCAGAAACGGACGGAGCAGAGCTTTTCCTCCAGTCCTGTCCCGACACCACAGGACAATTATCTACACGCACTGCACATTCCAAGGCGGCCAGAGGACAGGCAGGCAGAGGCAGCGGCTCGGGCCCTGGAACTTCTGGAATTCTCTGTGGCAGGAGCCACGCTTTTGGCTTCAGAAGGACACTGGCCACTCTGCCTCCTCCACACTCGCAGGCTCCCAGGGACACACGAGGCCCTAGGACACCTTCCTGCTCACACCCCGGCCTTGGCCCAACACGTTACAATGGACACCGGGCCACCAACAGATATGTCAGCCACCTCCAAGATGTCTGGGTGAAGCCAAAGTCCAGTCAAAGTCCTTCCGACAAGGGGAAGCGGTCAGAGGACACGGCGCCCCTGTGCGGCAGAACCTGGGGAAGGAGGAAGTCGCCACACCACAGAGCAACCTGGCCGCCCAGCCTCGCGGCCTCCCAGCCCGGCTGACACCCACGGCCTGGCACCCAGCCCTCATGTCACCCCCATTCGCACCTGACATGCCCAGCTTCAGCTTTGATCCGGAACGATTCATGTACAACCCGCGATTTGCTGTAAGGGAAGACAGCAAGAAACGTGCGCCTCTCCTTTAGCTCCCCTGCAGCTACGCTGCACGCAGCATCCATGACAGCCCCGAGGGCCTGGGGCAGGGACAGAAGGCACTGGGGTCAGGCCCACGCCCCACAGGGCTCCGGCCAGGGGCGGGGGAGCGAGGCCCCCACCAGCCAGCAGCACATCCCTCAGAGCCTCCAGCGCTTCAGGTGCCGACTCGCTTCCGAGCAGCACAGTGACAGTCTGTCACAGGGAGAAAAGAGGGTGGCAGGCTAGTGCTCAGAATGAAATGTCAGTTCTTAACCCGCTATGTCTTAGGGAGCCGCGGCTTAAATATGTCATGCAGAAAATAACCTCATTCTTCATAGCCTCTCGAGTTGGGTAAAGTTAGCTGACTTCTGAGAGAATGAGTAACTCAGCGAGCGGGCGGAGGCTGGAGCCTGATGCCAGCTCTCCCAATTAGGTAGAACGGGCCCAACTGGCAGACACCGGCCAGGGGCTGGGGGCTGGGGGCCGGGGACCGCGCAGTGCCGTGCCACGCCCAGCCAGGCCTGGATAGGGGCACATGCCTCGCACGCCCCTGCCAGGCAGCACAAGACCAAAACCAACCTCGCCCAGGAGGAGCTGGCACGGGACCAGTCAGCTGGCCAGCGGCTGTGGCTGCCTGCTCTGCGTGGGCAGTGTCTGCAGGTATGCGTTTTGTACCCTGCTACTCACGACCATTAGCCAATGCCAGGGTCCACGAGGACGTCTGTCTCCAGGCTCAGGGTCAAAGCCTCGTGCGCACTCACAAGGCGCAGCACCTCCTGTCGCACTGACATTGCTCAGCACGGGTCCCCAGAGCCCCTGTTGAGGACGCCAGCCAGCCTGCAGGAATGGCCTGCGCACCAGGGACACCTCCCGCCTGAAGCAAGGGGGCGGGGCCCAGCGGCCCAAATGCAGCGAGTCCCTCCCCTGCGCCGATCTCTGTGGACCCCTCTCCCTTCGTCAGTGCCCCCAACTGCATTCCACAAAGCCAGCAGAGTGCTCAATTCTAAGAATCCTGAGTAAAACCTGGGGTATGCTACCACTGGGACCCCCGACCCGTGGATTCCCCATGTTCCCTCGCTTCCCCCCACTTTTCCCAGGCCGCATGACCAAGGACTTCTTGTCCACTGCCACAGCAGGGGTATCCGGGGAGCACAGTCCTGTCTGTATCAAGACCCCTCAGGGCAGCACACAAGGCTGTGCAGCTTCCGTTTCTACACGACATCCGCAAAGACACCTATGCCCCAGCTTCAGGAAGTGACCACGGGGCACCTGCACTGGGTACCTGCTCAGCGATGCTGAGAGGCCCAGAGGCTCCACCTGAGATCTGAACAGGCCCAGGGCATCGCTCAGCTCCACTCGCACGAGGCCCCCACGGGGACTGGGAGTGAGACTGAGGTCCCTCCTAGCGTCCGCCCTAGTGCAGCCTCCGCGCTCCTCAAATAAGGCAGAAGGGGCACCGGGGGGGGGGCAGTCGCCATGCTGACTGCCGGCCCTGTGCTCTGCGCAAGCACGTGGAGACACAGCTCTTCAGGGCCCTGAGACCATGCCTGGCCCCCACGCTGCCCTCCAGGAGGACCCAGAGCTGCCCGGACCCCATGGCGGGTCAGCAGGCCACAGGGCAAGCCCAGCTCTCCACGGCGTCCTATGTGGTCAGTGGGCCACAACACTTCCCACCTTTTCACGTGGTAGAAAAATAATCACAAGAGAAACATTTCAGGGCACGTGAGGATGACACGAATGTGAGTTTCCGTGACCATGATGAAGCGTCACTGTGTCATCCCCTCCCACACCTGCAGACTGTGGGTTTCCTGTGCACCTCAGGGCTGAGCTCTGAGGTCTGACCCAGGCATGAGCCAACGAAGCCCGGGAGACTGACCGCTCAGCAAGTCTGGTGCCCTCTCCAAAGGCACAGCCAAGTCTAAACGACTGCTGGGGGGGGGGGTCCTTGGCCATGGAGGATGGGCCCCTCTCTCCCCACCCCCCCTGGTAAACCCAACGCCTACCCCACGATCGTCTCCGATGCTGTACCCTCAACAGAGGCTGGGTCACAGATGCACTCTGGAATTTCCCCGCAGGTGCAGGGCTGGCTAAGCACCGGGGCCTGGGCATGCCGAGAGCCAGCGGGATGAAGTCCCCAGGTCAGAATCAGGACCAAGAACGGATGTTCTTCGATGAAAGACCCTCGGGGGCAAAGTGCACGGTGACTACTGACTCAGCACCCTGAGAGGAAGAGCCTGGTGTTCCACGCACACTCCAGTGCCAGTGAAGGCGCTGGGCACTGACGGCACCAGGCCAGGGCCAGGGCCGGCAGAGGGACAAGGCCAGGCAGCCACGGAACACCCCCACTCCCAGATGATTCACCCGAGGCCCACTTGCATGCAGGAAATTTTATGTTCTAAATCGGTTACATCAGGCCCAAAACCTATCTGCAGCTTGATAACTTGAGCATATAATTCTACACCTCTTACTCTTCAAACAATAATTCAGGCTAATCCTGCAGCCGTGGCCAAGATTTCCATACCAAAAGTGCACTTTCCGTTTGATTAAATACTAATAAATGCAAGAATAAAATACCAGTCTTCTATCTTACAGTAAATTCTTCGAAATCCATATTCCCTGGTGATTAATTATTCCCCTGGAGGAAGGGACAGGTAGGTCCTTCCCCTCAAAGACAGCTTAGCAGTCTCAAAATCTTAATTATGACAGTTAAAACAAAATTTATACTAGGCCGGGCTTACAGAAAAATGACATCATAGGACAGGCGACCTGCCAGTCAACAAGGCCCTGGGCCCAGGGTCCGGACAATCCTTGAGAAAGCTCAGAGGAACCAGGGCAGCGCTCGGCCCTGCTGAGACATCGCACACGGCAGCAAGACCCTGCCTCAGAGCACCCAAGGTCCTAGAAAATGGAATTAAAATACCAGCTTATCTTGGGAAAAAACTGAGCGAAATCCATGCATGTGAGTGGAAATCAAAAATTCCACAGGTGATTCACATCACAAAAATACTACCAATTTCAACATTTTTTATACCAAAGTAAATTTATCTTTTAAGTCCACCCTTGCACAATTTTTTAAAAAATTCATTTATTTGAGACTTGGAGCTATGGGGTGTGATGGGGTGAGAGAGAGAGAGAGAGAGAGAGAGACCTTTCATCCATTGGTTCAATCCCCAAACAGCTGCAATGGCCAGGGCTAGGTCAAACCAAAACCAAAACCAGGAGTTCATCCAGGTGTCCCACGTGGGCGCAGGGGCCCAGGAACTCGGGGCATCTCCTGCTGTTAGTAGGGAGCTGGATTGGAAGTGGAGCAGCTGGGACTCGAACTGATGCTCGTATGAAATGCTGGTGTCGGCCCCTACATTTTCACAATTTATGAAGTACTCTCATTTATGCACATTTCAAGTAATTTTCCAAATATGTTTGATACTTTAAAATGTATAAAATACTGCCAGTATTGTTCAGTGGGGTGAGCCGCTGCCTGTGTCCCAAACTGGAGCGCTGGTTGGCGTCCTGGCTGCTCTGCTGCCAGTCCAGCTCCCTGCCAATGCATCTGGGAGAGCAGCGGGAGATGCCCTACGTCCTTGGACACCTGCCACACGTGTCAAAGACCGGATGGAGTTCCAGGCACTGGCCTCCGCCTGGCCCAGACTGGGTCTTTGCAGCCTTTGGAGGGTGAGCCAGCAGACAGATCTCTTTCTTGGTCCACCTTGCCTTTCTCTGTCACTCAGCCTTTCAAAGAAAATTAAAAAATTTAAAAAACCAATAAATATTTTCTAACATTTTATCCATTAAGGAAGTGACCTGAGTGAATGCCACCAGAGTCAGTTTCGCAGGAGACTGCGTCTGTTTCCTGTCTGCTCTGGTGTGAAGGGGGTGCGACTCCAGGACCCCCAGGCATCCAAGCCCCACAGTCCTAAGTCAACGGTTGTGAGAGGAAGGAAACAGCCCAATCATGGTGATTAGGGTGGGGCCTGGTGGGCGTAGTGAGGCCGCTGGGGGGTGCCTTTGGAAGGCAGGTCTCCCTGCAGGGCTGTCCTAACAGCGGCTGGCCCCGGCCTCTCTGCAGCCCAGCATGCCACTGACCCTCCGTCTGCCCACGCTCCCTCGTGCTCCCAGAGCTGTGTCACCTGGGGACTCTGCCATCGCCAGATGCCAAACCCCGGGGCCACCCAACCCTGGAGTGCGACCCTCTGAAACGTGAGCCAGAACACATTTCTCCATGTCGTTAGCAGCTCTCCTTGCTGCTCTACCGTCACAACGAAAGGCTGACATCACCATCACCATACACAGAACATCAGGCAGGGCTCTGGCGCTGGACACACTGGACACCTTGCAGGGCGCACACTGAGCAGTGGCGCCCATTGTGGCTGTCACACACCCTCCCGGTGAGGATGGACAGAGCCACCCTCCCATGGGATGCTCACTGCCGCAGGCCCACAGCGGCTCAGTGTCCCTGAACCACAAAGCATCTGCAAAGCAAGGCCTGCACACGGCGCTGCCCTCACCCATCGTGTTGGGTACTGAAGGAAAGCTGTCGCGGGAAAAGGGAGACGCCCATTCAGCCAAGTCCCAGGCAGCGGCACGTGAGTTACGGTGGGGGACAGGCTTTGCCCAGACAGAAGAAAGCAGGCCAGGGCCCCAAGTGACCTTGAGCACACAGGGTCCCTCTGGGCCATTTCCTTCTCTGCAAGAGAGAGGGGAGAGGGGAGAGGGGAGAGAGGAGAGGGGAGAGGCGAGAGAGGAGAGGGGAGAGGAGAGAGGGGAGAGGAGAGAGGGGAGAGGAGAGAGGGGAGAGGAGAGAGGGGAGAGGGGAGAGGGGAGAGGGGAGAGGTCTTCTATCTGCTGGTTCACTCCTCAGATGGCTGCAGTGGCCAGGGCTGGGCCAGAATATAGCCAGGGGCTTCATCCAGGTCTCCCACATGAGTTCAGGGGCCTACGCAATCGGGCCAAATTCCACTGTCCTCCCCGGTGCACTAGCAAAGAACTGGATGAGACACAGAGCAGCCGGGACTAGAACCAGCGCCCCGATGGGATGCCAGCGCCACGGGCAATGGCTCAACCCCCCAGCACCACATCCCCAACGGGAAAGCTGACATCAGGTGTGATGATCTTGCAGCCACCACGTGGACATCAGAGACAGGAACCTGGGCTGTCGCCTTGGACTTCAAATGCAGCAACGAGAACAGGGGGCTGGGGAGAGATGAGCTCACGATAAAATATCAGAAAACTGATGCACAAACTGTCAGGAGCTCTTCCTTGGATGCTTGAGCTGGGAACCAATAAGACTTAGGCCTCCTGAGCCCAACATGAGCCTCAGTGAGCAGGCAGGGCTGCAAGTGGACAGTGGGGACAGGCCCTGCTCCCTTGATGACCACCACTCACTAGTCAGAACAAACCCTGAGACCCCTCAGGAATGCTGGCTTTGCTCGCCTCACTTGATTGTGTTTCTTAGCAGTAATCAGAGACATCAAACGTGTGAGAAACGTCCCAGAGGCCATCTCAGCAACGGGTCCTCCTGCCCGCTGCGCCTGCTACCACCCTTATGAACACTGAATTTTAGAAATCTGGGGTGAAAACACAGGCAGACAGAGCTCCCGCCCACTGATTCACGTCCCAGCTGCCTGCTACTGAACTGGGCCAGACTGAAGCCAGCAGCTGGGAACCCCATGTACGTTTCTCTCACAGGGATCCAACAACTTGAGCCATCCCAGATCCTGCCTCCCAGGGTCTCCATTAGCAAGAAGCTAGATGGAGGAGTTGATGCAGGAATCAGACCCAGGCGCTCCCTCAGGGGACGTGGGCATCCTAGCCAGCGCTGTAACTGCTGGATCAAACATACTGAAATTTTACCCGCTGAGGTCCAATGGTCAAGATGTCAGCATCTCAAATTCTGGATCCAGAATCCATAGGCAAACAGCCCCACACTCCTGCCCACAAACGGATGTGGTACTTCAGTGTGGGGCTGAAGCTATGGCAAAGGTCAATTTTCCCTCCAGTGATCCAGTTAGGGGTGCCGTGACCCTCACTTACGACTGTAAAGCCACATGATGCGGCCCCAGCGCACACAGTCTGCACACTTGAACCCCGGCAGCACCCGTCCAACAAGCACTCAACACACAATTAGTCTGAAAAGTTCATAAAAAATGCTTATGATGGAAAGAAGATGCACGGACTTTGAATGTTTTTGCACCAAAACAGGCATCTGTTAAGCCCATCTGTCCACAGACCCTCTGAAGCCCCTCACACGTGGAATCACCCAGGCTGTGCCTCGCGCTGGCTGGACTCTGGGCCCCTGGGGCACACGGAGCACACCAGGGCCCTGAACGCAGGGCCTCACCGAAAGACGACCACCTGCTGCAGCTGCAGGTGCGCAGGCCGCTGAGACCCAGCACGAAGGGGGACCGCAAACCCTTCCTCTCAGGCCTGCCAGTCTGCAGAGACAAGGCGGCGGCGGGAAGTCCCCGGGGCACCCAGCTCCCACCGTGCCGATGCTGACAGCGAGACAGGGCCAGGCCATCTCGGGGTGCCCACTTAGGCTGCACAGCAAGGTCCCACAGCCTGGGCATTTATAAATAACAGAAAGGACTCCTCACAGTTCTGGAAGCTGCACATCCAAGATCCGAACGCCCACGGCCTCCCTGCCTGGAGCGACTCCACCTTTCCCTCTGAGTCCTACATGGCAGGAGGGGCTGGCTCTCGGGGTCTCCTCTCTCAGAGCTCTGAGTCCATGCAAGATTCAAGACCCATCCCCGACAGGGCCCCAACTCTGTCATCTGGGCCAGGCTGTGACCTATGAATGGGGCTGGTGAGGACACAGCACTTTCTGTACGCAAAAAAGAAGATAAAACAATGACAGCATCAGACTGAACTAGGCAGAATCTCAACGGCTTAAATGAAAATTTAATGCTTAATATAGAGAAATCATTTTTGCCTCAAGTTATCCAAGGTACTTGTTATTTATATGGGTGAGATAACCATAAAAACCACATTTACACACAGAATCTGACTCAATAAAAACAAAGACCAACCTGTCATCAATTTATCTGCAAATGAAACCATGACAGAGTACTATGCAAATATTTTCATTTGGAAAAAGGGACTTATTATAAAATTATATGTAAGCTATATCCAATCCCTGCTCAAATAAATGATTCGTGTGATCATATCACCTAGTGTGTGTGTGTGTGTGTGTGTGTGTGTGTGTGTGTATCCTCACTACACCACCACAGGAAAACCTTACAACGCATTTCAAAAATTAACAAAAACATAAAATATTGAGTCTGTTATCACACCACTTAGCAGGCCTGTTTTGTCTAAATTACAGTAGAATCTATTCTTCAAGCAACATTCCGAGATGAAAATCTCATAGCTCTGCAGTGTTAATTTCCAAGGGAATCTGAATCGGAGGGAAAAGCCAGGCTGTCGGAAACGGGGAGTTCTGAGGACTCTGCCTCCTGAACCCTCACACAGCGCCTGAGTGAGCAAAGTCCTCCACGGCCCCGCCTGACACTTCAAGGACCTCGCGGTTCTGTTTCTGCAAGACTACCTGGGACGGCACCAGGGGGCGGGAAGCCCCTTCCAGAAAGGGAAGGCGGCCAGGTGTGCTTCCTGAACGCTGCCTGCAGTGTCCTGCGGGAGTCCAGAGCTTCTGTTCTCCCTGAAACAAAGTGCTGGGAGCTGCCGCCCTGCTCACGAGGCTGAAGGACAGGCTGGTCACAGCCCCTGCACGCGGAGCCCGCACTGCTGGGCCCACCTGTCCAGAGCCATTTGCCCTCAGCCAGGAGCCTTGGGCAACGTCAGCCAGGTGCACCACACACAGCAGCCCAGAGCTCCCTCTGCATAAGAGTTATGAGACGGGGCCGGCGCTGGGCCTAGCGGGTGAAGCCTCACCGGTGATGACTACATCTCATATGGGTGCTGGTTTGAGTCCCTTCTGCTGCGCTCCCAATCCAGCTCCCTGCTAATGCACCTGGGAAAGCTGCAGAGGATGGACCAAGCGCTTGGGCCCCTGCCTCTACATGGGAGATGTGGATGAAGCTCCTGGCTCCTGCTTCAGCCTGGCCCTCCCCCTCCCCTGGTCCATTGCAGACATTTGGGGAGTGAACCAGTGTATGGAAGATCTCTTTTTTCCCTCCCTAAATCTGCCTTTCAAATGAACATATAAATCTTCAGAGAAATTAAAAAGGCTTGTAAAAAAGTTACGAAATAGTATACGTGTTTTTACTATGGCAAAATACACTCAGTACTTATCATGCTAAGCATCTACAAGCGAATAATTCATGGCATCAAACACATTCACAGTGCATTCTGTCACTTCCATCTACATCCAAAACTTCCACACCACCCCCATTAACAGCCGATCCTTACCCAGTCCGCAGCCCTGGGAATGAGAATTCTGCTCCCTCTCGGAATTTCCCCATTGGTGGAGCCCCACGTAGGTGAACCGACACCATGCCTGGCTTTGTGGGAACAGCCTGTGTCAGCTGGCGATGATGTCTTCCGTCCCATCCTCACTGGAGCACGCATCGGGATCCCCTCCCTTTCCAAGTCTGCATACTACCCACTGCATGTGGCTTTGGTTTTAAAGTCCCCGAAGCTTCATGGTAGAGGCCCCAAGAGAGCAAAAACGTCTTCCGGTGGTGGCGCTCAGAGCCAGGACCCTTGGGAAGTGGCCTGGGACTGGGTTGTGAGGGTGCAGGGCCTTGGTTTGGTTCCTGGTGGCTCTAGAAAGGTCACCGACATAGAGACTCACGCTCCTGTCTCCTGCCACAGGAGGCTCTGTGCCACCTTCCCCCCATCAGCAGGACACCGTCACCAGCGGGCAAACCCACGGGGCCATCCCATCGGGCACCGGGATTGCCCAGCACTGCGAGCTGAAGCAAGCCCCTTCCTTTCCTGCAGGAGGCGCCCCAGCACTCCACGCAGTGACGAAATGTGTCCACATTCCACGCTGTTCCTCCACGCACCCTTCCACGGCTGCCTGCATCGCTCCCTTCTAGGCCACCGTGAACAAAGCTGCCGTGAACACGGGTGTGCCACACCCGGCTCTCAACTCTTTCACACACACACATGGGGTGGAGCTGCGGGGCCATGCGGTCACTGGGTTTAATTTTCCAGGGACTGCAAAGATGCTTCCCAAGGCAACTGCACCATTTTAGATTCTCCCAACAACGCAGTCACAGCTTTTCCACATCCTCACCAACACGCATCACCGAAGTTACCAAACACACTTGAATCAAATGCTACGGACTATTTGTCAATTATTTTCTGCATTAAAAACAAGTCAGTATTTGTTGGGCAGGCGCTGTGGCACAGCGGGTTAAACCACTGCTTGGGATGTTGGCACCGCACGCCGGGGTGCCACTGACATCCCAGCAGCTCTACTTCCAATCCATCTTCTTGCTAACATGTTCTGGAAGGAAGCAGATGATGGCTCAAGTGTTGAGTCTCTGCCACCCACACAGGAGAGTTGGATGGAGTTCTTGGCTCCTGGCTTCTGCCTTGCCCAGCACTGGTTATTGCAAACATCTGGGAAGGGAACCAGAAGATGGAAGATCTCAATTTCTCTGTCACTCTGCCATTCAAGTAGATGAGAATAAATCAACAACCATTTAAAAATAATACTGATAGCTGTGTACCCGCATCTCTCTACCCCTGCAGGCTGCTTCTCTGACCCTTACCGACTGGGCACAGCACAGCCGTCTTGAAAAACCAAGATGGACAACAGGCTAATCCTCCGCCTTGCGGCACCGGCACACCGGTTCTAGTCCCAGTTGGGGCGCCAGATTCTGTCCTGGTGCCCCTCTTCCAGGCCAGCCCTCTGCTGTGGCCCGGGAGTGCAGTGGACGATGGCCCAAGTGCTTGGGCCCTGCACCCCATGGGAGACCAGGAAAAGCACCTGGCACCTGGCTCCTGCCATCGGATGAGCGCGGTGCGCCGGCCGCAGCGCGCCGGCTGCAGCGGCCATTGGAGGGTGAACCAATGGCAAAGGAAGACCTTTCTCTCTGTCTCTCTCTCACTGTCCACTCTGCCTGTCAAAAAAAAAAAAAAAAACAAGATGGATTTTCCAGGTGCCCAGGAGGGGAAGCCACAGGGCAGGGTGGGGGCCCTAGGGTGTGGAACCTGCCACCAAGGGTGAGAAGAGTTTAGATTTAAATCAACTTGTAGCAGGAAAAGCAAAATGAGCAAAGGCAGCACTGTTTTCACCGGGTTCCTTAAATGGCCAAGGAATGTAGGAACTGCTCAGCACCACCAGCCCTCAGGGAAATGCATACCAAGGCCACAATGGGATTCCATACCCTGCCAGTGGGCTGAAATCCCAAAGACAAAGAGGAACAAATGCTGGCAAGAATGTGGAGAAAGGGGAACTCTGTCGGTGGGAATCTACGTTAGTGCAGCCACTGTGGAAAACAGCATGGAGATTTCTTTAAAAACTAGACATAGCCTTGTCCTGTGATGCAGCAAGCCCACGTTGGGCAGATACCCAAAAGATATGAACACACTGCACCAAAGAGATACCTGCACCACCACGTTCACAGCAGCACCGCTCACAACCGCCAAGCTCTGGACCAACCAAGGCTTCCATCATCAGATGGACAATAAAATGGGATATACACACAATGGAATATTATTCAGCTATTTAAAAAGAATGAAATTCTACCATCTGCATCAACATTGATGTAACTAGGGGACATCATGTTGAGTGAAATAAGCCAGCCCAGAGAGACAAATATTGCGTGTTCTCTCTTACCTGCGGGAGCTAAAAATATTTTTTTTTAATCAAAAAACAAAAGAAAGAAATGCCCACGTGTATCAATACTGCTGCAAACATAGCTTTGTAAAACTTTGTTTTATACCTTTGTCAAACCGATGGTTAAGAATGTTATACTCCTAGGGAACAGCACTGTGGCACATAGGTTAAAGCCTTGGTCTGCAGCACTGGCATCCCATATGGGCGCCAGTTCAAGTCCTGCCTGCTCCACTTCTGACCCAGCTCTCTGCTATGGCCAGGGAAAGCAGTGGAAGATGGCCCAAGTCCTTGGGCCCCTGCACCCGTGTGAGAGACCCAGAAGAAGCTCCTGACTCCTGGCTTCAGATCAGCCCAGCTCTGGCCTTGTGGCCATTTGGGGAGTGAACCAGCGGATGGAAGACCTCTCTTTCTTTCTGTAACACTCTGCCTGTCTGTAACTCTGCCTTTTGATTAAATAAATGAACTTTTTAAAAAAAGATGTTATACTATGGTTTTCATGACCTGTGATTACTTTAACATTCACTGAATATGAGTGAAATGGTCATTTTTCCATTCAACTGTTTATAGCCGTTGGCTACATTCCCACTAAACTAAGATCTTTTTGCTTTTGCTTGTTAACTTGTTTGGGGAAGCAATAAGCCTTTTTACTGTAATGTAAATTTAAAATATGTTATCTCAAAAACTAAAAAAGGAAAGAAGGGGGGGGGAGGAGGGACCATTATGTTCTTCGAACTGCATCTAGAAACTATATTGAATCTGTTAAAAACTAATTAAAAATTAAAAAAATAAAAGTAACCATAAAGAAAACATGAAGCAAGCAACACTGAAGGTGGCCCACAACACAGGAAATTACAGCTGCTGAGCCAGTGACAGCTCCCGCCTTGGCCCAGCTTCCAGGGCCCGCAGGGGCAGAACCGGGCCTGCCTCCCCAGTGCCCCTCATGGAGCTGCGCAAAGCAGGAAGGGGGCGGAGACTTCCTCCAGGCCCTTCCCAGCCAGCCACACCCCCAGGACTGGCCCTGCATAGGCCAAATGGGCCAGCAAGAGAGCTCTGGGAGGGAGCTGCCCCGTCCTGAGAGTGTCCCGCCCCCGGGCGTAGCATGTGCAAAGGCGAATTCATATTTGGCTGATGCGGCACAGCCCAGGTGATGCTGTGGGCCCAGGCACCCAGGTGAGGAGGGAGGCTGGAGACCTGTGGGAAGACTTCAGAAAGTTCATGACAAACGGGACTGAAAGATGAGCTTGCTCTAGTGCAATAGACAAATAATTAACTAATAAAATCCACGCATAGTTTTTCATTACCCACATTTTGCATGTCCTTTCTGAACACTCTTCCCATGCCAGGATTCCAAGATTCTCTGCACCTTTAAAGGAGGCCTATCTCCTACACAATTGTGTAAATCCGTGTACTTTGAGAGTGCTCCCGTGCACTGGTGCAGCCCCCACATGCCTGAAGCCGGGAACCCAATCCACGTCTCCCACACAGGTGGCAGGGACACGCGAGCCTCACAGAGTGCACGCCAGCGGGAAGCTGGAACCGCGGGGTCGCCCAGACCCGACTCGGGCACACTGACACGGGATGCCAGTGTCCCAAGCACCGTCTCGATGGCTGTGCCAGACATTTGCTCTGAAGATAAGCCGATGCTTTGATTTTATTTTATAGGAACCCTTCCAAGTACCCTCCTACAAGTAAATGTGTTATCCCCACCTCTGCGGGCTCCGCAGCTCCCACTAAACCACCGAAGAGGCCTGCTGCCGTTGCTAGGTGCTGAGCCCACTGGATCCCCAGCTACCCCGAGGTCTCCATCTCACCCTGAAAAACTGGCAGCAAATGAATGCGGTTTTGTAAAACAGCGCGAACCAGCCCCAGTCGGGGGCCCTCAATACGGGACGCTGTGCAGGAGCCTGGGCCTTGCTTCTGGGCCCCGGCTTTCTTCTAGTCCCTGTCCTTGCCCTGTGGCCAACCCCACCATCTGCTTCCTGCATGTTCCCCATTTTATCACTATGCACACGCAGATCGATACAATTACCAAACTCACTGCCATCACCAGGGAGCCTCAGGCTGACCCTAGCGGGAGGTCTGTCTGCAGCATTTCCATGGAGCTCACAGTCCCTCCATCCTTGGTCGCTCAGTTGAGGTGCACAGCAGGTGCCACCCCTCCACCCTGGCAGAGGGCCTGGAGGCTCAGGGGAGGGGTCCGGCACCCCAAGGCCAGCGCACACGCTCCCAGAACAGGGTCAGGGAGACGGACGGACTACATCTGCCATCTTCCAGGCTTTCCCCCCTCTCACAGGCGCACTTGCAGGGTCTTCCCGCGGGATGCAGGATGCGGGATGCGGGATGCAGGACGCGGGATGCAGGACGCGGGATGCGGGATGCGGGATGCGGGACGCGGGATGTGGGATGCGGGACGCGGGATGCAGGACGCGGGATGCAGGATGCTGTCTCCTACCAAACCACTTGGTTTTGGCAGAGTTGTATTTTAGCCCCTGTGAAACACCAATCACTGCTGCCCAAGGGACCATCTCTGTGGCACCTCCCACCAGCATCCCTGCAGCCACTCCAGGTTCCCCCTGGTCACCTGTGGTCACCGAGAGGATGGACAAGGGGACTCGATGGGTGGCTCTGGGTGCCATGGCGACTGTGCCCCTGGCCAGGGCGGTTCTGCTCCACTCCTGCTTCTGAGCCTTCCCTCGGGGGAGGGGAGCCGAGGCCTCAAACTCCCTCCCCCCACCCCCCCCCCCCGCCAAGCTCCATGCTCCCACCCCTCGCCTGGGGATGGTTACCACCCCCGTGGGGACACCCAGGGCCCTGCTGCTTCTCCTGCTAATCGACTGTTGTCTCTGGAGCAATTCAGTGATTTCCTAACAGTTCAGATAGAAGTTTGTGAGCTCCCTGTAGTTTTTTTTTTTTTTTCCAGATTCCAACAAGCATGCCACCTCCATATCCCAGAATCACATAAACCACAGAAAAGCTCACTTGACAACAACTAGGGAGGAACCATGTGGCCGAGCGGAATTCTCATCCAAAGCGACCCCTGGCTAGACACTGGAAGACAGCACCCCACGTCACACCCCAGAATTTTAGCAGAAGATTTACTAATTCTCTGACCCAAAACAAGTTGGAACTGAATTAAGTAAGCAGCACTGCTGGAAACTGTTTTCTGCTTGGTAAAATACAACTCCGTGTGCAGGACGAGCAGAGTGCAAGGAAATACGGATGTGCCAGGCAAGCAAAAAGAGAAGGGGCTGAGAAAAATGAAGCCGGGGCTCGCGCAGAGGCGCAGTTCACGGGCACGTGATGCCGACGGAAGATGCAATTTTGAGTGTGGTCTCGAGGGGCAGGAACTGTCATGTGTATCCTGTGAACAAGAGCCAGCACACTATGGGAATGCAATAAAAATTAAACCATCATGAGAGGAAACTTTATCCCACAGCTTAAAGCAATATATATTCCAGACACTTTTGGGTAAGTAATAATAAACATCTCATATAGGAAAGGCAAAAATTTCAACCCCAAAGAAAAAACAAACAGAACCCATGTAAAGCAAGGGACGGACAAGGGCCCCCGGCTCTGCCTGCAGTCACAGGGACGCGGACGCCAGCTGTAGCCCGCCAGCTCCTCTCGCACACCTGGCCAGAGACCGGACTTCATGGGCTGCGCCGTCTCCCCCAAACAAGCAATCAGCCTCACCCACGACCTTCCTCGCCACAGAACGCGCCGCATCTGCTGTTTCCCACCGACTAAGCAATCTGGCCGGAGATGTCCATTTCATTTGTTTTGCCAAATTAACTGATTCTGCTCCGTGCTGGAGAGGTCGACACCCCTTCAGCTGGACGGGCTGGAGCCACCGCTTCTGGGAGGCAAAGCCTGCTTTCTCACCTCCTGATGCCCTGTTCTGCATGGTCATCCGACCCTCTCTCATGCCTCTCCTGGTGCCCAGCCCTGCAACACTCCCCGTTGCTGCTCTGCACCCCCCACACCTCTCACACTCTCTGCAGGGCTGTTCCCCTCCCAACTCCGAGACCGGCCCTGTGTGAATTTTCCTAGGGATCCATCCCTCAGGGGACTGCAGACTTGATATTGGCTTTCCTGAGATAGGCTGCAAGGGGTGTGGCCTTACAATAACCCGGGAGAGGGTTGTCTACACTGCCACACCTCCAACCCTAGCCCACGGCATCTATGAGTGACTGTCACTGAGGGCCAGGGTGGTGCCACTGGGCGCCACCACGGGCTCCCTGAACCCAGAGCGTCTCCCTGCAAAGGACAAGCACCCTGGTGAGAAGGCAGAGCAGCAGATGCCTGGAAAACAAAACCTCAATCCACACACGGTGTCGCCCACCGCCTGGCAAGGACTGCCCATCCCACCCAGAATCCAGCAGTGTAGACCACGTCTACTCCGGGTTGTCGTGGAGCAGAAAGAACCACCTCCTCCACCGAGCCGCTGAAGTCTGACGGGTCGAACGTGCTGAAAGCAAATCCATATTTATTTGGGGGACTGAAAGGTTTCTCCACCTCCATGTAACTAACACAATCAAAGCCTGCAAATGCAGTAGCGCTCACAAGAAATACGGCGCGAGGCTGCACAACAAAAAGTCACGCGGAAACCATTTGTCACTTTGTCCATCACCGGCAGCTCCACCAGCTCCCTCCTGAGGGCTCGGCTCATCAATCCCCATCCCGGGCCGCCCCAGGGCCCAAGACTTCCCAATGCTGGGGAGCTCACTCCTGGGTCCCCGTGCCCCAGCCGACAGCCCCTGCCCACGAGGGGATGAAAACCTGGGCTCCGGCGACATGCAGTTTCCTCCAGGGACGGCTCCGGGGTTGTCCCACAGTAGCTCTGTGCCAGGGAGCCTCACACGCGTCTGGCAGCCACTGAACCACCAGACTGCCTCTCGAGCTGCCCCTCCATGCTGCCATGGAGGACTGTCAATCAACACCTGCTGCGCAGGAAACGACCCGCAGCCCGGGGTCCCTGCCTGCCGGGAGCGCAAAGAAGCAGGCACAGCAAGGCTCGTCGTCCTGACCCCGCTGATCCGAGAGCATCTCTGGACGTGCGCCCTCTCGCCACGGGCCTCCTCGCCACGGGCCTCCTCACCACGGGCCTCCTCACCGTGCGCTCACGTCCTCACCAGGACAGGAACCCGGGGCCTGGTTCTCCACCGTGAACGAAACCTGCATCGTGGAGTCGGAACACAGAGGCCTCTGGCCAAAGACACGGGCGTCCACTGCAGCCTCAAGAGTGGACTCGGTGCAGTGCGGCCTCCCACATCCTTAACTGTATTATTAAGTTGCCCTAAAAAGACCCAAATCAAAATGAGGAGATCTTGAAAAAGTTCGTGGACAAGGCATACTATAAAAAACAATACACAGAGATTTCAAAAATAATTTTCCAACAAAATAAACCTACCTCCCTGTCAATTCCATTTTCCACAACTTTTTCAAACACCCTCACGTGCTCTGAGAAGATTCCCTGGAGAGCAAGACGCCCAAGTTCAAGGACCAAGCAAAGCGCTGTGGAAGGAACCGTGAAGACGGCGAGGACTTTGGAGAGGTGGATTCGAGAGTCAGGGAGGCACAGCTTAAGGACCCAGCACCTGGCGCAGCTGTGCCAACAGCAGGCAGCTCGCACGGGGCATCCCAGGAAGGCCGGGCCCAGACAGCCATCTGGAGACTCAGGTCCCAGGCGTCTAAGACAGGAATAGGATGTAGGGGGACCCGGCAGGGGAGCAAAGGGCCACGGGGCTGCTCGGAGATCAACGGGAGCCAGGGAGAGTGCCCCAGAAACCACCTCCCTGCCCTAAGCAGCTGCAGAGGGTACGAGGGCACAGCGCCCAGGAACACACCCAGAACCGGAAGCCCTTTTTCTGAGGAGCATTAGGAGGTGGGATGGGAAAAGCCTGAGAATGAGGGGTCCAAGTCTGCACCGAAAGACGCTGCCAGAAGAGACAGGGCGTGGCTGGGAGAGGCAGGGAGAGTGGCCGGGGTGGGGTGTCCAGGCTTCCAACAAATCTGGCAGAGGCCAAGGGCGGTCTCGGCTGTGGCACTGCACACACCTGGGGTCAGACCCTTCTCCATGGCGAGCAGGCCCTGTGCACTGTGGAACGTTGGCCCCAGCCTCTACCCTCACCCAGGACAACCAAACACACCTGCAGTGACAAACTTCCCCAGGGAACAAAACTCCCCGGGGGAGAACCCCAGGTCTGGGGATGCCCTTGGGGGCCACTCAGCACCCAATGGAAGGCAACAACACAACCCCAGGGCCTCAACTTCATGCCACTGTTAGAAACAAGGAGTCAGCTCCCAAATATAGGGCCCCAGACAATCAAAGAACCAGACACACTCGACAGTCAGCCAGGGCTTGCCATCTCGGGTGCATCAGATGCAGGGTCACTCATAACACTATTTAAAGAGAACAGGACCGCGTGGACACGCCCACAGAAGATGGAGAACCGCCACGGGACTCAATTTCATCCTGAAGTTAAAATGTCAAGAATATCCATCTCGAAGTGATCGTTTTTGCACAGTGAAGCACCCTGCTTTTTGATGCGTTAGTGATCTGGTGTTTAACGTACAAATGCACGCTGGGCAACAATCCCACAGCCTTCATGATGTTTTCTATAAAATATTTCTATACAGTTTCATAGATAAGAGTCTAAGAACACCACAGTCCCCACGTCCAGCTTAGCAGTGGACTAGGAAGCAGAAGTGCAAGGGCGGGGTGGCCAGAGGTACTTATCACCAAATCTCGTTTCCCTCCCACTGTCTCAATTCCACTTATTATTGCCTGAGAAATTCACAACTAGCTCTGTTTCCCAGGAACCTCTTCCTCCGACACACTATTCCCTCTGGAAAAACAGCAGCTGGGCGCCCTCCTCCCAAAGTCACCAGGAAGAAACGAGAGCTCCGAGTATCCACTTTCTGAAGTCAGCCTTAGCTTTAAAGCTTGTCTCAGGGTCTTTGCTGGGCAGCACACATGGCAAGTTCTAGAAACTTCACTACCACGTCGGAGTCACCCAGCACACTCACACAGACCCACGCTAGGCAATGCTGGCAGAGGGTCCCGGGGCACAGCCGTCTGCCCTGTGCCGGGAGCCAAGCTGCTGCGTGTGGGGGGCGGCAGGGCACCCTCCCAGGAGGGCACCAGGACTCCCGATCAAGGCCCCGCTGGCTGCTGCCCGTGCTCCCGTCCGCTGCAGGCCTGCTCAGCAGGGGCTCTGGGACTCTGGAAGCATCTCTTGGTTGTTGAAAAGATGTGGAAGCCGTTGGCATTGACAGGGTGGGAATGAAGAATGCAGAATGTTCTGGAATACGCAGCACTACATCAAACAACAGTGTCGCTCTGCAGCCTGTGTCGCTTTCAGGTGTCTTGTCTACAGGGAATCCAACCCTAAGGGCTAATTCCGTGTAACAGGCAAACACACGGAACTGTTCGCAGTTTCACTGTACACGAGGTTTCCCAGGAATGCAGCCAGCTGAAACGCAGTGGGAAGGCGGACTTCATCTTCTTCAGAACTTCGTAAAAAGCTGCCCACTGCTTTTTGGAAAAACGTCAGTGCTGCTCAGAAGACGACTGTCCAATGAGGCACACCGCGCCTGCCCGCCGCTCTGGTGGCACACGCGCCGGACGCCCGCACGGCTCCCAGCCCAGCGGCGTGCGAGCATCTGTGTGTCACGTATCACAAATCACGGCTATCGCCTGCCTTCGGTTCCTGTGGGTGAGACGTGGGTGAAGTAGATGGAGGCAGATATTTTCATCCTAGCAGTGTCACGAGGAGGGTGACGTGCGTCAAATAGACACGGCTGCAGAGAACCACAGGTAAAACAAGAAGCACCCAGACCCAAAGCCGGTTTCCAAAAACCTCCTTTACACGTCGTTTTTCACAAAAATTAACTAGACCACGGAATTGCTGATCGCTGAGTATTTAATCAAAGACGGTAGTGGGGGTGGGGGCTCCCTTCAGAGCAGGGGCAATGAGACTGAGAAGAAAACATTCCGCCTCCCTGCATCCGACAGCATTCCCCGGCTGCTTCTCCTGAGCGTGAGAGGAGCCGAGGCCGGGAAGACCAACTACAAGGGACGCGCGGGCCTAACACAATCTCAGATATTACCTTCCGAGTGCATTAGCGCTGCCAGTTACAAGCAGCACGCGGCTTCACTGCAGACGCGCGATGACCCTGCGCGGCGGCAGCCTCTTTTTAAAATTTCAAACAGTATTACATTAAGGCAATAGCTCACCTCCAGCTATAATATCACTCTCCCTTATTGCAACACTGCATTTCATAAATACTTCTCATCGACAAGTCAAGCTAATTCAGGTTAATTTTATTGTATTTTGGTGCTATCTCGCATTTGTGTGCAATTACCTTTATCATCTTATTGCCAAGGCAGAAAGTAATCAGAACAATTATTTGAAAACGGAGGTTTATAAATTCTAAATCACGGCTGCTGGCATTTTTGATAAAACGGCAGCTTTATCTCGGGAAGTGGCAGGGACATCGGATAAATCATGCATCAGTCGAGTGCAGCTGACCCCAAGTGCATTGCACAATATCAGAAGTGCTTCCCAAGAAACTTTCCGGGATCATCCATCATTCTTCATAATGCTAAAATAGCTGCACACCTGAAGAATAGAAGCTAGAAGATAATAAAAAAATAAAAAAAAAATCCAAGTAGCATGGGCAGAAACCATTAACTGCTCTCCCTTTAAACCATAAGATATGGGCTGGAAACTGGACCATACACATAGACAAATGTGACTTCACCATAACTCTAAATATCCGTATTCATATTCGTCAACTCAGTTGTAAATATGAATGAAATATGCCGTCGAGTCATAAAAAGTACAAGTGCATTTCTAGGCTGCACGCATTTTTCTGCTGTTTGGGTCTGGCTGCTGCTAAAATCGGTGGTCTCCCTGAGGTTGGGGAGGACGCCCCACCCACAGCACAGCACCACGGCAGCGCCTCCTGTGCACGGCCTCACTCTTCCGAAGCTCCCCGTTCAAAGACGGACCCTGGCTTGCCTGTGAGGACAACGTACGAGAAAAGGAGAAGTCTCAGGCCACGTGTGGCTTCCTCTAAGGGGTCAGACGTTTAGGGTAAGGGGGCCCTGCCTGCAGTCACCCAAGTTTAAAAAATCATCTCAGGCCTCTGCGGCCGAGGAAACGGCCACGTCGCACCTCTGGCACCCAGCACCTGCGCCTCGTTGTAACCTGTTTCCTGTAAGGCAAACAAAACAGTCATTTCTTCCTTGTTCTTTATTTTTCTTTTCAAAACCAAATACCGCACAGAAAGGTTTTCACACCTACACCAGCTCTGTCCAGGGGCTTCCCACTCGTGACCTCATTCACTCTTCACAGCAAACCTAAGGATGATCAGACTGGGAGATGAGAAGCAGACAGGGAGGGTAAGGAGCAGCATGTGTGTGGCAGGTGCATATTCAAGGCCAACACATGTGTGGCAGGTGCGCATCCAAGGGCAACACACGTGTGGCAGGTGTGCATCCAAGGGCAACACACGTGTGGCAGGTGCATATCAAAGGCCAACACTCATGTGGCAGGTGCATATTCAAGGCCAACACATGTGTGGAAGGTGTGCGTTCAAGGGCAACACACTGTGGCAGGTGCATATTCAAGGCCAACACACGTGTGGCAGGTACGTATTCAAGGGCAACACTCATGTGGCAGGTGTACACTCAAGGTCAACACATATGTGGAAGGTGTGCATTCAAGGTCAACACACGTGTGGCAGGTGTGTATTCAAGGTCAACACACTTCAAAGCCCAGACTCTGACCAGGACTCTCACCTTCTTCCACATAGACACTGATCCACACTGTATCAGCCGGGACAGCTTGGGCACTCTGCAGTAACGAAGAGCCCCCAAACCCCAGAAAAAAAAAAATCACTGGGATTATGAGTTCACCTCCAGAGCAGGAGCTGCTATGGTGTCTCCGTGTCACAGGCTGCCTCGACCATGTGGCACTCCCACCTGGGGTCACACCTGCGGCAGCGTCCCAGGCAGGGAGGGAGTGTGAAGAAGCAGGCGCTGGGGCACACACGCTCCTCCCCAGAAGCGCACCTGTCACTGCAGCCCATAGCTCAGAAGCGGGCAGCCCTGTCGTCCTGCCCCCCAGCAAGGAGGACCTGAAGACACAGGTGAGCGTACCCCAGAACTACCAGTGACACGCGTGCAGCCAGCCTTGGCTTTCCATTGACCCCTGGACAAGAAATGGCTTCCAGTCCCCAGGATGGTGGCGGTGAACACGCAGGTCCCTCCACAGCCCTCACCCTCCAGCAGGTGCTTCCGTGGAAGAGGGGCCCTTGGCTCTCACCCTATGGCACACGGAAGCACGGACACCATAGATCAGGGAGGCAGATGACCAAGGGACTGCGTGATCAACAGACCAGTCCTTGAGACAGGAAAAGAGGAGCAACCATTACAAAAACAAACAACCCCACTCAAGTAACCAAAACCCGGTACATACTGAAAAACCCCACTAAGCTGACCCCCTGAGCCACCCTAAGGGTATTTTGCAAACCAGCACAGACCAGACCAAGGGAGTAAAGATTTTTTGACTTATGGCTGCTGCTCATCATCACAAGAGACGTGGTCCTGCCTCCAGCCCAGAGAGACCAAAGGTGGCCTTCCCCCATAGGGGGACAGGACAGATCTGAGAGGACCCAGGGACAAAACGGTGGGGAGGAGGGAGCACCTGTGAGCATGCAGGCCAAGCAAGCCCTCTTCAAAACTGTCAACAGAACACCGCCCGAGCCACCAGTACCGCCAGGTCAACCCAAGAGAGAAACCGTTTGCAAAAGATCCCGGCGGCAGACATAGCCCTGGGGCCTCTCTGTGAACCACCCGGGGACATGGCACCGGGAAGTCACTGTGCAAGACAGTCCGAAAGATGCGCCGCTGTGACGTGGTAACTCCACTTAGTCTTAAATTCAGATGGAAGCTGTCAGTGAAACAGAGTGCGAGCTAATCGGAGATAACCAACTGGCTGGGTGACACTGAATACTGGTCTGTCCCACAGCGAGCGTCTGGGGTGCCCATCAGCCCACACGGCGGTCACACGCCAAGTCCTGGGAGCCTCTCGGCCTCAGGTGCCCTTCAGGACCCCCTGGCAGTGGGGTGGAGCCCCAGCCCGGCACGTGCACGCCTCTACGGTAGGAAGTCTGGCAACGCAAACCCAGGAACAACGAGGGCCCTCAGAGCAAGAGCAGTCTTCAGAAAGTCCATGGGAGCTGTGTTATGAAAAACCATCCATGGACTTCAAAATTCTTTGCACCAAAATAAACTTACCTTTTAATTCCTGTTTCTACAAACTTTTTTTAAAGATTTATTTATTTACTTGAGAATCACAGTTATACAGAGAGAGAGAAAGAGAGAAAGAGAGAGAGAGAGAGAGGTCTTCCATCCACTGGTTCACTCCCCAGTTGGCTGCAATGGCTGGAGCCAGGATCTTCCTCCAGGTCTCCCATGTGGGTGCAAGGGCCCAAGCACTTGGGCCATCCTCCACTGCTTTCTCAGGCCATAGCAGAGAGCTGGATTGGAAGTGGAGCAGCCGGGACTAGAACCGGCACCCACATGGGATGCCGAGCCGCAGGCGGAGGATTAACCTACTGCACCACAGCACAGGCCCCCAAAAACTTGAAGTATCATACCTACCATCAGTAATTACCATTAGTAATCCATGTTTCTGAGAAGTTTTTTTTTTAAGTTTTAATTATTTAAAAGGCAAAAAGAGAGACAGAGAAGGGAGAGAGGGAGAGAACGAGCCTCCATCCGTTGGCTCATGCTACAAACGCCCTCAACAGCCAGGGGCGGGCAGGCCAAAGCCAGGAACCAGGAGCTCGTCCAGGTCCCTCACGCGGGTGGCAGGGACCGAGTGTCTGAGCCAGCACTCGCTGCTTCCCAAGTGCACATCAGCAGAGGCTGCGCCAAGAGCAGAACGAGGACCTGAGCCCAGGCACCTGCACGTCCGGATCAGGACACATGCTCATCCCAGCAGCTTTTCATGCCATTTTCTGACACCAAGATTCGTAGTATTAGTCCATATTCAAAGGTTTGTGTCGACAAAGCATGAAAGAAAAATAAAGATATGCTTAACAAAGGAATCAGGAACACCTAACCTATCAACATACAACAGTAAAATTTCAGGACAATTAACTCCAAGTTATTTTTAATGGTTTACATGCAAAAGAAGATCTACAGATTTCTTAAGTATATCGAACAAGTCTCGGTCTCCACCAGAAGAAAAGTGGAGACAGCAGTCTGCCCTTCTCCCAGCTCTCTTGTACAGGCCTTGCCACCAGCAAACCCAAGACAAGTGGACACTTGCATAATGCACAATCAAGTGATAACATCGTACAGGAAGGCGCAGGTGTGCGGCATAGCGAGTGGAGCCGCTGCCTGCAGTGCCAGCACCCGTATGGGTCCCAGTGGTTCCACTTCCAATCCAGCTCTCTGCTATGGCCTGGGAAAGCAGTGGACGATGACCCAAATCCTTCGACCCCTACATCTGTGTGAGAGACCTGGAAGAAGCTCCTGGTCTCTGGTTTCGGATCAGCACAGCTCCAGCCATTGCAGCCATCTGGAGAGTGAACCAGTGGGTAGAAGACCTCTGTCTCTCTGTAACTCTGCCTTTCAAATAAATAAGCAAATCTTAAAAAAAAGAAAAAAAAAAGATTGCACACGACGCAGTGTCACAAGGATATGCAATGCCCAGGCCTCTCCAGTCTGTTAGGCCATACTTCCTGGGTGGGGTGAGGATCCCTGGTGACCTCCAACACCTAAAAGGACAACCAGGTCTCTGAAAGGGTTCCATGTTCATCACATAAATCTCCAGCACCTCTGCTTACAACGAAGAAAATCAACAATCGTGAAGAACAACATGTAAGTGAAGACCACAGGCACCACAAAAATGAGAATTAAAGGAAAATAGAATAGCTAAAAGAAAAAGAAAACTAAAGTAGTAGCAATGCTATGAAAGATATACTTGCTTTTCTTCACATAAAATAATACTAGAAGACATCCAGGGCTTTATTTTTAATATTTATTTATTCATTTAAAAGGCAGAAATATAAAGAGGCAGAGGTAGAGAGAGAGGTCTTCCATCTTCTGGTTCACTCCCCAAATGGCCTCAACAGCCAGAGCTGAGCCGATCTGAAGCCAGAAGCCAGGAGTTTCTTCTGGGTCTCCCATGTGGGTGTAGGGGTCCAAGGACTTAGGCCATCTTCCACTGCTTTCCCAGGTCATAGCAGAGAGCTGGACCGGAGAGGAGCAGCTGGGACTCTGTAGGTGGTGGCTTTACCCACTATGGCACAGCACCAGCCCCAGGGCTTTATTTTTATTGGTTCTCAAAATGTATCATTCAGATATTCGAAACATAAATTAATAAGCTGGTTCATGTATCTGGAAACGTGCCGTCGGTCTTGAAACAAGACGGTTTCTCTTGCTGCTGTCTGTTCCGGTGCAAATGTCAATGCTGCATTGCCGACTACATCCACAGAAAATTCTCTAGACTATACTCCTTTCTCCAGGCACCGCACAGGCAGTAACACAGTGGGGCTTTGCCTGCTAGGCGGCGTCTGCATCTCCCGGCTGCAATGCAGACACTGGTCTTAACCAGGTCTGTCCAGAAGAGGCACCCACGTGGAAGACCCAGAAGAAGCTCCTGGCTCCTTGCTAAGGATTGGTTCAGCCCTGGCCATTGCAGCCATCTGGGGAGTGAACCAGCAGATGGAAGACCTCTCTCTGTCTTTCCCCTTCTCTGTCTGTAACTCTGTCTCTCAAAGGCAGAGGCAGAGAGAGGTCTTCCAAGACTCGGCCCCAAGTCACTGCTTTTAATATGTGCAGCTGACAGGTTACAAACACCAAGGACTGTGTGTGTGTGTTCGTGTATGTGTGTGTTTGTGCATATATGTGTGTGTTCGTATATGGGTGTGTGTATATATGTGTGTGCATGTTTGTGTATATGTGTGTACGTGTGTATATAGGTATATGTGTGTGTTCATGTTTGTGTGTATGTGTGTGTGTTTGTGTGTATAGGTGTGTGTGTAGGTGTGTATGTGTATATATCTGTGTATGTGTGTGTTTGTGTGCATGTGTGTATAGGTGTGTGTGTAGGTGTTTGTGTGTGTATGTGTATATATGTGTGTGTTCGTGTTTGTGTGTATGTGTGTATAGGTGTGTATGTGTTTGTGTATATATGTGCATGTCGTGTGTTTGTGCATATATATGTATTCATATTTGTGTGTATGTATGTATATAGGTGTGTATGTGTGTATATGTGTGTGTATGTGTGTATAGGTGTGTGTGTAGGTGTTTGTGTATGTGTATATATGTGTGTGTTCAGGTTTGTGTGTATGTGTGTGTTTGTGTGCATGTGTGTATATGTGTGTATAGGTGTGTATGTGTGTGTGTTTCTGTGTATGTGTGTATGTGTATATATGTGTGTGCTCATGTTTGTGTGTATGTGTGTATAGGTGTGTGTGTAGGTGTGTGTGTATGTGTATATATTTGTGTATGTGTGTTTGTGTGCATGTGTGTATAGGTGTGTGTGTAGGTGTTTGTGTGTATGCATGTATATAGGTGTGTATGAGTGTTTGTGTGTATATGTGTGTGTATGTGTGTATAGGTGTGTGTAGGTGTTTGTGTATGTGTATATATGTGTGTGTTCATGTTTGTGTGCATGTGTGTATATGTGTGTATGTGTGTATAGGTGTGTGTATAGGTGTGTGTGTAGGTGTGTGTAGGTGTGTGTGTAGGTGTGTGTGTATGTGTATATATGTGTGGGTTCATGTTTGTGTGTATGTGTGTAGGTGCATGTGTGTATGTGTGTGTATGTGTGTGTGTGTTTGTGTATGTGTATATATGTGTGGGTTCATGTTTGTGTGTATGTGTGTGTAGGTGCATGTGTGTATGTGTATGTGTGTATGTGTATGTAGGTGTGTGTGTATGTGTATATATGCGTGTATGTGTGTGTTTGTGTGCATGTGTGTATATGTGTGTGTATGTGGGGGCTGGGTGAGTGCACACGTCAGCTCCCAGCTCCGTCCACTGCCGGACGCTAGACGCGGGGCACCCACACAGGAGCACACCCAGCAGCCAGGTCTCGGTTCCCAAGCCTCATTCTCCAGCTGAAAGGGAGGGAGGCTCCTTGGGGCAGAGGAATGGCGGGCTATGCTGTGGGAGCAGAGAGTCAAGGAAGCGCCAGAGACAGCACGGCATGTTTGTGTGTATGTGTGTAGGTGCATGTGTGTATGTGTATGTGTGTGTGTGTATGTGTGTGTGTATGTGTGTGTAGGTGTTTGTGTATGTGTATATATGTGTGGGTTCATGTTTGTGTGCACGTGTGTATGTGTGTGTAGGTGTGTACAGGTGTGTGTAGGTGTGTGTAGGTGTGTGTGTAGGTGTGTGTGTATGTGTATATATGTGTGGGTTCATGTTTGTGTGTATGTGTGTAGGTGCATGTGTGTATGGATATGTGTGTGTATGTGTGTATAGGTGTGTGTGTGTAGGTGTTTGTGTATGTGTATATATGTGTGGGTTCATGTTTGTGTGCATGTGTGTATATGTGTGTATGTGTGTGTAGGTGTGTACAGGTGTGTGTATGTGTGTATAGGTGTGTGTGTAGGTGTGTGTATGTGTATATATGTGTGGGTTCATGTTTGTGTGTATGTGTGTGTAGGTGCATGTGTGTATGTGTATGTGTGTGTGTGTATAGGTGTGTGTGTAGGTGTTTGTGTATGTGTATATATATGTGTGCAGGTTTGTGTGTATGTGTGTGTGTGCATGTGTGTATATGTGTGTATAGGTGTGTATGTGTATGTGTGTGTGTATGTGTGTATGTGTATATATGTGTGTGCTCATGTTTGTGTGTATGTGTGTATGTGTGTATGTGTATGTGTGTATAGGTGTGTGTGTAGGTGTGTGTAGGTGTGTGTGTAGGTGTGTATGTATGTGTATATATGTGTGGGTTCATGTTTGTGTGTATGTGTGTAGGTGCATGTGTGTATGTGTATGTGTGTGTGTGTATGTGTGTGTGTAGGTGTTTGTGTATGTGTATATATGCGTGTATGTGTGTGTTTGTGTGCATGTGTGTATATGTGTGTGTATGTGGGAGCTGGGTGAGTGCACACGTCAGCTCCCAGCTCTGTCCACTGCCGGACGCTAGACGCGGGGCACCACACAGGAGCACACCCAGCAGCCAGGTCTCGGTTCCCAAGCCTCATTCTCCAGCTGAAAGGGAGGGAGGCTCCTTGGGGCAGAGGAATGGCGGGCTATGCTGTGGGAGCAGAGAGTCAAGGAAGCGCCAGAGACAGCACGGCATGTCCAACAGCGCCAGCCTCGAGTCTGCCAGGAGCCAAAGTGGGCACGATTTGAGCTCCACGATAAATAACAACCGCTTTGGACTGCATCCCGTGAAAAGTGTCTCTGAGACGCATAAATAATTCACTGAGTAAGGACATCCAAGGGACAGGCGGGGGCTCCTCCTGAGAACCCCATCAGGACGTGAGGGGCCGGGAGAGAAACAGGAGCATGGGCAGCACTGCACTGCAGGCAGACGCAGCCAAGGCCTGGCTGGCCGACGCCCGGCTGTGGACGCTGTGCCAGGTGACGCCAGGCGTCACCACTCGGTGACACACGATGACAGCTGCCACCAACTTTCTACTTGGGCTACTTGGGCCCCCCGCAAAATTATCTTCAAGAACAAAGTCGCCACCCCCCGCCCCTTCCACGCACACACAAAACCCAACGCTCTACGGTCACGTGCGTCCATGCAGGGTCTGAAGGGCCCAGCCTTTCAGAAACAGGAGAAGGCACAGTGACAGGGTGAAGTCCACAGGGTGAGCCCCTCGCTCTGACCGCAGCCCAGCTCCTAGGACGGGGGAGAGAGGCCAGACGTCAGCTCAAGAGTGCTCCCCTGGCAGGATCCAGAACCGACGGTGCCGTCTCTCTCCCTCTGAGACGCCCCAACGTGAGCAGGGCGGGGACTAGAAGTACAAACATCATAAACTGCTTGGTGTCAGCTGCCAGCAGCTTTCCATCACGTTATAAATCAGACCAAGAAATGGGGCCGAGGGGTGGGGCTGGTCACGTGCTAACAGGTCAAAGCACTGCCTGTGACATCAGCGTCCCATATGGGCACCAGATCAAGCCCCAGCTGTTCCACTTCTGATCCAACTCCATGCTGATGTTCCTGGGAAAACAGTGGAAGATGACTCAAGTGCTTGGGCCCCTGCCACACCCATGTGAAAACTATATGAAGTGCCAGGCTCCTGGCTTCAGTGTGGCCTAGCCCCAGTCATTGTGGCCATTTGGGGAGTGAACCAGCAGATGGACAACCTCTCACTCTGTAATTCTGCCTTTCAAATAAATTAACAAAATGTTTAAAAAGGAAGGGAGGGAGGGAGGGAGGGTTGTTAAACTCAGACCATTTAAAGAGCAGGGCTGGGGAATGTCCATGTAAGGCCTGTGGTATCATTTGGCCTGGCCCTGCCAAGGCAACCACAGGTCAGACTCAAAATTCAATAAATTGGGGCCGACACTGTGGCACAGTGGATACAGCCGCCGCCGGCAGTGCCCACATCCCATATGGGTGCTGGTTTGAGTCTCAGCTGCTCCAGCTCTCTGCTATGGCCTGGGAGAGCAGAAGATGGCCGTAGTCCTTGGGCCCCTGCACCCGTGTGGGCGACCTGTAGAAAGCTCTTGGCTTCAGATCTGCTCATCTCTGGCAGCTGCAGCCATCTGGGGAGTGAAACATCAAATGGAAGATCTCTCTGCCTCTGCCTCTCTGTAACTGTCTTTCAAATAAATAAATAAACTTTTAAAAAAAGAAATTCAATAAATCTATAGCAGGCTTACTTTTTTTAAGATTTATTTATTTATTTATTTGAAAGTCAGAGTTACACAGAGAGAAGGAAAGACAGAGAGAAAGAGAGGTCGTCCATCCACTGGTTCACTCCCCAGTTGGCTACAATGGCCGGAGCTGCACCAATCTGAAGCCAGGAGCCAGGAGCTTCTTCCAAGTCTCCCAAGGACTTGGGCCATCTTCCATTGCTTTCCCAGGCCATAGCAGAGAGCTGGATCAGAAGTGAAGCAGCCAAGACTTGAACCAGTGCCCATATGGGATGTGGGCACTGCAGGCGGCAGCTTTATCCCCACGCCACAGCGCCGGCCCCAGCAGGCTAACTTTTAAGTTGAGAATTGTGTGTGGCCTGTGAGCAATGTTATCAATATCCAAGTGGCCCTTGGAGAAAGAAGGTCCCCAGTATCAGCTCCATGTCTTCCACCAAAATGGGACAGCAACGGAAACATTTAAAGCAAAAACCATGGGCACAACAAGACGTCTGCTGCAATGTGGCAGTTACAGGGAGAGAAGGCACAGATCCCGCTGCATGTGTTAAAACAACCACCCCAGATGCCTGTGGGCAGCGCTGCCTGCATTTTCCCCAGAAACACCTGGGGCAGGGGACACCGGCCCCGGGCCTCCTCCAAGACTGAACAGCTGCTCAGGCCGAAACGACAGCAGCTGGGGGGCCGCGGCCCCGGCCGTGCCACCCTGACAGTGTTCCAGCTCAGGCCATGGAGAGCGAGCAGATGGGAGGAACGGCCAGAGACAGCTGCCAGTATTTTATTTAGACATTTTTATAAGGAAGCCAGAGGTTGCAAGCCCTGCTAGGATAACTGTACGAATTTTGATTTTACTAAAATGCTATGTCCCCTGAGCCAAGGCATTAATCTTGTTATAACACTAGTCTCTCCTCTTGCTGGCCATTCATTAAACTTTCATAAATTTAAAAAAGACTTATTGGATCGTATGAAAAAGGTGACCAGAACGTGTGCAGCACCAAGGCAGGCATCAAATTGACTTTTAGTGAGGGGCACTTGGGTTCCCCTACATTTCTATAAAACATACTTTTCAGTTCATAACAATGTTTAATGTCAAAGGAAGAAAATGACCAAATTTCTGCAGGGATGAGGATAAATTAAAAGGGAGACTCAAAAAAATGGCAGAAACGGAAACACCGTGCTCTCTGTAGGCAGCCGTGTGCAGGGGTGCTCTGCGGATACCCCCACCCCCGCCCGGGGCCACGTGGGACCCCCAGGAAGGTATCGGTCTTGTCAGCCACGTGCCATTGTGTACAGCCTGCTGGACACGGGGGAGGTCAGGAGGCCTGTGCTGCCCTGGGAACCCACGCAGCCCCAGGAGCTGGCCAGGTGCCTGAGGCCTGATGGCCCTCTGACGCCGTTTCAGCTACGTGAGGAAGCTCTGCCGAGAAAAGAGGGGAGAAGGATCCTGGGGGGCAGAGAGAAGCCGCGGCAGACAGGGCTGCACGAGCGCTCGACGGTGTTACCGGCTCTCCCCCTCGGTCGTCGCGACGGCGTGATTGCAGGGTATGTTGTGGAACTGCGGAGCGGGCCCTATCAGAAGGGAGGAGAATATTCTTTCTCTCTGCGCAAACAGGAATTTAGAAGTTCAGGATGCCATCTATCCGCTGTGAGGAGTCGTAAGTGGCACAGGAAACGGAGAGGCTGCCTCTTACCACTTGGCCCGCGGAAGCCTGCGAGCCGGGGGCAGCCGTGCATTAAACTCTAATAAGCAACCCCCTCCTACCACGTGACTAGCACAGCTCCCAGAATAACTTAACCCAGTTTTGCAGAGCAAATATTCTAAGATTCAAAGAACCGCCGTGCCAGGTCCTGGCCGGAGGTACGGCAGTTATCCTGCCTAGACACGCAGGATCAAGAGCTCTGGAATGCGCCATCATGCTGTGTGTTCCAAACAGAAAGCAGTCCCGTTTGCCAACGGCAATTACCTACACGGGAAAACTGCATCCTGCACTTGAATGAGGTTTGGCCCACACTCAGAACCTGGTTAACACAGGGGCCTGCATGGGGCTGCCGAGGTCTTAACTGGTCTTGCAACACAAGCTTATTTCCCACAACATCGCTACCTCTTCTCGACATCAGCTTTTCTTAGATTTTTATGTCTTGTTCTGGAAAATTCCTCTCCCTACTGACACAGCACAGAGAGGGGAAAGCGAGGGATCTGCCATTCCATGAACGGAGCTCCTGTGCTCAGGGATCCCTGAGTGAAGAAACAAGCGAAGAAACGCACATGCAGGAATGAAAGCTACGAAGACCACCAGGTACCATGAAACCCACCCGAACCCATCCCGGCCAGCACCGGCCAGCCGAGCAGCCGTAACCACATGGGGCTATCTCTTTAAACTTCAGTTAAGGAGGGGCCAGTGTCAGGTGTAGCAGGCAAAGCCACTGTGCCAGCATCCCACATGGGTGCCAGTCTGAGACGCAGCTGCTCCACTTCCAATCTAGCTCCCTGCTAATGCATCTGAGAAAGCAGCACTGACGGCCCCAGTACTCGGGCCCCTGCACCCACGTGGGAGACCCGGATGGAGCTCCTGCAGTCACAGAGGTTACACTGCAAGTGCCAGCGAGCACCACACGTGACCCAGGGCTGCCATACCACACAGCACACACGTGGGACCCAGCCCCGACCAACCCTGTCTGCACATAGCAGAGAAGCTGAGACCCAGAGAGAACGAGGAGCTGACGTCTCTGAGAGGCCAGGAACGCAGCTGCCACGCGAGGGGTTGGCCCCTCCAGGTGTCACCCACGTCACACAAAGGACTTCTCCGCCAGGTCAAGACAGAGCCCCGCCCCCTCCTAGCCACAGACACCTGCCACCCAGCAGGTGACTCACGGTTCTGGAATGAAGACATGAAGGCAATGCCCCCCACCACTGAGGACTCAGCATCAGGCACACAGCCTGCACCCCGGAAACTAAGAAGGTGGGTGAGGGCGGCTCAAGCTGAGACATCACGAGTCCTCCCACCTGCCCGATGTTAGCATCAGCGTGTTCCCTCCAAAACGCTGATGCGACAGCATTGTGAGTGACAGCCTGGCCAGGAGGGCTCCTTCTTCCTGGACGGGACCACGCCCTCTGTCGGTCAAGTCTCCTGCAGCCTGGCAGTGCTGGGTCTCCTGCCCTTCCCACCTCCAGAGGACACAGCTGCCACCCGACAGGGAGCCTGCTGCCCCTTGATCTCGACCTTCTCAGCTGGAAGCCGTGGGCGCCCGATCCATTAACCTGGCCTTCGGTGGACCAGGGTGCCATTCTAACCACCTTCACGTCTCAGGGGTGAAATTGCCCTGAATCCTCCCAAAAGAACGTCGCATCTTCACGGCAGGAGGTCCCACCGCTCCCACACGATGCTGATGACAAACCCAACCCCGTGGAAGGCACTGAGGACATGGGGTCAGGTGAACACTGGACCACCGCACCTGCAGACGCTGCTGGGGGCGGAGCAGGGGTGCTCGGCCATCACAGGCAGGTGAGACACCCCTGCGGCCTGTCTCCGCTTTGTCCAACAGACCGCCCGCAGCGGCCACAGTAAGGCCTGCCCCGCCCCGAACACGGACAGCAGAAACATGGACGTTAGCCAGGAAGCTGCTCGGACTGGAGGGCAGCTCGACAACCCCTCCCCACATGCAACACTGGGGCTGAAGGGGATGCACCCCTGGGGACACTGGGAAGACCCTGCCCAAGAGTCCATGTTAATATCACTGCCCTAAGTCTCCCAGCTGTGCTCGGTATCTAACTTGTGGCAGCTTCAGGCAAAAATGGCATCCGCCCAGTTCTGCAGAGAAAACTGGAGTGAGGGACGCTGATACATCAGAGTGAACAGTTACGGCTGGTCTCTCCAGCAAGCAGGAGAGAACCTGAAGTGCAGTGGAGCCGCCCTCCTGAGGGGCTGCAGCAGGAACAGAAGGCCCCTTGCTCAGTGGCACCCCCGGGGGGGGGGGGGGGCTTGATCCTCCCAGGCACAGCGGAATCTCCCTCTGCAGGAATGTGAACCTAAGGTGCCAGGCTCAAAAGCCTGCGGATACACATGTGCCCAAGTGTTCGCAGGCTGGGGACAGGGCAGCAGGCTTTCAGTCAAAGGGCCAGAGAAGGGACGCAGCTGGGGACCAGGCTTGGCTAAAATCACGCCCAGCCCTGACTTGGAGCCAGCACTCTAGAACCCGAGGCCGGCAGGCCATCGGCTCTATGTGCCCTGCTGAGGAAAGAGGGCCTCTCCATGGGGAAAACACCATCCCCTCAGGGTCATGGTCCTCTCCACACAGGTCTGGCACACAATCAAAAATGTAAAGCGTGTGAGGGAGCAACCAACTGGCTAAATACAGGAATCACAAGAAGCCAGAGAAAGAAACGGTGTCAAAGTGTCACCAGATGAGAACCAAAATCAAGTGCGACTGATGTGCTTTTAAAGAGAGAAAAAGAAAAATTCAATGAGAAAGTGAGAGTCTAAAATATGGGACTGGGATACATATCCTACATGAAATGGCATTCCAGAGCTGGAAACAACAAAATCTGAAATTCAGAACTGTGCATTCAGTAGCAGACGGGACACGGCAGAAACAGGATTTACAACCCAGAATTCAGGACAACAGAAGACGTCCGGAGACATTGGCACCAAACCGAAAACGACGGAGAGGAAACAGCAGCATCAGCCACGCGAGGAGCCCGGCTGGTGGCCTCGACTTCCTGTGCGGTCCAGGAGGGAAGCACAGAGCAGGAGCCACGGGTCAGGAATTCCCCGCTCAGGCTGTCAACCTCAGAGGCTCAGCAAAGCCCAAGCAGAACACACACAAAGAACTGCCACTGAGCAAGACACAATCCAGCAGGAAACCTTAAAAGAAGCCAGAAAAACATTCACTTTACCTTCAAAAGGCCAGAGATTAGCTTCAACCCAAGAGAAAACCTTAGTTAAACGAATTCAGAGGAAAACACTGACACCACCTTGGGAAGGTCGGAGAAGCTGGACAGCTGACTTTTCAACAGAAACATCAGGGACAGTTAGGAAGTGGAACAGCAACGTTTAAATGAGGTCACAGAGACTGTTAACTTCTCCATCAATAACTGCAATTAGTGAAAAACAGGAGGCCAAATAAGAGTTTTTAAAGATTTATCTATTTATTTATTTATATCACAGGCAGAGTGACAGAGAGAAAGAGATTTTCTATCTACTGGTTTACTCCCCAAACAGCCATTTTAGCCAGGGCTGGGCCAGGCTGAAGCCCGGAGTTGAACTCCACCCAGTCTCCCATGTGGGTGGTAGGGGCCCAGCATCACTCACTGCTTTCCCAGCTGCATTAGCAGGGAGCTGGAGTGGAAGCGGAGCAGCTGGGACTCGAACCAATGCTCCACTGGTGACCTGACCTGCTGCACAATGCCAGTCCCAGAAAGCATTTTTAAATGGAGCCGATTTGCAGTTGACTGGCATTTTAAAGAATTAAGAGTTCTTCAAACAGAAGAAAACGGCTCTGACAGAAGCCTGGTGGTGGAGACCGCAGCAAGGTATCGTGAAAAGGGAAACTGAGAACTCAACAGGAACGTGAGCCTCTGACACGGACATCGAGCTCATCGCCTTCCGAACAGGAATGTGAGCCTCTGACACGGACATCGAGCTCATCGCCTTCCGAACGGGAACGTGAGCCTCTGACAAGGACATCGAGCTCAACGCCTTCCGAACGGGAACGTGAGCCTCTGACACGGGCATCGAGCTCATCGCCTTCCGAACGGGAACGTGAGCCTCTGACACGGACATCGAGCTCATCGCCTTCCGAACGGGAACGTGAGCCTCTGACACGGACATCGAGCTCAACGCCTTCCGAACGGGAACGTGAGCCTCTGACACGGGCATCGAGCTCATCGCCTTCCGAACGGGAACGTGAGCCTCTGACACGGACATCGAGCTCATCGCCTTCCGAACGGGAACGTGAGCCTCTTACATGGACATCGAGCTCATCGCCTTCCGAACGGGAACGTGAGCCTCTGACACGGACATCGAGCTCATCGCCTTCCGAACGGGAACGTGAGCCTCTGACACGGACATCGAGCTCATCGCCTTCCGAACGGGAACGTGAGCCTCTGACACGGACATCGAGCTCATCGCCTTCCGAACGGGAACGTGAGCCTCTGACACGGACATCGAGCTCATCGCCTTCCGAACGGGAACGTGAGCCTCTGACACGGACATCGAGCTCATCGCCTTCCGAACGGGAACGTGAGCCTCTGACACGGACATCGAGCTCATCGCCTTCCGAACGGGAACGTGAGCCTCTGACACGGACATCGAGCTCATCGCCTTCCGAACGGGAACGTGAGCCTCTGACACGGACATCGAGCTCATCGCCTTCCGAACGGGAACGTGAGCCTCTGACACGGACATCGAGCTCATCGCCTTCCGAACGGGAACGTGAGCCTCTTACATGGACATCGAGCTCATCGCCTTCCGAACGGGAACGTGAGCCTCTTACACGGACATCGAGCTCATCGCCTTCCGAACGGGAACGTGAGCCTCTTACACGGACATCGAGCTCATCGCCTTCCGAACGGGAACGTGAGCCTCTTACACGGACATCGAGCTCATCGCCTTCCGAACGGGAACGTGAGCCTCTTACACGGACATCGAGCTCATCGCCTTCCGAACGGGAACGTGAGCCTCTGACACGGACATCGAGCTCATCGCCTTCCGAACGGGAACGTGAGCCTCTGACACGGACATCGAGCTCATCGCCTTCCGAACGGGAACGTGAGCCTCTGACACGGACATCGAGCTCAACGCCTTCCGAACGGGAACGTGAGCCTCTTACACGGGCATCGAGCTCATCGCCTTCCGAACGGGAACGTGAGCCTCTGACACGGGCATCGAGCTCATCGCCTTCCGAACGGGAACGTGAGCCTCTTACACGGACATCGAGCTCATCGCCTTCCGAACGGGAACGTGAGCCTCTGACACGGACATCGAGCTCATCGCCTTCCGAACGGGAACGTGAGCCTCTGACACGGACATCGAGCTCATCGCCTTCCGAACGGGAACGTGAGCCTCTTACATGGACATCGAGCTCATCGCCTTCCGAACGGGAACGTGAGCCTCTGACACGGACATCGAGCTCATCGCCTTCCGAACGGGAACGTGAGCCTCTGACACGGACATCGAGCTCATCGCCTTCCGAACGGGAACGTGAGCTTCTGACACGGACATCGAGCTCATCGCCTTCCGAACGGGAACGTGAGCCTCTGACACGGACATCGAGCTCATCGCCTTCCGAACGGGAACGTGAGCCTCTGACACGGACATCGAGCTCATCGCCTTCCGAACGGGAACGTGAGCCTCTGACACGGACATCGAGCTCATCGCCTTCCGAACGGGAACGTGAGCCTCTTACACGGGCATCGAGCTCATCGCCTTCCGAACGGGAACGTGAGCCTCTGACACGGACATCGAGCTCATCGCCTTCCGAACAGGAACGTGAGCCTCTGACACGGGCATCGAGCTCATCGCCTTCCGAACGGGAACGTGAGCCTCTGACACGGACATCGAGCTCATCGCCTTCCGAACGGGAACGTGAGCCTCTGACACGGGCATCGAGCTCATCGCCTTCCGAACGGGAACGTGAGCCTCTGACACGGACATCGAGCTCATCGCCTTCCGAACGGGAACGTGAGCCTCTGACACGGACATCGAGCTCAACGCCTTCCGAACACTTGCATGACAGAGATGCAGCGAAATGAACGCTCAGAGACGGTCACTATGTTTTTTAACACTTCACTGTTCAGGACATGGTAAGGGTGCAAACTAGGTGAACCACAGTAAGTCTAGGGTGTATATCCCGACCCAAGGCTGATCACAGAAAAGACACATATGTACAACTAGCAAGTTAACAGGATAAAATGCATTGACAGTGCCTTGGGGAAGAGCCTTTGTCCTAAGAGTGTCTTAACTACTAAGAAACCTGCACCCCACGCTGCAGCACCTGGGTGTCCTGCTGGCCCTGGCTCCCAATCCCTGCTTCCTGCTGGTGCAGATCCTAGGAGGCCACGTGATGACTGAAGTGGTTGGGTCCAGGGCTGAGTTCCTGGCTCCTGGCTTAGGCCCCGGCAGTCGTAGGTATTTGGGATGTGAGCTGGTGGGTGGGGGTGTGCTCACACTCTCTCTCATAAAAAAAGATATTTTAATTAATCCACAAAAGCAAAATAAACTGGAAATAAAGGGAAAGGAGGAGATGAGCCAAATAAACAGACACACAGAATTAACTTCAACTGCAATGATTTCAGTGTGACTGGACTAAACAATTCAATTAGAAAATAAAGATCACTAAGTGGGGCTTAAACAATTATTCTCTAAATATAAGGACAAAGACTGAAAGGGAGAGGATGGAAAAAGAGGCATCATGCAAGCATAAACATAACAATATAATTAACCTAACAAGAGTTGGGGGAACATTAATAAATAACCTTATAACTACAAAAGCAATTAAACCAGCAGTTTAAAAAATCATCCACAAATACCAGGTTATACAGGCAAAATATACCAGAATTGAAAGAAAAGGTAATTTTAGTATAACTCTTCCAGAGAGCGGGAACCAGAGGCACTTAACCCACGCTATGAGGCCAGAACATCTTTGAAACACAACCCAGGCAAGGACTATAAGAAAGAAAAACACAGGCCAACGTCCTCCATAAACAGAGAAGCAGAAGCCCCAGGCAAATTTCGTGAGCCTGAACCCCCAGGGATTTGGAAGACGGTGCTCGGTGGCCACGTCGTGTTTGTCCCAGGAAAGCAGGGATGATCCAGCGACAGTGAGTTTGCAGAAGCCATGGCCCACACTATAGATACGCGGGTGCAAGCTCCCCACCCTGTCAACCGTTACAGAAAAATCACCTAATAAAATCGTGAACTTTTCTAAATAGTCAGAAGCGAAGGCAGCTTCCTTTCTACCAAAAGCCTACAGCAAAAGTGTTTTTGGTGGTAAAAGTTGGCCGCTTTCCCTTTAAAACAAGCGGCAAGGCAAGGGCTGGACACCTGGCCCAGCAGGGAAGATGCCTGGGCTCAATTCCAGCTCCAGCTCCTGACTCCAGCCTCCTGCCATGTGAGCCCAGGGAGCACCGGGTGAGGACCCAATAGCGGGGTCCCTGCCAGCCATGCAGGAGGCATGGTTAGAGCTCCCAGCTCCTGTCTCCCATCCAGGATCCAGCCCGGGCCACTGCATGCATCTGGGGAGTGAACAAGTGGATGGGAGCACTCTTGCTCACTCTCGCTCGCTCTCTCATTCTCTCTGTGCTTCTGCCTCTCAAATAAATTAATATAAAAATAAGTAATAAGTTATCTATTCCACTTATCACATCTACTTGGAAAACTGGGCTCCTGGCTAGTGCATTACAAGTAAAAGAAATAAACAATTTATGCAGTGGAAAGAAGAAAAACTCTCATTCATGATGAACGCCTACACAGGAAAATCAAAGAATACATACAGTGGGACAGGCGTCTGGCCTAGTAATTAAGACAGCAGTTAGCTCCAGTTAGGATCGGATAGTGATTAAGACAGCAGTTAGCTCCAGTTAGGATCGGATATGGGGATTCCGGGGATCCAGGCCTGCTCTGGTCCCAATTCTGACTTCCTGCTAATGCCGATCCAGGAGACCACAGGTGACTACATGGGAGACCCAGACGGGGCCCCAGCCCCTGGCATCTGGGGAGTGAACCAGCAGACAGAAGATTTCTTTTTTACTGCCTCTGCTACTCCCTTTCAAATGAATAAATTAGTCTTAAAAAAAAAATTCTCCTCAATTAGTCTAAAGACCCTAGCACCTCCAATCAAAACCCCAAAGCATTTTTCTAAGAATTTAACAAACTGATTCTGAATTTTGTGTATATGAGCAATGGCCAACAATAAAACAATTTTAAAGACATGAAGATTTATCCCACCAATTTTAAGAGTCCGCCTAAAGTCGTCTTACTTAACGCAGAGAGAGGCCAGAGGCAGACGGGCATCTCGCTGGAACCCATGGCAAAGGGCCCTTCATTTCCCTGCTGCTCTGTGGTGCTCAACCACTTCAGCGTCATGTGTGTGTCATCCATGTGCAGTGCAGGCACCTGAGCAACCGCCACAGGCAGCGCACTGGAGCTCCGGCGGCCGGCAATCCCTGAAAAACTGGATTCCACTCCATGCCACAGGCGAAGATTCATCCCCTGCGGCCCATGCACCTGAATATGAAAAGGAAAATGGAGCTTATTCGAGAAAAGAGAGCACTATTTTTATGACTAGGAATAAGGCAGGGCTTTTTGGAACAAGACACAAAATGTGCAAACTACAAAGGAAAAGACCCATAAATCCAATTACGTTCAGCTGCATTAAAACTAGGAGTTCCTGTCCATCAAAAGGCGCTATAACGGAAATGAAAAGGATGGCCTCAACTGGGTGAAGGTAATTGCAGCCCATATAACTGACAAAGGAATCAAATCCGGAATATATAAAGTACTCCCATAAATCAACAAGAGGAAGACAACTCAGGAGGAACATAGGCCAAAAGGGTACGAGCAGGCATTCCACAGACGAGGACAAATGCAGACTGAGACCACGGTGAGACACCACCATGGAGCTGGCACATGAGCCCCGGAGCTGGCACGCTAACTCCAGGCTCCGGTGGGGCTGTACACCAGGCACGGGGTCCACCCAGCCTGAACCGCTTTACAAGAGCGGCTACCGTCTTGCTCACCTAACAGTGACAGGCCGCCAACTCCACCTTAGCACATGCCAAGGAGAAGTGACTGTTCACGGCCCCCGCAGCCACACAGCTTCAGACACCAGCAAAGCACAGCCACAGCGCTCAAGGCCACCGACGGCGAACACAGGAGCATCTCACCCAGCACGGAGCGCTACAGTGCACAGATCGCAGAGGGTGGCGGCACGTTGGAGCCACAGAGCACTTCTGAACAGAAGAGAACATCTCAGAGCATCCACACCACACCAGCTCCTCCTGACACGGGCCAGAAATAGGCAGGACCAAACGAGAGCTTCTCGCACTGCACTGTCAGCATGCTACACAGAACAGTCACTAAAAACAGAATGATAGCGAGATAAAAAGTCAGCAGAGTGCATAAAATGTTAAAGTGGAATAATGACAGACCACAAATAACCACAGAAAAGATGGGAAAAGTATAAAATAAAAGAATGAACAGGTGAAATAGGAAAGAAAGACCAAGATGGTAGACTTACACTCAACAGCCTCACTAGTGACACCAACTGTGAACAGGACGGCAGACCTACACCAGCCACACCACTAAGGACACCAGGTGTGAACAGCATGGCAGACCTACACCAGCCACACCACGAAGGACACCAGTTGTGAACAGCATGGCAGACCTACACCCAGCCACACCACTAAGGACACCAGGTGTGAACAGGATGGCAGACCTACACCCAGCCACACCACTAAGGACACCAGGTGTGAACAGCATGGCAGACCTACACCAGCCACACCACTAAGGACACCAGGTGTGAACAGCATGGCAGACCTACACCAGCCACACCACTAAGGACACCAGTTGTGAACAAGATGGCAGACCTACACCAGCCACACCACTAAGGACACCAGGTGTGAACAGGATGGCAGACCTACACCAGCCACACCACTAAGGACACCAGGTGTGAACAGCATGGCAGACCTACACCAGCCACACCACTAAGGACACCAGGTGTGAACAGCATGGCAGACCTACACCCAGCCACACCGCTAAGGACACCAGGTGTGAACAGCATGGCAGACCTACACCCAGCCACACCGCTAAGGACACCAGGTGTGAACAGCATGGCAGACCTACACCAGCCACACCACTAAGGACACCAGGTGTGAACAGGATGGCAGACCTACACCAGCCACACCACTAAGGACACCAGGTGTGAACAGCATGGCAGACCTACACCAGCCACACCTCTAAGAACACCAGGTGTGAACAGGATGGCAGACCTACACCCAGCCACACCTCTAAGAACACCAGGTGTGAACAGGATGGCAGACCTACACCAGCCACACCACTAAGGACACCAGGTGTGAACAGCATGGCAGACCTACACCAGCCACACCACTAAGGACACCAGGTGTGAACAGCATGGCAGACCTACACCCAGCCACACCGCTAAGGACACCAGGTGTGAACAGCATGGCAGACCTACACCCAGCCACACCGCTAAGGACACCAGGTGTGAACAGCATGGCAGACCTACACCCAGCCACACCGCTAAGGACACCAGGTGTGAACAGCATGGCAGACCTACACCCAGCCACACCGCTAAGGACACCAGGTGTGAACAGCATGGCAGACCTACACCCAGCCACACCGCTAAGGACACCAGGTGTGAACAGGATGGCAGACCTACACCCAGCCACACCGCTAAGGACACCAGGTGTGAACAGGATGGCAGACCTACACCCAGCCACACCGCTAAGGACACCAGGTGTGAACAGGATGGCAGACCTACACCCAGCCACACCGCTAAGGACACCAGGTGTGAACAGCATGGCAGACCTACACCCAGCCACACCGCTAAGGACACCAGTTGTGAACAGGATGGCAGACCTACACCCAGCCACACCACTAAGGACACCAGGTGTGAACAGGATGGCAGACCTACACCCAGCCACACCACTAAGGACACCAGGTGTGAACAGGATTCTAGACTTCCACTGAGCCACATCACTAACAACACCAAGTGTGAACGGGATGATACACCTACACTCAACCACACCACTATTTACATGAAATACATTCCAAGTATACACTTCAATTGTCAGATTAGATTTTTTAAAAGCAAGAGACCCAAGTTTATCTTGTCTACAAGAAGTACATATTAAATGTGATAACAAAAATAAACAGAAAACAAAGAAAAAGGCATTTACCATAGAAACACTAATCCAAAGAGAGAAGGAGTGGCTACCTGAATATCAAACCATGATTTCAAAGCAGGAATAGCACTGAGGCTGACGCAGCCCGTTCCTAAGGGAAGGGGCAGTTCCCAAGGGGACTCAGGAATTCCAAACGCATCTGATCAGAGTATGAAACCGGTGAGTGAAGAACTGGCCGAAACGGGAGCCACAAATCCCCACTACAGGGGGACGTTTGCTACTTCTAGCACCTGCGGAACATGCAGGCATAAAATCAATACACATATCGGGACCTGGCCACAGAGACCCTCACACCGCAGAGCAGACACCTGTCCGGGTGCCCCAGAGGCCCCGCTGGACAGGGTTCCTCTGCCCACGTTAGGAGTGGACTCAGAGCTGTGTCCTCAGCCACAGGAGGCCCGCCGGAGGCCACCAGGAGGAAGGTACTAGGAGAGTGCCCAATTACTTGCAAAAACCTCACATACTTGGAAATGAAATGACACAGTTCTTTTTCTCAAAGATTTATTTGAAAGGCAGAGTTACATGGAGAGAGAGCAGGAGCGAGAGATCCTCACTGTGCTACTTCAGTCCCCAAATGGCTGCCACAGCAGCGGCTGGGCCAGACCAAGCCACAGCCAGGAGCTTCCTCGGGGTCTCCCAGGTGGGTGGCAGGGCCCAGGCACTCGGGTCATCCTCTGCTGGTTTCTCAGGTGCACAGTGCAGGCCCTGCCGCGACCCACTTCTAAGTAATCCATGACTAGAGACGCAGTCACAGAGGAAGTGGAAGAGCCGTTGTGCCAAGTGAAGACGACAACACACCGTATCAACTGTGGAATGCAGTGGACACAGTACTTAGAGGGATTCTTTAGCATTAAATATTCAGTAAATATTCAGACACGAAAAGCAGAGAGGAGTAGGCGCTGTGGTGCAGCGGGTTAAGCTGTCATGAGCAATGCCAGTATCCCATGTGAGTGCTTGTTTGAGTCCTAGCTGCTCCACTTCAAGCCAGCTCCTTGCTAATGCGTCTGGGAAAGCAGTGGAGGACGGCCCACGTGTTTGGACTTCTGCACCTATGCGGGAGACCCAGGTGAAGCTCCTGGCTCCTGGCTTCAGCCTGGCCCAGATCTGGCTGTTGAGGCCATGTGGGGAGTGAACCAGCAGACGGAAGCTCACGCACTCGCGCGCGCTCTCTCTCTCTCTCTCCCTGTCCCTTACTCCCTTTCTCTCTTTTTCTATAGCTCTTTCAGATAAATTACTTTTAAAAACACAACAGAAAGGACAACTTAATGATCTAAGTTTCTACTTCAAGAAACTATTAAAAATAGCAAAACAAAAAAAGCAAACTAAGAAGAAATCATAAAGAGCAGTAATCAATAAAAATAGAAAAAGAATCAATGCTAACCGAAGTTGGTTCTCTGAAACTAACAAGCTGGGGCCAGCACTGTGGTGCAGCGCGTTAACACCCTGGCCTGAAGCGCCGGCATCCCCTATGGGGGCTGGTTCGAGTCTCAGCTGCTCCACTTCTGCTCCAGCTCTCTGCTATGGCCTGGGAAAGCAGGAGAAGATGGCCCAAGTCCTTGCGCCTCTGCACCTGCGTGGGAGACCCGGAAGAAGCTCCTGACTTCAGATCGGCGCAGCTGCAGCTGTTGCGGCCAACTGGGGAGTGAACCATCAGATGGAAGACCTGTCTCTCTCTCTCTTTCTCTCTCTAACTCTGACTTTCACGTAAAATAAACAAATCCTTAAAAAAACTAATAAGCAAATTAAGGGGAAAAGGAGAAAACACAAATTACCAATATCACTAAACTTAAAACAAGTGCGTGGCTGAAATCCTACAGACATTAAAGGATAACGAAAGGAATAGCAGGCCAGCCCGTCCAGCAATTTATAGATGAGATGGTGAAGTTCCCTGAAGACCACAAAATTCCAAAAAGTCACTCAGAAAGAAATCCATGACCCAAAAAGCCCTGTATTTATTTTTGAAGATACTGAATTTGTAGTTAACATCTGCAAAAGGAAATTTCACACCCAAGTCCTATGAAACATTTAAAGAGGAAACAATGCTACAGGTATAAAAACTAACCCAAGATACAGAAGCCTCCTCCTGCGTCCAGGATTCCCTAACAAGGCCAACAGACACTTCACAAAGACTGCAGACCAACATCCCTACAGACACAGACACACAAATCCTCGGACCACTAACCAAACACATCAAGCCCAGGAACACAAAACTGGCTTATTACATGGGGGCCAGTCCACGTGGCTCACCACAGGAACAGCGTGAAGGCATAAACCTGCTCAGTCTGACAAAAGGCAGCCACGAAACCCCGTGGCCAATGACACACCAAGCAGTGGAAGACGGATGACGCCATGGCCACGGCCAGGGAACACAGGCGGTGTCAGCCAACCACGGAGCAGTCACAACACCCACACACACACCAACACTCCTCGTATGGGGGGAAGGGGTTCACTTAGGGACGTCCTGATGGCAATCAAACATCTCCACTTTGCCAACCCCGAGCCTGTTTAATACGCGGTGACCAGATGAGAAGTGTGTCCAGGTACTCCTGCCGCAAACCCAGACAGATGGTGGACGCCGGGCGAGCACCTGGGAGCGTGGGAGACCCACAGTGACCCTGCCAGCTGTCCCGCGGAACAAAAGCTTCACCTGTGTGAACGACCAACAACAGCTACGCAAGCCTGTGTCTCTGCCAGAGACTTCTCCAAAAACGAACACAGCGAGCCCGCCAGGGGCTGCGGCTGCTAACACGGGAACTTCCACGTAATGACAGAGACGGGAAGACGGGGACCACTACCTCGGCTTCCAAGTACCAGGTGGGAGCATTTCTTTCTTTTTTTTTAAAGATTTTATTTATTTATTTGAGAGGTAGAGTTACAGAGACAGGGAGAGACAGAAAGGTCTTCCATCCTCTGGTTCACTCCCCAAATGGCCACAACAGCTGGAGCTGAGCTGATCTGAAGCCAGGAGCTTCTTCCAGGTCTCCCACGTGGTTGCAGGGGCCCAAGGACTTGGGCCATCTTTCACTGCTTCCCCAGGCCATAGCAGAGAGCTGGATGGGAAGAGGAGCGGCCAGGATGTAACCGGTGCCTGTATGGAATGCCGGCGCTGCACAGGGAGGCTCAGCCCACCGTACCACAGCACCGGCCCCTGGGAGCATTTCTAAGGTGGAAGGGGGTGATGTTAACACGTGTCATCTTTAACATCGCAGCAGAGAACATACAGCCTAGCTGTCCCAGAAGGCCCGTGCGTTAAAGGCCTGGTCCCCAACGTCACATGCTAATGGTAATGGATTAAGGCGATAATGATGTCTGAGAGGTGGCAGGTGTTTAGGTCAGGGCTTGCCCCTGGAAGGCAGTTCTGGACAGAGGGGCTAGGACAGCTGAGCTGGGTCTCCCTGCTCGCCCTCCCGCACCCTCTCTGCTTCCTGGCTGGCCAGGTGGTCCCTCTTCAGCACACACTTTCCCATCCTCGGGCCTCACCGACAGCAGAACCTACGGGGCCTACCTGACCTGCGACTAAGCAGCTCCCCAACAGAGAGCCAAACAAACCTCGTTGCTTCATGAGTAGCCTGTCCTAGGTATTTTAGCTATAGTGACAGGAAGCTAATGCACACGTCAGTCTTCGGAAGATCCGTGTAACTCAATGAAGCAGTGTTTCCCAGAGGACCGGTGATGATGGTGTAAGACCATTCAAGGTGCACGACGCACAGAGGATTTTAACATCGTGGGAGACAGTGCTCCCTGACAGGCTCCCACTCCACACCGCGAGGAAGCTTCCGGAAACTGCCACTGCCTAGTTCTGACGTCGAGGCAAAAGCTCCGGCGGCAACCGCTAATGCTGTCATAACATCGCTCGCTTTCCCATCGCTTGTTTGAGGGAGACATTCCATCCAAAACAACGCATCACGACAGCCTGAGGCAGAAGAGACACAGAACCCGCTCTCTTCATTATCAATCCAGACATTAAAATGATTCCAGGGGGCAGGTGCAGGTGAAGCCCACACTCCCTGCCTGGGGTCAAGCCTCAGGCTGCTCCCGATCCAGCTTCCCCCTGATGCACACCCGGGGGGCAGCAGGTGAGGGTCACATCCTTGGTCACCGCCGCTCACGTGGGAGACCTGCAGGTAGTTCCTGTTCCTGGCTTTGCCCCGGGCCAGCCCAGGCTTTAAGTATCTGGGGAGTGAACCAGCAGATGAAAGCAGGTGCTCACTCATGCTCTCCCCTGCTCCCCATCAAATAAATGAAAATAAATAAGCTTTAAAAATGCAAACCAGGGGCCAGTACTGTGGCATAATAGGTAAAGCCGCAGCCTGCAGTACCGGTAACCCATATGGGCACCGGTTTGAGACCCAGCTGCTCCACTTCCGATCCAGCTCTCTGCTATGGCCTTGGAAAACAGTAGAAGATGGCCTAAGTCCTTGGGCTCTGCACCCACATGGGAAGACCTGGAAGAAGTTCCTGGCTCCTGGCTTTGGATCGGCGCAGCTCTGGCTGGTGCGGCCAACTAGGGAGTGAACCAGTGGATGGAAGACCTCTCTCTCTCTCTGCCTCTCCTCCTCTCTCTGTGAAACTCTGATTTTCAAATAAATAAATAAATCTTTATATATATATATATATATATATATATATATATATATATATAAAGAAACTAAATTGCACCATTGTGGGAATGGCAAGTATGAAACCCAGAAAAAAATGCAAACCAGTAACCCTCCTCTAATTATTTTTTATGGAAAATATAACTACTTTTCATTAAAAAAGTATTCCATGTGCAAAAATCTAGCAGGACTTAAGGTTGTTTCATTGAATTAATAAATACTTTTAAATCTCTCGATGCTAATTTCTTATATGGTAAATGTAATGTTTTTTATATTATTAATGTTAATCACACAAGCTTGTTGGCACCTCCACGAAGTCTGAAGAGTGGCAAAAAGGCCCTGAGACCAACGGGTCTGGAGCCTGGGCATGGAGGGTAGAATCCTGAGACACCCCTCACCACGTGCCACACCAGGTCTCTGCACTGCAGGGCGCCTCTGAGGGGCTGACCCCCAGCTGCAAACACGGGGCACGTCTGCATGCCCCACCCAGTGAGGGCCCCCCTGCCATCCCAGCAAAGCACCAGGCTCATCCCCGAAGCACTCAGTGCCACCCCAGCACCTGCACAGACCTCCCGCAGGGGCCTCAGTCTCCAGAGAACCCATCACCACCCCCACTCACAAGAGCGCCCTACGGCAGGGGGGGTCAGCACAGGAACACAATTCCATGCGAAAACATTTAAAACACATTAGATTTTTGGTCAAGATGAAAGACAAAAAAAAAATCTAGCAATCTATTCTAATTGGGTTCCCATGGAAACTGTACAATTGGGTTTTTCCATATAACATCCCGAAGGTCCACCGCGCACTTGTAAAATACACTTCCAACCGCCGGAATTGTTTTTACATCGCAGCACTCCCCGGAAGATCAATTACCATACGTCCCCACCCCAACTATTAGTGGCAGGAGACGTTAATGCCATGCACCGTATTAACGTAAGTCATGTAAGGAACGCTACATATCACAATAATTATTTGAAACTAATCATATACTTCAGATTCATCAAACGTGCTCTGAGTAATAAACCAATACGACTGTTGTCACGGAATCGTGTTTATGAAACCAGAAATCAAGCCCAACCACAGACCAGACCACTGCGCCTCTCATCGATTGCAGGGATAAGCAGAATCAATCATTAATAATTACATTAGAAGATGACCCTCAAGGTTAATCATATTCTTAGAGGCGCTCACTATGGAATTAAACAACATGCATAGCTGTGCTGATAAATAAATAAATAAAAGATAACAGAGAAGAATTCAAATCCATGCTTTAAATATTAATAGCACAACACATTCCCTCACCGAGGACTCTGGCTCCACCTGTACTGACCACAACAGCCGGCCACAGCGCGCCCACGGCAGGAGGCCAGCGGCACTGTGCAGGGCCCCGTGTGAGAGCGCCGAGGGCCAGGAACCACAGCATGCTGGGAAACGGCGATATCCGTCAGGAAAGTCTCACCGTGGAGGAGGACCCTAAGATCCCAGGGGTTGGACAACCTTACAGAGGCACAACCCACAGCGTGAGCCGGGCGACTGAACTCACAGCAGGCTCCGATCTTCGACGGCCCTGCTCCCAGCAGGCCAACTGGATGCAGAGGGGGCCGGACCAGCACCCCTTTGGAAAGAAATGCCCCTTAGGAGCCCCAACTCAACAGAGACCTCTGAATATTCTCAAATGTCTTGGCCCTAGAAACAGCCAACAGCGTGGCCCTGAGACTGGTAATGGGTGACCAGGGGCTGACCACATGCAGCAGCTGGATCCAGCAGGCATCGCATCCACACTGACCGATCTCAGGAAAAACCATGACCCAAGCTCTCCAGTCTGGCTCCCTAGCCCTGCATCCTGCTTAAGAAACCCAGGCTGGGGCTGGCGCTGTGGCACAGTGGGCTTCCCATATGCACACCGGTTCACGTCCCAGTGCCCCTCTTCCAACACAGCTCCCTGCTATGGCCTGGGAAAGCAGTGGAAGATGGCCCAAGTGTTTGGGCTCCTGCACCTACGTGGGAGACTGGGAGGAAGCTCCTGGCTCCTGGCTTTCAATTGGCTCAGCTCTGGCTGTTGCAGCCAATTGGAGATTGAACCAGTGGATGGAAGACCTCTCTCTCTGTCTCTGTAACTCTACTTCTCAAATAAATGAAATCTTCAAAATACAAAAAACAAAAAAGAAAGAAAGAAAAAGAAACCTGGGCACCCAGCCCTTGAGCCAGTCTTCCTCCTTCCCAGGGGCCCCAGCTGCCTCTGCAGGTCACCAGAGCACAGCCATGGGGCCGGGATGACCCTCCACGCATCTCTCGCCTTGCCCGCGACATCCCACGTCCACACCCACTCAGCTTCCTCTTCCTGCCAGACACATGCACACCTGACAAGAACTGTCCGATGACAAAGCTCCGAAGAGACCGGAGCTCCTGAAAGAACTTCAGCTGCACGTCACCGCGTACGACTCTGCTCCTAAGACTGTTACACTGGGGCTGCCGCAGCGCTCTCTGGGTCCCACAGGCCAGAGTCCGACCAAGTCCCGCTGCTTTAGTTTCTGGTGAGTCACCCTGCTGGCTTGTGGACAGCAACCGGTTCCTCGCTGTGCCTTCACTTGTCCGAGGGTGCGGAGCAGGGAGGAGAGTTGGGGAAGACGTGGAAGGTGAGAGGACAAGAAGCAGCTGGGCCCGCACGCCCTGGCAGTTCCAGGTTCTAAATCCCCCCAGGCGGCCTCCTCTGAGCCAGCAGAGGTGGCCTGGCCATGCCCCTGCATTCCCAGGAATGCCCCTGCCGGGCAGGCAGAGACAGGGTCCACGCCAGTCAACAAACAGAAGGGGCAGGGAGCAAACCTGGCTGAGTGGCGGGGGCGGGGGTGGGGGGCCAGGAGGGAGCCCCACAGAGAGCTGCTCTTCTCAACCCCAGCAGCGGAAACGCTTCACCCGGCCAAAGAACACGCAGCTCCCTGCACCAGGATCCGTCCTGCGCCATTGCCACTGTCACCGTCCCCGGGGGCAGGGCTCAGAGGGGGCATCTGAGGCAACCCCAGCACAGAGGTCACCTACAGGGGGACGGAGGACCTCCTGGGTGCCCCTGAGCGACACGGGATCCGGGGCAGCAGTGGCAATCCAGCCCCAAGGGGAATCGGAGGGGCTCTGGGAAGCGTTCCAATTACTCTCCCAGCAAAAACAAACTCTAGAGAACGCCAACAGGAGCTCTTCAAAGCTCAGACTTCACAGAAGACAGAAAATTAAACTGCTGATCCTGACGCCAGGCCCGGGGCACTGACGCTCATGGCAGGGCGACAGCAACGACACGCAGCAGGGCGCAGAGATGACAGAGCCGGGGTGGCCACATGGACATGCCTGCCTGAGCCCTGACAGCCTCACCCACGATGGAGAGGACGCAGTGCCGCTTCAGCCTGTCCTCTTGCTGGGCACGAGACGACCACGCAGAGGCCCACGGGGGCCGAGGGAGGCCAGGCCGAACATGAAGGACACTAACTTCATTTGAGACCCCCCCACTCGCTGTCAGTCACTCGCAACTGATTCCAGCTAGTGCCAGGGGAGCAGGGCGCCCAGCCGCCCCTCTGGGACCCAGCAGGCACCCGCCTGCTCCCCGAGTCCAGCCTGGCTGGAGGCTGATGCCCCGGACCGTCGGCACACACTCGCCACATCCGTCTCAGTCCACAGCTCAACCTGCCGACGACAGAAACCACAGTGTCTGCACGATGGGGTGCAGCACACCTGAGCCTTCCCAGGACACTGCCTTCAGTAACAGGGGGACTCATCACACCTCCTCCTCACTCTGACTCTGGGAGCCGAGAGCCTCCTGGTAGGAGCCAGGCACGCTGAGTGTGGCTCCCAGCACAGGGCGCCGCCTGGGTCAGGGGTTCACATGGCAGCCCCTCACCCGACACGGCCTGGTGTGGTTCGTGCCAGCTGCCCAGTCTCACAGTCTCTGAGCCACCAGACAGCAAAGCTCCCTCTCCGAGCAACTTTCCACGGCCACCTCTGGCTGCCTGGGATCAAGGCTGCTGATTGGCTGGAGGCTGACCAGTTCCTCACCCTCTTCCTGTTTTGTCTTCTTATGATTCCGAGCTTATACTTCATCAAAACGTCCATACAACTTTACATAAATATTCATGTATTTGTGTGTCCTTATACTTACCCAGGTATACTGGATAATCCGACCATGCCTCTCGGATAAGCTGCCCAAAGCCCCCAGCTGGTAAATGGCACACGTCACAGTCACTCTCGCCATCCCCCCCCCCCGAATCACCCCAGTTCCACAAAAGCGATCCCTGCCGTGGGCCTGGAAGCTGAAGTGCGCGTGAGAATCTGAAGATGCTCCAAGGGCCGAGACGAGCGACACACCCCAGGGCTGCCCACGCTGCATGATGGCCGGTGCAACTAAAGTCCAAGTTTTGGTAACATCTGCATTTTTTGTTATAACACAAAATGAGAAACCATAACGTTACGGCAATGTGCTGGGTTACATTTCGAGGGAATTCGTGTCTCCTAGGAGCTGGGAAGCCATGCACAGACCCACAAGCACCGGCAGCTCAGAACACCACAGCTGCGAATCGGTCCAACTGGACGGAGAACCCCACGCTGCCCTGGGCCGGAGAGCACCGCTTCCTGACCCTGAAGACCGCCCCACGGGTCCTCAGGCGTGAGGGTCTGCCACAGCCTCCGGGGACTTGCAGCCCGGGCCCAGGGTGTGCTCCTGCCGGTCTGCATCTCTAACCAGGAATCTCAGACCTCCTCCGATGGGGAATCGCGGCTCCCCTCTGCTCCTGGGCACCCCACTTTCCGGAGAGCACCCGGCCCATGGGGCTGAGACTCAGGCTTGGTGGGAGCCGCTTTCCAGGGGGGTTCTTCTTGACCCGAGGGGGTAGGCAAACCTCTGAACAGGGGAGTGGAACGTGGCTCAAAGTTTAAAACGGGCGAGAAACAACCTCTACTTATGTATTCCACCCCTGCCTGTATCGTCCCACCTCCTGCTCGGCCCTGAATCGTACTCTCCCCCCACGGAGATCTCTGAACATCTCGGGCTGGAATGACCCAATCTGTCAATAAGGCAAGAGTTCTCTCAACTACTCTCCCTATGACTCAATTTGTCAGTAAAAACTGCCACCAGCGCTGTGCTTGCAGAAAAATGTCCATAAATGCATTATTGCAACTGGCAGATCGATGTCCATAATAAAAACAAATAGATTTAACAAGTGCCTGCTTTTATGAGCTGCACCACTGGTGGACCCTGCACTCCGTGTCACCCCCAGACGTCTGGGAGTGGACCGCAGGGCGGGGGTCGCTCGCTCTGTGGACTCCACCCGTGTTACAGGTGGGAAATTCCTCTAACAAGGAAATTGCCATGCGGCAGAGAGAGCGCGCACCAGGCGCTTACTGCTCCCACTCAGTTCCTTTCGTGGCTACACACAGGCTCACACCATGACAGGTTGAACAGCCCTAAGAAGACATTTCTGTAGAATCCTTAGCTGGTTTTGCAACAGCTTCATCGCAGGCTGAAGGAGCTTCCTCCAGGTGGGGTGCAGGGGTCCAGAGGCCCTCTTGGAGACGAGGCCACGCATGTAACTGAAAACCACATGTATGTGGAGTCAAAATCAAGTTTCAACCTCCCACACGTGGCCAAAGACCTCAGGGCTGGGTCGGGGCCCTGGGGGCAGCTGGTTTACCTAAAGAGCTAGATGAAGCAAACATTGCTGGCCAGTGGCTGCCGTAAGACAGCTGACCTGCCAGGTAGTCCGTGCACGTTGGTGGGAGTCGTGCACCGTCTTCCAGGGAGCCACAGCTGCTGAGCCTCCTGGATTCCTTCAACGGCTAAGAAGGCCACACAGGCGGTCTCTGCCTCTTCCTAGGCAAATCAGTGATGTGAAAGAGCAGGGCGTTCACGACACCCACACACTCACACTGCAGGCCTCCCAGCCACGCAGCCCCTGCACTGTGCACACTGCGAAGTCCGGGCCAGTGTGGAGCTGCAGCTGCATCAGCCTGCACCTACAGCCCCAGAATCCCACATCTGAGGGCTGGCTGGAGTCCTGGCTAACTGCTTCCCATCCAGTTTCCTGCTAACGTGCCTGGAAAGACAGCAAGAGCCAGCCCACGTACCTGGACCCCTGCCACCCACGTGGAAGACACAGATGGAGTTGCAGGAGCAGCCCAGCTACTGCAGCTATTTGGGGAGTGAACCAGAGGGTGGAAAATCTCTCTCTTCCTCTCTATCAATCTGCCTTTCAAATAAACAAATCTTTGAAAACTATTTTACATCAAAACAAAACAAGACTGTCTCCTCTGATCGTCAGATACCACACAGCAGAGAACACACTCCCCAGAGTCCTCTGCGCTGGGTCTCCCACCCCGACCGCCTCGAGAGCAGACAGCAAAGCCCACTGTCCACCGAGTTCCGGAGGACGAACTCTTCCACTTTCACTTTCACTAGGGGCACCTGAGCTTAGCTGGGACCTGCTGACACAGAGCGCACTCTCACTCAACGGTGATGTTACGGTTGCCAGGAAACCCTCAGGCAGGGGCCGGCGTCCTGGCACAGCAGATTAAACTGCCGCTTGCCATGCTGGCATTCGACATCAGAGCTTCGGCTCCAGTCCGACACTCTGCTTCCAGTCCAGCTCCCGGCTCATGTGCCTAGAGAAACCGGACACGATGGCCACACACTTGGGAGACCCAGATGGAGCTCCAGGCTCCTGGCTTCAGCTGGCCCAGCCTAGCAGATGGAAGATCCATCTCTCTCCGTGCCACTCTGCCTGTCAAATAAACATTACTTAAAACGTCCAGTTTTGTTTAAATAATGTTCTGCAGTGAGATCCCGGGTCTTTGGGGATGTCTGCATCAGAACTGCCTCCTCTGGCACACAGGGGGTCGGAAGATGGGCTGGAGACACCAGCGGGTCTTTCAGAGCCGACAGGAAGTCAGAAACCTCATGACCGTGGGGCAGGAGAGGAACCTCACACCGGGGCAAGGGGGCGCACGCAGGCAGGTGCGAGGTGTGCAGGCGGAGCCCTACCTGGACATCTGCATGGAGCCCTCCCGGGATGCCAGGGGCAGCGGAGGGCAAGTTCCCAGTCACTCCCGGGATCACGGGGCAGCCCGGGGGCTCGGTTTGCTGGGTTTATGATGCACGCTCCACGTATGACATCTTCAACTTAAGACAGAGTCACAGAGACTCTGTAAGCCCAGGGCAGGTCAAGAACCCTCTGTAACGCGAACACATAGCAAAGGCAAAGAGAACACGAAAGACGGTTTTGCTTTCCTTCGTTTTTCCTATCAGGGAGAATAAGCTGTAAAATGAAAGAGGAACTCATGCTAAGAAGAGAGAGAGGCAGGGCCAGCATTATGGGGCAGCAGGCCTGTGACGCTGGCATCCCACGCAGGCACCAGTTCAAGTCCGGCTGCTCTGCTTCGGATCCAGCTCCTGGCTAATGCGCCTGGGAATGCAGCGGAGGATGGCCCCCTTACTTGGGCCCCTGCACCCACGTGGGAGGCCTGGACGAAGCCCCTGGCCCAACGCCAGCTGCTGCAGCCATCTGAAGAGTGAACAGACAGATCTCTGTGTCTCCCTCTTTTTTTCTCTCTCTGTCACTCTGCCTTTCAAATCAATACATCTTAAGGGGGTGGGGAGAGGAAGGGCAGACCTCTTGGTTTGAATTCCTAGCTCCAAACACAAAATTTCTACAAAGCGAGGAAAATAAAGACAACCAGTAAGTTTACTTTCACAGGCAGTGCCGAGCAGCGCGAGCACTATGGTTTCCTGAGGAAGTGAGAGGACAGGAGGTGAAGGGGCTCCAGGGCCGGGCTGGGGCTGGGGGCTGCCCTGCATGGAGCGCAGACCAGGCCCCAGTAGACAGCCCCGGGGACGAGGGCCCAGGTGAGGCTCAGCCAACAGCAACGCGAGACCCAGCCAGAGCTGCACCTGCTCTGAGGGAAAGGTTCAGGAGCCTCAGCGGTGCACAGGGGCCAGGTGCTGCCCACTTGCACCTGGGGCACCTAGTGTTATTTCCCCAACGCCTGCTGACAGCGACGCCTCCTATTGGTGAAACTCAGCTACGGTCACACTCAGCATTTTTCACGGAAAGGGATGTTCCTATCGAAAGGCACCCCCAAGGTGGCTCTGAACTGCAGACCTGCCTCCCCCAGTCCCAGCCCCAGGCACCCCCCACGCCTCGAATCCCAACTCCATCCCTCTCCCACCCAAGAACAAAGGAAACAGGTGTGAGGCAAAGCCAACCCAGCTTCTGCAGCCGCGGGCTCTGGGCGAACACCCCTCCATGACCAGCTGGGCTCCTGAGAGTCCCCATCCCACGCCCCCAGGGCGCCGCCTCCTCTCAGCCGTGGACAGACCCAGGAAACCCACAAAGCCACCTCTGGGCCCTCAGGTCAGGGGCGGGACACTAAGAGGGGCTGGGCCTACTCCTCTGGTGCCCACCGGGTCACCCCGGGCCCCGATTCTCAGCAGCTCCATTCTCCCACCGACCTCGAGGGACATTCGTGTGGACGCTCCCCGGCCTCTGTCCACACCACAGCCACAGTGGGACACACGCACACGACAGGGGCTTCCCCAAGAGCCCCTCTCAGACGACAAGGGGCCCACGGGGGAGGCGCCCGTGTCCCCGCGGGCTTGGGCCCGGGGCTCTCCTGGGGTAAGCTAAGGCTCTGCACAGCCACCTGCGACACCAGGTAGGGGACACAGCCAGGGCGCCCGGCCGTGGCACTCCTGCGCAGGGGTCTCAAACAGGAAGCGGACGGGATTCAACAGGGGCTGATGGAGGACTTCTGGAAGCTTCCTGGGACACTGGGTGGAGTGCCCACCAGCATGGTCAGGGGGCACTGGGCCGGCACAGCGGCGAAGGGGCTGGGCACCTGGAGGCGTGGGCGCGCGGCCACGACCCCGAGCCAGCCGTCGCCGCCAAGACGCCACTGGGTCTGCGCACCCCAGCCACATTAGCCTGGAGCCACCTGGGTCACACGTGGGTCAGGCCTGGGGCCTGAGAGGAAAGGGGGCGGGGCGCTGTAGGACCACTCAGGACTGTGCCTGTCCCGTGGACTCCAGACGCCCGTGTCCCCGGGCACAGCCCCGCTGTGCCCTGAGAAAAGCAGCTCACACACTCACCAAGTTGCAAAAGGCGCGGACCGCGAGTACTGCGAGCTGCGACACAGGCGCGCGCTGCCCGAGCGGGGGCGGGGAGTGGGCGGGGCCTCCCGGCGTCGGGGCGGGGCCAGCCTGCGGACGCTCCTGGGCAGAGGGGCAGGGCTAGCGCGCGGGGCGGGGCCTCGGGGGAGCGGAACCCGGGAGCGCGCACCGGAAGCGGGGGCCGCGGGCGCTCGGGGGCGGGGCGCTCGCGGCCGGGCATGCGCAGTGCGGCGCGGCCTCGCTGGCTTCCGCGGTGCCCGGCCGGAGGCGCCGAGTCCCCGGGGTCTTGGAGGCGGCCGGGTCTGCTCCGCCTCCCTGTGCCCGCGCTCACCCGACGCCAGCCCGGAGGTGGCCGGGGCGCCGCACGCAGCCAGGGGTGCCGCTGGAGCACGTCCCGCCCCAGGGGTGGGCGCAGCGAGCCCTCGCAGCCGCAGGTCGTGTCCACGGAAATAGCGCGGGCCCACCGCGGAACGGCCTGGACGTCGGGCGGGGCGGCCAGGGGCTGGAGGGGCCGACAGGACCGCGGTCCCTGGGACGGCCCTTGGGCTGCCGACCACCTGACAGCCTGCTGGCCTGGGGACCCAGAGCCCATGAATGTGGGCGGTTTAAGCCACGTGGCTGGTGGAGCGCAGAACTGGAGGGTGTGACAACCCGGGAGCAGCCTCCTCCGGAAGAGAGAGCAGAGCCCTGTGGGTGACGTCAGGGGTCCCGTCCGGGCCGCTGCACGCTCTGAGCCGCCCAGCTAAGTCCGCTGGGTGTCTGCATTCCCTGCGTGAGCAGCTCCCCGGTGGGGTGTGCACGGATGCGTGCGCGCGGCGTCTTGTGGTTGCAGGATCTGCACCCGCATTGCTGAAGGTTCCGAACAGACTCGGCCCGGTTCGGCCTGTGCTAGCGCCGGGCCGCGCGGGCCAGGGAGCTGCGCCTTCCAAGGACCTGCTGGAGGCGGGGCAGTCAGGCCGGCACTCGGGGTCCCAGTGGCCTGACACAGCCTGATGCTCACCCCGGGCTGAGCAGCCGTAGGTGCAGTGCAGGGGACACCGGAGGTTGTTCTGGCTCTGTCAGCCCGGGAGGGTCTTGAGGCGCCCTGGCTTCCAGATCCGCGGTGTTGTCATCTCAAACGGTTCATGATCGTCCAGCCCTGCCCGGGCAGACCGTCCTGCGTGTCGGTGCAGGCTCCGAGTCCCGCAGCAACGAGCTAGGAGCGGGGTGCCGGCCCCTGGCCTCCCGGGCCTCACTGCTGGGACCCGCTCAGTACAGTCAGCCTGAGAGCACTGGAAAGGGAGGTAAGGCCGAAATGCAGTTAGAGTCCCTCCTGTAGCAAGTGTGCCCTTTACAATTACAGTTAATGTGAGTCTTCTATAATAAATCCGAATAGTCTTTTAAAATGAACTAAGCTCTGAAAGAAAAAAAAAAGACTAGCTACTATTGGCATCTGCGATTGTCCACACCACGAAAGAAAAGCCACCATTTCCACCCCCGGAAACAAAGCGATTGACCAGGGACTAGCTATGCCCAAGACCCAAATTCTAGAATGTTCTGGAACATGGCTTCTCCGGCTTCCCAGGAGCAGAACTAGAATGCACATGCCCTCAGTTTGCTGGTGTAAGTTCTTCTCTCTGACAGTTTCGGAAACACAAACTACTGCCTCTCCCTGTCCTCCCCTGCGTGGCCTTCACACGCGTTTCTCCAGAGCAGGGACGTGGCCTGGCGTGTGGAAGCTCAGAGAACGCAGGGCTGGGGCTGGCCTTCCCTGCAGGTAGGGTGAGACCCTTTGCCTCCTGGGCGCGGATCCATTGGGGCCGCCTGTCTGGGTTAACAAATCCTCCCCATCAGACACATTCGCATCCTAACTCTAGACAAGAGCTGGGAAGCCACAGGATGCTGTCCTCGGCTCTTCTCGGCTCCTGGAGTTTCAGGACCTGCCAGCTTTTTGCTGGGCCCCGGGAGCCGTGTTAGTTTGCCCTGTTTCTTTAAACATCCAAGCGGATTCCTTTCAGGTTGAGCAAATGAATACAACATGTGATTGCTTCTAATGATTTGCAACCCAAGAAATTTGCCTAATAAGCCTCCCTTTCCTAGCCACTCCTGTGACATTGGAGACCATTTACCACAAAGCTGTCTTCAGTAGTCAAACTTAATCCTCACCACCCTACCTTCGGGAAATGAAGGGATTTTTATCACGATCCCCTAAAACCTTCTGTGGTCTGAAAGCCCCGAACTCTGGACAAACATGTGGTGGTCGTGGAACAAAAGGAACGTGTCCCGGAGTCCCCCACTTTGTTTTACATCTGGTTTACTCCTAGCGTAGCATCTCCAGTGGAGAGATTCCCCGATTAACACAATTGATTTTCTTACCTCTGTGTTCCCGAAGAGGCTGGAGCCAAGAGCCAGAGCCAGCGCCGGGTGGGGCCGGAGCCTAAGGCACTGTGGAGGGGGAAGCTGAAACGAGGCTGGGGGCAGGGGTGGGGAGGGGCGAGGGTGGTTCACTCGGGTTATGCTCTGTCCCCTGATGGTCCGCAGCCTGGCCGAAGGCAGCACGGTGGGCCTGTCGCAGGAGTGGAACCCACAGTGAGTGAGGAGGCAGCGGTGGGGAAGTGGCACCCGGCTCCTCAGCCTTGCACTGCTGCAGAGGGAGAAAGTTCTGCCCAGGAGCCCCCCCCCCCCACCCGCATGTGTCCAGGGGGATCTGGAGCCCCTGCAGGCCCTTCTGCAGTCAAGAATGGCAGTGAGGAAGGCTCTGTGTAAGGAAAGGAGCCAGACACAGCCCTACGCTCCCCTTCCAGGAGGCCGAGCCGTGCACGGCCTTGCTGTAGGCCCCTGAGCGCCTGGTGAAGCAGTGCACAGAACAGGACGTGAGGGCTGTGCTCTGGAGCAGTGGGCTTTCCCTGGGGAGATGGCCACGAACCCCCACCCCCAGCAGAGAGGCTCTCTTCAGAAGCCCCTGTAGCCGGTGCGTCCCCCATCACAGAGCAGGTGGAACAGCCAGGCGGCCACTCGCTGTGGAGGATGAGGGCAGGAAAGGCCAGAGGGTCCCACAGAGCCACAGGCCCACGGGCGTCGTGGAATTTGCACCCAGTTGTCCGGGGATTGTCAGACAAAGATCACCCCAAGCCTTGTGTGGCTCTTGCTCCTGAGGCGTGCCCCTGCAGACTACCCACTGTCCAGGGAAAGCACACGCTGTCTGCTCTCCAGGCGCAGGGGCTACCCAGGGAGCCGCTGCCCCCCGGGGGGACACACCAGGGCTGGTTCCACCCACCTCAGTACCGGGGATTCTGCTAGATGCTGGCCCTTTTAAACCAGCGCCTACACTCATTACAGAGCGTTTGTGATCCATTTTCGGAAGGGCTGTGTCTGTGACACGCCGTTGGAGGTCTGGGAAGAAGCTTCTAAGTGGTGTGAAGTGGTGGGGAGCGTGCACCTGGGCTCCCCCTCCCTGCCCTTGGCGGAGGAGCCACAGGAGCCTGTTTTTCTGCGACTTGGAAATTAAAAGCTAGAGACATGGGGTTTGACGCTGAGGCGGGATTTGCCATCGCTCGCTTCTGACTGGGAAAATACAAATGAGAAGTGAGGCAGGAAAGAGGCCATGCCATGTGTTCTGTCCCAGCCAGCAGCTAGGAATTGGAAAAGAAAAGTGGCTGCGGTGCCTCTGAGGGGAGCCTCTTCAACCCAGACCCTGCGCGGCGGAGGCCTGGGTGCAGAGATGTGGGCGGTGACCACGTAAGCGAGGCCTCCGTGGGGGTGCGGTGTGGCCACCACTGGGAAGGGAGCCTCCTTGGTCCTGCTGGATGGGGACGGGGTGCTCCTGGCTGGGTGCACACAGGAGGCCCCCAGCTTGTGCGGCCACTCCTCACAGCCAGCACACTCAGTGATGCAGCTGGAGCAGCCACCCCAAGCCGCCAGGCCCTCAGTGGCGGGGAGACCCCCGATCCTCGGGGGGCTTCTCCCTCTCCAGCTCCAGGCTGGCTTTCTCCACTCATGCCCCCAGGATCCTGTCCATTCAGCCCTGTATCTCCGAGTCAAAGCAAATGCTTCTCTCCCACCTGAAAGAAATCCCAAGGAAGGGCTGGGACCACCCATCATGGATGAGGCTGACAAACCCTGGAGTAATCACAGTGACCAGGGCTTGAGGTACATCCAGCCAAGGACACAGGAGCCCACGACGGCCAGGGGATCGGGTCTGATAAGGGACAGAGGGGTGGAAGTGTAAGGGCGAGATGGCCATGAGAGGCTTGAGGCACATCCAGCCGGGGTCACAGGAGCCCACGACAGCCGGGGGATCGGGTCTGATAAGGGACAGAGGGGAGGAAGTGTAAGGGCAGGATGGCCATGAGACTCTTTAAGGACCTGTTCTCAGCCACGAGCACCCAGAGTGTGTCAGCCCCTGAGCACTGTGTCTGGAGCACCTGGGACTCGCATGCAGCCTAATTACATGAAAGGCAGAGAGACAGAGACAGATGACAGAGATCTGCCATCCACTGGTTCACTCTCCAGTCACCTGCAGCAGGCAGGGCTGGGCCAAGCTGCAGCCAAGAGCCTGGAGCTCCGTCCGAGCCTTCCACAGGGGTGTCTGCACCATCGCCTGCTGCCTCCACGGTGCGCACTAGCAGGAAGCTGGACTTGGGTACTTAAACCTGGGCCCTCGGATGTGGGACACAGATCTCCTAAGTGGCACCTTAACCCCAGCCCCTCACATGCTGGCTCTAAATTCACTGCTCTCCCACCAGCAGTGTGTGGACGGGTGGAGGGGGGAGGTGGTAGTGGCTGGAGGTACGCTGCTTCCTGCAGCCCCGTGTCCCCCCAGGCAGTGGAGGTGATCTCTGGCCAGCAAGTAAGTGGCCGGGTGGATGTGACTGTGGAGCTGCCCACAGAATGTTGACAAGGGACCTGCCTCGAGGGGCTGGGCAGTGGCACAGTTCGACGCCAGCCCAGATCCTCCCTGAGGACGACCCCCTTCTTCCCCAACACCAAGCAAAAGCTCTGTCAGTCTGCCGTGATTCGTTGTCTCAGGGATGAGTCTTGTTTCACACACGTGTTGGAGATTCATTAAGCTACTGAGCAACTAGAAAGACTGGATTAATGAGTTAACGGTAATATGGGTAGAAAATTGCTGATGACTTGGACTAAGGTGTTTTCTGTTCACCTTCTCCTTGCATCCTCGCGACAGCCACACAATGGGCAATATCCTTGCCCAGTTTTATCAACGAGAGAACAGAGGGGTTGTGCTCCTTGCTGAGACCCCACAGCAGTGACTGTTGGGATCATTTACACTTGAGTGGCTGCCTCCTGGACATTTCCTGAGCCCTCCAGGGAGCATGTCTGCTTTGCCCTGGAGCTCTGCCATCGGCGGCAGTGGCAGGCACAGGTGTCTTCAGTGGGCATCTCTTCTGGGAAGGGAGTCCCACAGAGACAGAGAGAACGGGCTCTGACTACATTGTGGAGCCCCTGGACACAGCCAGGTGTGCAGTGGCCACCCCGACCTGTGCATTCCTTTGTGACCACAGCTTTTCTAGTTTGAGTTTCTCTCCTTTGTAACCAAGAGTCTTGATGTGCTACATGTTTTTTTGTTTGTTTGTTTTTTTATGCTTGTGTCATCCTTCTAAAAACTTGAGACTTTGTGAGATAAGCATCATCACACCCATTTCAGAGGTGAGGAAAGTGGAGATGGAGTCAAGCTACTTGTCTAAGGCCGTTCAGCTAGAAAGTGGTGAGGCCAGGACCTGCATGGAGTAGTGATCCCCAAGAATCTATATTCCTGGGAATATTAATTCCTGAGAATGCAGGATTAGGAAGTGGAAGGAGAAAAGGGAGAATGGAGGGACGGGAATAAGAAGCACAAGAGTCTTCATCAGTGCTTTTGAGTTCAGATATTGTAAACGATGGCTTAAGGCTTCTATCCTGCTATTCATTCTTCAGATAAAAGAATCAGGGTCGCTGACTTAGTTTAAGCCGGCTGCAAAGACTGCGGAGTTGACTGCCGATTCAAACTTGTCTTTCATTGCCTGAGAAGCAAACAGCAGAGTCGGCTTTCCCAGAATGTGTTGCATCTTGCAAATTTGGTTTTCATTTGCAGCAGGAGAGAGTGTCAATGATGAGGAAAACCTAACTTGATTATTAACAAGCTGGAAATCGTAACTGAGTATTGGCCCCTCCCCTGATTGTGTGATAAAAGCAAATCAGCAGCCGTCTAAATATGGCTAAAGGTGACTTGGGAAGCATTACTCTTGCAGCCCCTCTGGCCAGCCCCTGCAGGGAGTGGATGGGTTAATCCCCAAGCCGGACAGGCTCCTCGCTGAAGAGCCCCTGGAGATCCTGGGATGTAAAAGGTCCATTTGGATCCTACACGCTTTGCTGTTTGTGAAGGGAGCTGAAATCTCTTAAGAAGTAAACATATTCCAGCCATTTTATGTCTGTTCTTTTTCAGGGATGTGCAATCATTCTTAATGGTAAAACTCATATTGAATTGCATTTCTCAAATCCTTATTGTTTCATTTCCTTTCCGTTCTGCTATCTACAAATTTTTTCCACCTCATTTTTCCTGATTATTTGTTCCCTCATACATATTCTACAGCCCACGTCCCGGCTTCCCCAGGATACACCATGTGGGGCGGGACTGAGACTCAGCCTCTCCATCCGCATTCCTCCCCATACTCTGAGGAAGGAAGCCACTGGAATTTGGTTCAAACTTGTGCCTTGCCTCAGTGGAAACAGGGGTTGTGACTGCTGTGTAGGAAGCAGGTTCCCGACACTGGGAGCATGGTACAATGTGTTTGGGGGTTTAACCGCCACGCCGGGCAAGCAGAGTCCCAGCAGGGTGGTGGAGGTGGCAGGAGAAGGTCCGGATCCTCTCGCCTGTCCACAGTGGGAGACTTCCCCTGTGCATGGTGGTGGAGGTGCGGTAGAGGGTCCGGATCCTCTCGCCTGTCCACAGTGGGAGACTTCCCCTGTGCGTGGTGGTGGAGGTGCGGGAGAGGGTCCGGATCCTCTCGCCGTGTCCACAGTGGGAGACTTCCCCTGTGCGTGGTGGTGGAGGTGCGGGAGAGGGTCCGGATCCTCTCGCCGTGTCCACAGTGGGAGACATCCCCTGTGCGTGGTGGTGGAGGTGCGGGAGAGGGTCCGGATCCTCTCGCCGTGTCCACAGTGGGAGACTTCCCCTGTGCGTGGTGGTGGAGGTGCGGGAGAGGGTCCGGATCCTCTCGCCGTGTCCACAGTGGGAGACATCCCCTGTGCGTGGTGGTGGAGGTGCGGGAGAGGGTCCGGATCCTCTCGCCGTGTCCACAGTGGGAGACTTCCCCTGTGCGTGGTGGTGGAGGTGCGGGAGAGGGTCCGGATCCTCTCGCCGTGTCCACAGTGGGAGACTTCCCCTGTGCGTGGTGGTGGAGGTGCGGGAGAGGGTCCGGATCCTCTCGCCGTGTCCACAGTGGGAGACTTCCCCTGTGCGTGGTGGTGGAGGTGCGGGAGAGGGTCCGGATCCTCTCGCCGTGTCCACAGTGGGAGACTTCCCCTGTGCGTGGTGGTGGAGGTGCGGGAGAGGGTCCGGATCCTCTCGCCGTGTCCACAGTGGGAGACTTCCCCTGTGCGTGGTGGTGGAGGTGCGGGAGAGGGTCCGGATCCTCTCGCCGTGTCCACAGTGGGAGACTTCCCCTGTGCGTGGTGGTGGAGGTGCGGGAGAGGGTCCGGATCCTCTCGCCGTGTCCACAGTGGGAGACTTCTCCCGTGCTTTATGTATGCAAGAGGGGCTCCCTGAAGGCCCCAGTGCTTTGCTCAGTTCTGTCCTCAGAGTCAGGGAATTAGAAACACTGTAGTTTGTGAACCTATTTATGAAAGGATCCTTCTAGAATTGTTCAAAAATCTAAACGGGGCACAACTCTGGCAGTTCAAGACGACGACGGGAGGATCAGGGCACTCTCCCTGGTGCAGACTTCAGAGGGAGGCTGTCTCGTTGAACACGCAATTTCTTCTTGGAATTCTCTCCGCCTCCAGTGCTCCATCGGAAAGGCTTCCTTCGCTAGAAGCGGCTGATGAGAGTCCTCGCCGAATGTGTTTCCGGGATGATAACGTTTCGGTTAGATACGCAAGAATCCTCCCTTCTTCCCCAGGATCTCGGATTCGCGCGTTTTCCATTATTTTAAGAAAATCATCTAAGTTGATGCTATCCTGCAGTAAGAAGTTGAATTTTGTAGCTTATTTTCTTTGCTGTAATGTGCCAGCGCCGTGGGCATCATTGCAGGGAGTAAATGGCTCTTCCCCAATAAACCAGACGCCTCAAGAAGGCCCTGGAGGAGGCAGGGATGTCCATAAAAGTTGAAATGGATTTCATAACACAGCGTTCAATTTAGTATAATAAGAGGAATTCAAAAATAGCCCAATACTCTGAAAGAAAATGGCCTCTGCTCCTAATTGAGGGAGGGGTAGCTCTCCACCAGAATCAAGCACACGTGGCTCCCGGCGTGCCTCAACGTGCTTATTAAATATCTGTCCCTTGAATTAAATTCGTAGTTACCAGAAGAATCGGAGACCTTCTTCTATTTATCACCATCTTTCTCTATTTCTCTCTCTCTGTCTCTCTTCATCTCTGTCTGTCTCTTTCTACCTCTCTGTCTCTTTCTCTAACTCTATATCTCTCTTTATCCCTTTCTCTATCTCTTTCTATCTATCTGTAGCTCCATCTCCATTCCTATCTCTATATCTTTATCTCCCTCTATCTCTTTATCTCTCTATCTCCATCTCTATCTCTTCCCACCTCTTCTTAAGCTTGAAAAATTAGCCCCGTAAAGACAACAAGCAGAACACATTCATCAAAAGGTCAATTCTGGTTCTGCAGCTTATTGGAAAAAGGTCCATGTGCACTTCCGCAGCTCTGCCTCCTCCATGCTCAGGAAGAGAAAACATCCCAGAATTGATGCCGGCGCGCTGACATCATTAATTGTTGTCTCATACGGATGCTGCTGTGACAAAGAGGCAGGGATGCCCAGCATCCGGAGGCGGGCTGAGGGCTGCTGAGAAGTCTGATGGATGACAGCGGAAGTGGGCGGCTGGAGGGAGCGGGGATTCCCCGAGAAGGCCAGAAACAGGGCCAGGCTCCTGCACCACTGTGGCACTCGGCACAGCCGTGAGCGAGCAGGGGCACTGACGGGCGCCGGGGCACCCTTGGCCCACTCGGGTGTTCCACGCGTGGCTTCCACAAATGTGCTCTCCTGGACTCCGTCCCTCAAACTCAGGAGAAACTAACGAATGCCCTGAGGCCCACATGTAGCAGCCCAACATGCAGACAGCTCATTTCAGAAACTGACGGCTTGGGAGGCTGCTTCAAATTGCTTTTTGGTGGTTTTTTTTTTTGTTTTTTTTTTTTTGTTTTTTTTTTTGACTGGCAGAGTGGACAGTGAGAGAAAGAGAGAGACAGAGAGAAAGGTCTTCCTTTTTGCCGTTGGTTCACCCTCCAATGGCCGCTGTGGCCGGCGCACCGCGCTGATCAGAAGCCAGGAGCCAGGTGCTTCTCCTGGTCTCCCATGGGGTGCAGGGCCCAAGCACTTGGGCCATCCTCCACTGCACTCCCGGGCCACAGCAGAGAGCTGGACTGGAAGAGGAGCAACTGGGACAGAATCCGGCGCCCTGACCGGGACTAGAACCCGGTGTGCCGGCGCCGCAAGGCGGAGGATTAGCCTGTTGAGCCGCGGCACGGGCCACTTTTTTTTTTTTATTTTATCCTTAAACTTTTAACAGCATACAAGTGAAACCGGGTGCAGAATCTGATTCTGTTTCACAACTCCACTTTCTAAAGTGTTTGTGCAACCACATTTTATTTTGTTCTTAAGAAAAAAGCAGTGCTTCAGCCATAAGCAAAATTATTTGAATGAATGAGTCCAAAGGCATTTTGGAAATAAGATTTCTGTAAATGCCAGGTTTTCTTTGGGTGTGTCCCCTCCTCCCTCCCCACCCAGGGTCACTGGCTGCATCCAGGGTTTGCAGACTGAACCCTGGGTTCTTTGTTCAGTGATTGGAATTGATGAATAGTAGCTTCCTCTGAGCCGAACTTGGCCAATTTGCCTTTGTAACGAAGCCAAAAATAACCTTAAAATAATCAAGTTCTCCAGGCTGTTCTGGTGGCATAGACCAAAGGGGCAGCTCCAGGCCCTCAGGGAGCGAGCCACGGAGCTCACCCAGAGACCTGAGGGTTCGTCCTCCTTCCAGCATTTCCTGGCCCTGCGGCCTGCAAGTTCCTTCCCCGTGCCAATCCTCAGTTTCGTGGTCTGTGAAATGGATACAATGCCTTACTTACCAGGAAGGGTTGCACTTGCTCTGGTGGTGAGTGGAAACGCCTCTGCCCCCGGTGGGCGCCCCGACACCCGCGTCCTCTGGGAAGGGTTCCAGGTGCTGGCTGCAGAGTCGTGCAACACGCACGGCACTGCTCAGAGAGCTGGCGCGTCGCGTTCACTCTTCTCCTCACAGTTTCAGAAGCCAGCGTGCGCCTGGGTCCTGCCCTCCAGGGGCCTGTTTTCATCTCAGTGAGACTGCCCTTCCTCCGACAGTCTTCGGGAAATGCCACCGACACCCTGACTCCCCCACGCTGCCCAGCGCTTGGCACAGAACACCAGCCTCCTCACGCAGCCCCCACACTGCTGGCTATCACTGCTGCTCACGGAAGCTCACGGAGAAGCGACTGGCGATCGCATGGATCTCTAGCTACCGGGACAGTAGTCAGTGTAAGTGGCTAATTGACCACATGAACGAAGGAGACATGGAGAGTGGTCCTGTGTATAGTTAGGGAAAATTGAACACAGACTCTGGCGGAAATCCACTCTGTTCCTGCTCTGACGTCAGCTGTGGTTTCTTCTTGAATCCACATGACGAAGTGTTCTAGGTCTGTTCCTTTCTCCGTCCCAACCACAAGTGCCTGCAGTTAAACCTGAACGTCTCTTAGCCGGGTGGCTTCAGGAGGCTGCATGGTCTTGGCCTTCAGCTTTTCCTCCTGCAGGCCTGGCTGCTGAACCCTCGGACACCTGATGAAACTCTGGCCCAGTCTCCCTGCCCGCCCTGCCTCTGAAGGATCACCTTGCAAGTACCGGGTCCTCAGGGCTCCGCCGTCCCAGAAGCAGGACCATCCAGCGCCCCGAGAGCGGGCCCCTGCTCTCAGCCTCTGTGAGCCCAGGCCTCCGTCCTCTGGGAGTTCCAGGCTGGGTGTTTCTCTTCCCTTGATGCTCACACCTGGAGTAGCTGCTGGCGCACGGAAGGTGCTGAGTAAACCTTTGCCAGAGCCCACGAAGCAATTCAGAGCTTTTGTTGTGGGAGGAATCCACAGGCTGGGTCTGGAAGGCTTCCTGGAGGAGTCAAGAGGAGACAGAGGGAGCCAGGCTGGGTGCAGGGAGAAGGGCGGGAGCGGACAGCCGGCCTGGGAGAGACGCAGGTGTTGGGGAGGGGACTGTGCAGGGACTGGGGAGCTAGGGAAGTATAGACTCTGCCCTGGTGAGCAGCGAGCTAGGGCTGACACTGGAGCCAGCACAGCACGAGCGCTGCTGGGGTCAAAGCTGGGCACCTGGGGATCCACCCCGGGACCTGGCTGGTCTCCAGAACACGGGCACAGGGACAGTGGCCACCTCCTTCCAGTGAGCAAGGCAGACCTCCAGGGCAGTGGGCTCAGAGAGGGTGGGTGTTGTTTATAAGCAGCTTGCTTATTATTTTGACAATGCCTGGGTCAAAAAAGGCATTCTAGAGCCTGGCAACACCATCATTACTGCCCTCTCCTCTGTTAGTGTCTCTTCCCTTCCCTCCCTCTCTCCATTCCCCTCTTCCTCCCTCCATCCGCCCTCCCTCCATCCTCCCTCCCTCTCTCCATTCCCCCTTCTTACCTCCCTCCCTCCCTCCCTTTCTCCCTCCCTCCATCCTCCCTCCCTCTCTCCATTCCCCCTTCTTACCTCCCTCCCTCCCTCCCTTTCTCCCTCCCTCCATCCTCCCTCCCTCTCTCCATTCCCCCTCTTCCTCCCTCCATCCGCCCTCCCTCCCTCCCTCCCTCCCTCCCTCCATTCCCCCTCTTCCTCCCTCCATCCGCCCTCCCTCCCTCCCTCCCTCCCTCCATTCCCCCTCTTCCTCCCTCCATCCGCCCTCCCTCCCCTCTCCCTCCCTCCCTCCCTCCCCCTCTCCCTCCCTCCCTTCCTCTCCCTTCCTCCCTTCTTACCTCCCTCCCTCCCTCCCTCCCCCTCTCCGACCCTCCCTTCCTCTCCCTTCCTCCCTTCTTACCTCCCTCCCTCCCTTCCTCTCCCTTCCTCCCTTCTTACCTCCCTCCCTCCCTCCCCTCTCCCTCCCTCCCTTCCTCTCCCTTCCTCTTCCTCCCTCCATCCTCCCTCCCTCCCTCCCACCCTCCCTCCCTCCCTCCCTCCCTCCCTCTTTCTCTCCCTCTCTCCCTCCATCCCTCTCTCCTTCCCTTCCTTCCTTCCTCCCTTCCTTCCTTCCTTCCTCCCTCCCTCCCTCTCTCTCTCTCTCCCTCTCTCCCTCCTTCCCTCCTTTTTGGAGGTGAGGATTGCATCTGGAATGGCAGCCCACAGCACATGGCAGCGTTTTCACGCCACTGCCCTTGACTCCCGCGTGGACTGGAAGCTGCCGCTGGAGGGAAGGATCTCTTGGGACGATCTCTTGGGATCTCCTGGGTCTCTGAGCTGTGGGGCATGTCAGAAACACTGCTGCTTCCCACCCGCGCTCCTGTATTTGGGCGTCCTAACCTGGAGGACTTTGTGGCCCACTCTGAAGGCAGGATCAGCAGCCCCCACCTTCTGAGAACACTATGGACAGCCTTTTCCCACCACAAAATCACTTCCACTCTCCAGCCATCACGTTTTCAAATAGATTTTATAAATGTGCAAAAACCCCACACAAAGCCATGTTTTAAGATGTCAGGCTGCAAATAAGGAAACGCAGAAAGGCAGCAGCGCCCCGCCAGCCCCGCCAGCAGCCCTGCCGCCGTGATCGACCCACAAGACTCCCCACGAACTCAGCGTCATTCTCACCTTCCCAGGAGTTTGTAAGCCAGACGATCGTGAAGGGGAGCAACTCATAATTCACTGCAGAGTTTCACAGCTGAAAGTCAAATAGCAGCGATTCTGCTTTGCCAGCCTGACACCACCTTGACCAGTGGACACAGTGAAGACCCCGTGGAGAGCATTGCGGGTGACGTTGGTGCAAAGAGCTCTTCAGCTTAAAATGTGCTGGGACACGGTCACGGAGGGCATCCATGCATTCCATACATTATGATAACCGGGGAATTAATGCCAGCAGCAACAGAAGGCCCCACCAGTGCACTGTGAACCAGTCTGATGCTGCAGACAGAACCCACGTATATCCCGCTGGTTGTCATCATTCTGCATAACACATGCATACCCACATGTTTCTTTGTATACCATGCACACTAATTACGTAGCGTCCATACACAGATACCTGTCCTAGGATAAGATGTCGGCTCATGCGATTACAGAAGCTGAGGAGTCCCGCGACTTTTAGCAGGAAAACGGGAGGACCCAGCATGTGAGTCCCAGCCCACGTCCACGAGCCTGAAGCCTGGGCAGAGCTGATGGGACGCTCTGATCTCAGCCCCAGTCTGAAGGCGGGAGAAGACCACGTCCCAGCTCAGGGACAGCTGAGCACACAGGAAGAATCCGTTCGTGTTCAGCCTTTTGGTTCTGTTTGGGCCCTCAGTGGAGCGGAGGGGTCTGCCCAGACTTGGGAGGGCATCTGTGTGCCCCAGCCCATCGTTCGAAAGGAGCTCTTGTCCCTCACTCCCTGTGGACACACGCAGAAAAATGCCTGTCCAGACTACGTGGGGGCCCCGCAGCCCAGTGGAGCTGACATGTGGCATCACTCACTACCCGCTGGGGTTTAAGGGCAGGGAGGGTCACCGAGTGCATGGAGGGAGGGTCATCCAGTGCGTGGAGGGAGGGTCACCGAGTGCGTGGAGGGAGGGTCACTCAGTGCGTGGAGGGAGGGTCATCCAGTGCCTGGAGGGAGGGTCACCCAGTGCGTGGCGGGAGGGTCATCCAGTGCGTGGAGGGAGGGTCACCGAGTGTGTGGAGGGAGGGTCACCGAGTGCGTGGAGGGAGGGTCACCCAGTGCGTGGCGGGAGGGTCACCCAGTGCGTGGCGGGAGGGTCACCCAGTGCGTGGCGGGAGGGTCACCCAGTGCGTGGCGGGAGGGTCACCGGGTGCGTGGACTGCTTTCACTTTCACCCCCCCCCCATCTGGAACTCAGACCGCCGGACATGGGGCCCTCTGTTGGGCTTCAGTCCTGGACTAGCTCTTAAAGACATCTCCGTGAGTCCAGAGATGCTGCAGGTAGATTTATTGACCCTACGGCAGGCATTCATTTCCCTTGCATGGGAGTCTTAACACAAGAACCGCCATTCAGATGTTGGCATGTGGGTACTAACCCCTTCAAGAACACTCCCTGCACATCCTTTTTCCGCGGGGGAAGCCGGCTCTGCTAACTCCCGATGCTCCTGCGCTCGGCCCCTCTGCCCTCCCATTCTTCCTTCTGCCAGCTCTTCTTCGAGCTGACCCCTGCAGTGGGCACAGCGACGCAGGGGCCAAGTCTGGAGCAGTGAGAAGGGGAAGCACTCACCAGGCACTGTCCACTGGCCGGGAGATGACAAATCTGACCCTCCAGGAGGACAAGGGAATGGGGTGGAGTTACTTGCACACAGGTGCTGGATGGCAAGTGAGTGGGCAAACAAGGGATGGCTTTGCTGGCTCGGGAGGAAGCAGTGGATGTGGTGGACAGCGAGTGAGCTCCAAGACGGGGAGCGGGGTACAAACGAAAGAAAGGCAGAGACCAGGAGAGAACGAGTCCCGCTCAGAGCAACAAGGAGGAAACGACCACCGTGCACCTCAACCAGGGAGCCACAGACCCGTGGGTGCCAGCGAGGCTCGAGGCAGAGGCCAGAGGCACTCCTGCGTCCTCTGTCTCTGCCCTCTAACAGTCCCTTGACTTGGCCCTCACTCTTCTTGTTTTTAAAACCTCTCTCTCCTCTCTCCTCTCTCCTCTCTCCTCTCTCTCTCCTCTCTCTCTCTCTCCTCACTCTCTTGCTCTCTCACCTTTTAAAAAATTATAGGAAAATATATTTAACATAAAATTTACCGTTTTAATCATTTTTCTGTGTATGGTTCAACCGCATTCAGTAGTCGCACTGTTGGGCTCCACCACCACCCTCCGTCTCCAGCACTGTTCCATCCCGCGAAACCGGAACTCGGTGCCCTCCTGACACTGACTCCCCTCCCCCTGGAATCCACCCTGCACCTGTCTCTGTGGATTTGACTCCTCTAGGAACCCCACGTAAGTGGGCGCTTTTGCGTCTTGCCTATCTCGCTTAGTGTGATGTCCTGCATGCACGGCCCTCTCCACTCATCCATCAGGGGCTGCCGGGGCACTTCCACCCCCTGGCCGCAGTGATCCTGGGCGTGTGATCTGTGCTGAGGTCTCTCGGGTTTTCACCCAGAAGTAGAACTGTTGAGCCCTGTGGTAAGGGCAGGCTGCGTCTTTGAGAAGTTACCGGACTGTTCGTCACAGCGCCTGCGCCGTCTTGCATTCCCCACCAGTGGTGCCAGGTTCCACGTTCTCTGTGCCCTCTGCAACGCTGGTTGTTTTCTGCTTTTGTTTGGTTTTGTTCTGCGAGCTAACCTAGCAGGTGTTGTCCCCAACTGTTGCATTTCAGGCCCAGGAGCCAGGCCCTGAGACCTCTTCGCTGTCTGCTCCCTCCTTAGTGGTCCCTCCCAGCCACCGGGCGTGTACAGCAGCTGTGGACTGACAACCCACAGCTCTGTGTCTCCAGCCGGGTCCCCTCTCAACATTCTTTTGGCTGCTTTAGGCAGCTGCCTGCCAGCGTTGTCCTGGAGAACCCAGGGGCGTCTCACACCCCCATCTCTGATGGTCACACCCCACACGCACCCCAGACCACCTCACCCACAGCGTCCCCAGCGCAAGAGACGACAAGTCCATCCTTAAAGACGGTGTCGCCCTGAGACCTTGGCCAAAGGGACATTTTTGGGGGCTCCTTCTAGTGCGTGCCCATGAGCACACACAGGTACACACGTCTGTTGTGGAACATGCGGGCTTCAGGGTCACTAGGATGTGGGTCAGCACTGGCAGGCAGGTCCCCCAGTGTTTGTTCTCAAGTCTGACACCAGGCAGGCCCCAAGAAGGCATCCCCACGCGGCAGGCCCCGCCAGCGTCTCCAGACCACCTGCTTGTGCTGGAGCTGCTGCCGCAGAGGCTGGAGGCACACACAGCTCCTGAGCATGGGCGTGAGAGAACAGAGAGCAGCTCATCGACGTCTCTCCTCCTCTTCCTCCTCCTCCTCCTCGTTCTCCTCCTCCTCGTTCTCCTCCTCCTCGTTCTCCTCCTCCTCCTCCTCCTTCTATTCCTCCTCGTTCTCCTCGTCGTTCTCCTTCTCCTCCTCCTCGTTCTCCTCCTCCTCCTCCTCGTTCTCCTCCTCCTCGTTCTCCTCCTCCTCGTTCTCCTCCTCCTCCTCTTCCTCCTCCTCCTCCTCATTCTCCTCCTCCTCCTCCTCCTCCTCATTCTCCTCCTCCTCCTCCTCCTCCTCGTTCTCCTCGTCCTCCTCCTCCTCGTTCTCCTCCTCCTCCTCGTTCTCCTCCTCCTCCTCCTCCTCGTTCTCCTCCTCCTCGTTCTCCTCCTCCTCGTTCTCCTCCTCCTCCTCGTTCTCCTCCTCCTCCATTCCTCCTCATTCTCCTCCTCCTCCTCCTCCTCGTTCTCCTCCTCCTCCTCCTCGTTCTCCTCCTCCTGGTTCTCCTTCTCCTCCTCCTCCTCGTTCTCCTCCTCCTGGTTCTCCTTCTCCTCCTCCTCCTCGTTCTCCTCCTCCTCCTCCTCCTCCTTTTAGATTTACATTTTTGTTTGAAAAGCAGAGTTACAGAGAAAGAGGGAGAGACAGAGACACAGAGAGAGGGAGTCTTCTCTCCACTGGTTCACACCCCCAAAAGCTGCAAGAGCCAGGGCTGGACCAAGCCGAAGCCAGGAGCCAGGAGCTTCTTCCAGGTGTGCCATGTGGGTGCAGGGGCCAAAGCACTTGGGTCGTCTTCTGCTACTTTTCCCAGGGCATCCACAGGGAGCTGGATCAGAAGTGGAGCAGCCAGGACTTGAACCAGTGCCCACACGGGATGCCGGTGTTGCAGGCGGTGGCTTAACCCGCTGTGCTGCAGCATTGGCCCCGGTCACAGCCTTCTCGTGGGCAGGTGCATCGCGGATCCTTGTGCAAAGAAGTGGGGCTCCCAGCAGCACCCAGAATTCACGTGCCTGCTGTCTCCCTGCTTCCCTCTGTGATCCAGGAGCCCTGCTGGTGAGCACTGCGTTTGTGCCCCTCACCTGGCCTGCAGCACTGAACAGTGCAGACAAGGGCACCTTGAAGCTTCATGGAAAGTGTGTGTCCGGGAGAGACTGCATGGGAGTCAAAGAATTTTGAAACAGGGAAACTTCTGGAACCTCAGTGGGAGCTTTGCCCTCATTCAGGGTGCTCTCTGCCTCTTTTTCCTTGGAAGAAAGGGACTCTTGGAGTCTCTCTCTCTCTCTCTCTCTCTCTCTCTCTCTCCAGCAGCAGAAAAGACAAGACATCAGCTATTTTACCAGTAATTGACCCCACTGCGCTAAGTTTCAGAGTTGGAGTAGCAGGGGGCACACTTAACGTGGAGCCTACGCAGAGCCTAATTCAACCCTGGACAGGCTGCACACGCCATGGTTCTGAGCTGCCCTCTTGCAGGGCAAGACAGGGACGTGACCGTGACTCTGGCGCTGGAGCACGGAGCTCTGCCCAGGACCTCGCGGTCCAGTCACTTGTGTCTGGAGCCCAGCGATGCAAGCGAGCGATTTCTTTCTGGTGGTTTCTTTCTTCAGCAGGAGAACACGTTACATGTTGCTAATCAGAAATAAGCTCGTGTTGCGTGACACGCGGGCGCTTTGTCTCACCCCCAAGGGGCTCGGCGGCATGTTGGTCGAGGTGCAGTCTCCACTGACCACGTTTTCTCTCAAGGTGTGGCCTACTTAGCTGAGTGAGCAAAGCAGAGCTATAATTAGGATTATATGCAGAATGAAAAGACTCTTTAAGGAACGGCTCCGGGTCCTTGCGGTCTGAAGCATCTGTTGCCATGGAAGCCGGTGAGCAGCTCCAAAAATCTGGAGTGCTGAGCGACAATTGCCCACTCACTGCTGAAGGGCCCCTTTAAATAAAGTTGCCTTTTTGCCTTTGGTTTCTGAACAAACATCAACCTGGTTTTTGAGTGCAAAATCCTGATTTCAGGGTTATTGATGCTGCACTACATTAATGCAGTCTGTGCGACAGCACACGCCACCCAGCAAAGCCGGGGATACCCCTGTCTTCTGAAAGCTTGACATTTGTTTTTCATCATGAACTTAAAGGTCATGGCTACAGACGGATCAGGGTACCTGCCCGAGTTTACATTTACATGCATTTAGCTCTATTCCCACGTGCGTTTCTCATGAGCTCCGTCGCTTGAATAAAACTGTAGCACTCCAGCACCGGCCGGCGCCTGCGCCTGGGAGAGTTGTCAAGTGGCCGTCGCCACATAATTTGAATTAAAATAAGAAATCTATGCTGATTTGATATTTCCGAAGCGAAAGCTTGAACATGGGCCCCGACCGGCCACCCCGAACGCACACTCACTGGTTTCTTGGTGTAACTTGGGGGCTGGGGGCGGGGCGGATTGACTGCGGGCTCTCATCCCGTTCTCTTCCTCCCGAGAGCCCTTGCTCTCCATGCACCCAGCCGCGAGTAGCCTATGACAACGGGGAGCACACGCGTGCTCATGGCCTTCACAAACCCGCGCTGTGGCCTATTGGGGTGCGTGTGCTGTGCTCAAAGGCCGGGGGCGCAAAGCCTCCTGCCCGGCAATGTCCCTCCCGGACCCCTCCCCCCTTTCTGTGATCCCCAATAACACTTTACCTTTTTTACCAAAATACCTGTGGAGCTGACAGAGCATGATGCATCCATTTTCCTTGATTTCGTAGTGAGGGAAAAGGCTAGCATGAATAATTCAGAAATAATGCTGAGACTGTTAAGATCCAGTCTTGGAGAGGTCATCACGGTTGGGAGAAATGAGCTAGGAGACTATTACTATTCCACGATCTTTGAATCTCAAGGTGACATCACTATTATTTCTCTAAGCGGTAATGCGGTGCTGCAACCAGCTTATTGCTGTGTTTCTCCTATAGGGGAGAAAGATCAATTACATACAGACCTCAAAATGTGAACCGCGAGCACAGGGCCCAGTTAAGCTGTCATTAACAGTCCCCACAATTTTAGCTGCGAGCTTCCAGGTCGAGCTGCTTGAGGAAGGAGAAGTGACATTGAAAGCCTGGGTAAAGAGCGCTCATTCTGAAGGGAACCGTACCTTAGCCAAATACCTGAGACTCTTTAATATCACTTGTTAATTTCAATCTGAACCACAAAATGTTCCCTAATGATAAGCTTAGCACTGAGGATGCTCAGAGGAGCGCACACGGCCCCCGGCGTCCCCCTTTGGAAAATAGCTTTGCTGCAGATCGACCCCCACTGCCAAGCCCTCTTGAGTAGGCATAAAGCAGTCCCATGCAATCATATTTAATTTATTCCTGTTTCCAACCAGAAGTGGAGAGATGACACCAAAAATAAAATGCATGCGAGAGTAGTGTTTACAGCCGTCCTCTCGCCTTTGTTGCCACCACACAATCAGTGCTAAGTCTTCCTTCCTCCAGAACGGGATTAAAAAACACCTCTACACTCAAAAATATGAAAATGGAATAGAGCTGTTACTGCAGCAAAAGCCCTTTTTTCTACCCCCAAAGGGTCCCTGCATGTTTAAAACATCTTTTTTACTTCACAGAATTTTACAAGCCTTCCCACCAGTTCACTTTCTAATTAAAATGTTCCTGTTAGCGTCGGCGCTCAGAAGCATCACCTTTGGCTTAAAGGTTTAACAGTTCGTAGCATCTGCGATTTTCCCAGCACGGTACACAGAGGTGCTGTCTCTTCTTTCAAGTGGTACAACAGCACTTGGCGCCAAGGCCACTCCAATTTCCCTCAACAGCCCCTGCGTCTACTGTGCCCCCCCAGCTGTGGGTCCCCAGGACTCAGAGCCCCCACGTCCCACACCTGCAGCCACCCTGGGAGGTTTGGCTTATTGGTGAGTTGTTCGTGCATCTGTTGCCCGGTGGCTAGTGAGTCTCTTCTTTATTTCCCTAAATCTTATCTTAGAATGTTTAATTGGGTACTTAGAGTGGAATGGTGTCTTGTAAGAGGCAGTGAAACGGGGCCAGCGCTGTGGCATGGTAGGTTAAGCCTCCACCTGCAGTGCTTGCAATCCATATGGGCGCTGGTTCAAGTCCCAGCTGCTCCACTTCCAATCCAGCTCCCTGCTAATGCTCCTGGGAAGGCAGTAGAAAGTGGCCCGAGTCCGTCCTTGGGCCCTCACTACCCATGTGGAAGACTCGGAAGAAGCTCCTCGCTGCTGGCTTTGGTCTGGCCCAGCCCCAGCCATTGTGGCCATTTGTGAACCAGTGGATAGAAGCTTGCATACTCTCTCTCTCTCTCTCTCTCTCTCTCTCTCTCTCTGTGTGTGTGTGTGTGTGTATCTCCCTCTCTCTCTCTCTCTCTCTCTCTCTCTCTCTCTCTGTCTCTCTCTCACCTCCTTCACCTCTTCCTCCCTCCTTCTCTCTCTGTATCTCTGCCAATAAAAATGTGATGAAACACGTGACAGTCTTGGTGGGCTGCCTTTCTAAAAGGCACTACTCTTCCTCCTCCCGCCTCTGCCATCCGATCCTCGCCTCCCTGTGTCCCTACAGCACCCGCCCAGGGCCACAGGGGACCGAGGCCAGGACTCGCTGTGTGAGGCTGCTGAGGACAAGCGTGCAAGGACCCAGGCCCTGTGGGTGTCACCGACTCCCGACACACCCACCCTGGGAGCGGCTCCTCCTTCGCTCCTGTGGACGGCCATCAGGCTCATGGCTCTGCCCGGATTCCCCATGGGTGTGAAAACACAGGCTGGACCACCCAAAGCCACTCCCCCCCACCGTGAGTGCAGTCAACAGCACCTGCTGCCAAGCTATGCCCTGGGGGCCGGCCAGCTTAGGGAGGGAACGTGAGCCCACAGTGTGAGTACTCGGCTTTGTGGGGGCAGGGTGCCGCTGGCTGTTGGGGGTCTTGTTTAGCCGGGAGGAAGGCAGAGTTCATTCTTTTCAGGACATCAAAGGACAACTAATGGCACAGATACGACTCGCAGATAAGGACAAGAGCACAGTGACAGGTACTCGGCCTTGTGGCGCTCAAAGTGCACAAGGCTGCAGCACCACGCCGTGAGAGCCACACTCCCAGAAGTCTCTCCACCCGGGGAGCCGGAGCGAGCAGCGCTCCCAGCCACAGGGTCACCCCGACACGTGTCCGGTGCCCACCACAAACGGTCATTTGGCCCTGCTTTCGTTTCTGATGGCTCCCTCACCGATGGCTGCAGACTCGGGGGCTGAAATCAACAGAAATGGATTTTCTCTGAGTTCTGGAGGCCCAAGGATGAAGGAAGCTGTGGGCAGGGCCGGCCCTCCTGCGGGCTCACAGGGAAAACCTGCTTCACGCCTCTCTCCCCGTGCAGTGGCTGGCATCCCCGGCCTCTCGGGTTTCTTCCCTCTCCCTCTTTTCACAAGGGCGACCTCCCAGTTCAGCAGGATCCTTAGTTACGCTTCAAGACCCTATTTCTAAACCAAGTTGTGTTCACAGCTACGGGGTGCACAGACTTGAGCGTGTCTTTTTTGGGGGACACAGTTCTCTCGCCACCACCTCTGGCTGCCAAGTGAACATGTTACATGGGGCGTGCTGGGCTCCACGCTCCGGCCTGGCCTGGGCCTGGTCTCTGCAGCTGTCCCCCGTGGCCAGTGCCGCTGCTGGCTTCCCACTGCTCCTGACCCGCCCGCCCCTTCTTCCAGCCATTCTGGGCCTTGCTCCCACGGACAGCTCAGAGCTGAGTCTGGCCTAGAGAAGAGGCTGTGGACTGTGCAGACGCTCTGGTGTGGGAGGGGCGGGCTGCTGCCCGGGAGCCAGGACCCTGGGCCCACCCTGGGGGCCGTCTTTGAAGTTGGCAGCAACTCTCCCAGCGCAGGGACAGAGCGGAGGAGGGAGACTCGGGCAGCCTGTGTGCTCCCTGCCGACGCCCTGTTCAAAGAGAATGGTGTGGGCAAACAGCTTAGCAAATAATGAATGAGTGGCAGAGTCCGGGCCAGCCCAACAGGAGACTTGCTTGCAAGGGCCGGTCCTTCCACAGGCTCCGCACCCCTGCCCGAGCCCTGCTGGGCCGGGACTGAGCCAGGGCGGGAGGCAGCCTCTGTCCTTCCTTTCTTTCTTCCTTTCTTGTTTTTTTTTTTTTTTTTGTTAACATTTAATGTCCACCTTGCTGTCCTGAGGATGTCAGCACTGGCGCGGGTGGAGCGCGAGTGGGCACGGTCGGCCATTGCCTCGTTGGCTCGTGCCCGCCTGCAAGGAAGCGCAGGCAGGCTGTCTCCTCGGCTCCCCCAGTAGGAGGATGTTAGCACTCCGCAGGGTCTCCCCCAGCTTTCCCAGCTGTATCCCCCTTTGGTCCATAATCGCAGCTAATGGGCTGGCCACAGAGGCATCAGGGGCATAAAATGGTCTAACACTACATTGACTGTAAATAGCAAAGCCGTAAGTGACATTACGTTGCAGATAAGAAACAATCACATCATTAAGCAAAGGTGTTTAGTGTATCAGTCACCCTAACTTTGATTTATTGCCAGGCATTTGTCTGTCACGAGCACAATGGAAGCTATAATGCAACTCAAGGGTTTAGAGAGGAAATTAAGATGAATATTGCTGCTAGCGCTTTGGTTTGCACAGATGCAAAATGGGTGGGTGCCCAGGATGCCTGCAGGGCTGGCCTCGGCCCAGCTTCCAGGCCCAGAGGCTAAAAACTGCCTGAGGTGGCAGAGAAGTGAGCCCCCAGGGCTGGAGGCTGGGGCCGCCCAGGGCAGTAGGCGGTGACAGGAGGGAGGGAGGGAAGCGCTCTCTTCCACACGGGTGGCTCCTGGCCGGGGCTTCCCCGTTGACTCCCGACTTTGCGCCAGAAACAGGGACTGGAGTTACTCCGACACGCGTGATGTTTGTCAACGTGGTCCTGCGAAACAGCTGCCCTGACACAGCACAACTGCAGTCCACAAAGAGTTCTGGAAACCTCCTGCCCCCGAGGCCCCGAGCCGGACCCAGGGAGAGTAACAGGGCCGTGTTGTCGCCCTCTGGGGACCTGTGACCCGAGCAGAGGCCCTCGTGGTGCAGGCTGAGTCGTCACTGCACCAATGGATGTGAGAAGGCAGCCGGAGAAGCTGGAGAGATCCGGAGACAAAGCAGAGCAAGTGGACGCCATTGCCTGTCCAGGGCACCGTGGGTCCCGGGGCAGGGGCTCCCTGGGGGGCAGCGTTCCTGTGGTTCTCGGCCGTGGGGAAGCAAAGGCTAGAAAGCACCTGAGGATGTGTGTGAGGCTGTTGGCTGTGGGAGTGATGTGGTCATGGCTGTACTGACGGATGGCACCGGACTCGTGAGGGCTGCCCTTGGTGTGGCCACACACGAGGCAGGGGACAGAGGCAAGGAGGGACTGGCAGGCGGGCAGCCTGGGATGTGTGTGGATGGGGCGGCGGGTGGGCAGGTGGCTGCTGTGGCTGGGGCACACGGTGAGTCTCCAGCTGGGCTCAGGTCAGTCCCCAGCTCCCCCAGGTGTGGCGCACCAGGTGCTGCCATCGACCGGGGAATCTGGGCAGGGCCCACCATCAGGGAGTTACTTTCCGATAGCCAAGAAGGAGGAGGTTTTATCCAGACCAACGAGAAAGGCCAAGAGTCGTCATCTCCCTTCAGAGCGCGATCATGAAACTCCTCCCTGGAAAACGCTCTCCAGTGGCTAGAAGATGTCGTTCAGGTCGCAAGGAGGATGAAGCAACCACTAACCATGAAGCTAATCGATGTGGTCACTCACGATGCGGCACCCCTCAGTGGGTCATCTCTCGGTGGTCCCGCCACCGTCTACCAGGAGAGATTCCTGCCCGGCGTGTCCTGTGCTGGGCCCTCACTGGTGGTGGCACCGTCCAAACCGGCCCCCTGCAGCTCACCGACCCATTGGAGCCCCAGAGAGTTTGCAGGCCCTTCAAGAAGGAACCCTTCACCCTCGGGGGCACAGTCCCAGTTCTACGTGAGGTGCCACACGCACGGCTGCCTTCCCCTGATGCCGCCAGTTGTCATCATGGCTCAGTGTGGGCTTCCCGGGCCAGCACAGTGGCCTCTCCATCCCCAGGTAAGACCCCGCTCTCGTGGAAAGCACCATTGCTTCCTTTGTGTGAAGCCTGGGTGCAGCTGCAATGGGGGTGTCCGAGGCAGAGCCCTTGACCCTGAGCTGCCCGGCTGGGAGCAAGGAGCACTGTGTACCTGGTCCTGTTGAAGCCCAGTGCTTCTCAGGTGTCCTGAGGGCCACCTGCCTGGCAGTCACCTGAGACGCTTGGGAACAGTGGGGGTTTCTGGGAGTGAGGCCTGGATGTGTGCATTGTTTTAAGATTTTAACTTACTGTTTTTAAAGATTTTATTTATTTATTTGAGATGTAGTTACAGACGAGAGAGGGAGAGAGAGAGAGAAAGGTTCTCCATCCACTGGTTCACCCCCCAGATGGCTCAACAACCAGAGCTGAGCTGATCCAAAGCCAGGAGCCGGGAGCTTCCACCAAGTCTCCATGTGGGTAAAGGGGCCCAAGGACTTGGGCCGTCTTCCACTGCCTTCCCAGGCCACAGTAGACAGCTGGACTGGAAGAAGAGCAGCCAGGACACGAACAGGAACCCATATGGGATGCCGGCGCTGCAGGCGGAAGCTTAGCCCACTGTGCCGCAGCAACGGCCCACATTGTGACTTATTTACTATTCTAATTTAGAGGGAGAGGTCGTCCACTGGTGGCAGGAACTCAGGTACTCAGGCCAGCTGTGATCGACCCAAGGAGTGTCGTAGCAGGAAGCTGGAGTTGGGACCGGAGCTGGGAGTGCGACCCGGGCACTGATATGGAGGGTGGGCGTCCTGGGCAGCTGGGGCCACACACCTGCCCCCGACATTTGCATTTTAACAAGCTGCCCCAAGGACTCTGTGCTTCCATTGTGGAAACACTTGTGGCTGCAAGAACAGAAGCTGCTGGCTGTGTGTCCGGTGGAGGAGGGCGAGGGCCATGTTGCCGCCCTGCTCAGCCCTGCCTTTGTCCTCGGCGTGCCAGCGTTTGTGCCCAAGTTTGTTGCTTCGTGGGAGCAAGGTGGCTGCCATAGCTCCAAACGGAGTCCAGGTTTAAGGCAGAAAAGGGTGTGTGGGGGAAGGGTGCTGACCACACATGCAAAGGAAACACAAAGCTGATTGGTGAGGCTGTTCGCTGTGCTTAGATCTCCTTGGCTGGAGTTGGGCTTCATGGTCACTTTCAGCAACAAGGGACTTTGGACTTGGCGTGAACTCTGAACTGACTGGTGAGGGCCAAGCACGATCCATCCCCTGGGGCTGGGCACAGCAGGAGGGTTCTGGTGGGAGGTCAAGAGGGGGATTGGTGACCCCCAGTGTCTGTACGCGGCTGCCCACAATGATTAACAGGGAGCCTCCCTGTCATGTATCAGTAAGGGGTGGGGCAACGCCAGGAACAGGCCACCGAGGTATGAAGAGCCCCCAGTCACATCACCCAGTAGCAACTTTCAATCAACGTCTGAAAAGCCCCACCCAGCAGGCCTTGAGCTTTGCCTGGGGGAGATGTGAAAGTGGGAGGAGGGTGGAATGAGAGCATGGGGGCAGGGCGGGGAGGGGGGTGCCGCTCCCGTCGGCTTCGGAAGTGGGGCTCGCGGGCCAGAGCTGAGCTGGGGCTGTCCACCCCCCGGCCCCCGGCACAGCACGGCTGGCGTGTGAGGGAGCCAGAGCAGCCACGGGAAGCGCCTGGAGGAGGGCCACACGGGACGTGCTTTCTTGGCGGTCAGGGTCGCCCCGGTACCAGATTCAGCGCCAAGCTTTCTTCCCGGAGGCTTTCTGGGGGAAGCTTCTGCCTTGGGTGCCGTAGCAGGCGACCGAGACGTCGGCTGATGGTGCTCAGGTCACCAGTGATTCCCATGAACGTCTGCCTGCCCTCGCCCGCCTCTCCCTCATTCCACCAGCTCCTCTCCGTGTCCAGCAGAACTCACGTGTTTTTGTAATCTCGCTGCTTACACTCCACTGAACAATAAAAGAACAATAAACTTAATAAAAAGCCCAAGTGATTGGAAATTGCTCTGGGAGTGGCAGTCCAGTATGAAAGCTATAAATTTACTTGTGTGCTCACGACAATGGCAGCTAATTTTTATGAAAAGCCCATCACCGCACACGACACCAAACACTGTGATCACTCGCGCGTCGGCCAGCGGGCTTCCCCTGATGGCAAAACAGAAAATGCATCATAAAGTGATGTTTCAGCCACAAATTCATCTTGAAACGCTCACTCCATCCAGGGACATTCCTCCCCTGACCCTGTCTTGCACCTGAACTCTGAATTAATCATGCCTTTTCTGTGCTGTTGCTCAAAGCCCACCGGCACCATTGAGGGGAAAATCGAGAAAACACCAGCCAGAAATAGCATCCCATTCGGCGAACGCGATGGGCCCGCGTCAGTGAATCGAAGGGAGACGTAATTAGTCCACAGAACCGCGCCAGTCGTGGAGGAGCCTAAAAACTTAATCTGAGCACCATTATCTCCGACGGTACACCTTTAAGTGATCCACCAGGGGGCTCATTTCTCACCTGGCCTGACCCAGGGGGAGTACAAAGTTGCTGGGTCCTCCCGCGGGGTCGCGCCTGACGAGCCCTCGGCCCGTCTTTGTCTCCACAAAGATTCTCTTTGCCTAATCGTTTCTGGCGCTTTCCACCCTGCCCTTCAGATCCTCCAATATTCCTCATGTTCCAGAAAATCTAGTTGGTTAAAAAAAAAATCGTTCGTCCAGATGATTGAAAGGAAAAGCAGCCATCGCGGAGACAAATGCTCTGTGTAAATGAGCGCCGTATCAGCCATGGTAATTTACGCCCCGGCCATGGAGAGTTTGTAAACTTTATGGCTGTGAGCTGAGGACTCGAGCCCATCTGTCCTGACTTTGTGTGATTATAATCGTCGATAGATAACGCTTTAGCATTTATGGTCACCCAGGGAGGAAGGGAAGGGCAGGGGAAGGGAGGGAGTCCAGAACTCACCCCAAGATCCTTGCTGCGGGCACAGTTCCCCGCCTGCACCAGCTCTCTCTGTCCCCTGCTGCCGGGCCCAACGAGTCAGGGGGCTATGGATACCTCCAGAGTAGTCATTGGCCAAACGGGCAGTCTCCCGGGGCTTCAAGGGGGCCCGTGCAGCCCCTGCTGGGCAGGGGCCTAGCCTGGGGGTTCTGGGGGCCAAGGCATGAGCGATTAAGAACTCAGAGCGAGGGGCCCCAATGCAGGGTGCCTCTCTGTTTGCTTGGAATACACTGGGTCCTGGCCCCAGGGTGCAGAGCCGGCTGATGCTTCTCTCTAGGCAAAGGGCTGGAGCCATTTGCCTGAAGCTGTGCCCCGCCAGGACAAGACACGCAGCTCTGCAGTCTGCAGTGAGCCCTCCGGGGCAGCTGGAAAGTTTCAGCAATGGGGAGGGGCCCAGCTGTCAGAGGTCCCCGGGGACAGGCGGCCACTGAAGCCAGCTACAGGGCTGCAGCAGAGGGGGAGCTGCAGGCTGTGTCTCCCGGACCAAAGAAAGCCCCCGGCCCCTGCAGCTGGCACTGTGATCCATGTGGGTGCTCACCCCGTCGGCTAACCCTTCCCCTACGCCAAGCCCCTGCCTTCCCTTAAAAGCCAAGCCACTCTGCCTCCTCTGAGAAGCCACCCTGGGTCCTTGCAGGTAGAACAAGTCAGTCTCCTGTGTTCGCACCTCAATCGCATGCGGCCCATCACCTGAGTCCTCACTGCCTCCCAGCCTGGCCTGGCAGCCTGGGCTGCATGCCCCACCCCCACCTGAGCCTTGTCCCTGGTTCTGTTCCCAGCACAGCACCTGTCCCTGTGCCGGCCGGGGATAAGTTCCGCTTCACAGTGTGTAGGAAGACAACGCATTATCCTGCCGTGCCTTGTTTTTTTATACAAATAAAGTTTAAGAAATGGGGTTCTTCATTTCTTTGGCAAAAGGACTTGCATGCAGCTTGCAATTTGAATTTGGTGTTTATTATTTCTTTTTTACAGAAATGCACTAAGATCACACAAAAAGTTAAAGCCAGTTTAATAAAGGCTGAACGCTAACACAAAACGAATCGGGTCCTAGTGCTTAGCAGTACAGCTACGATTTCCCTCGCGTTGAGAGGGTGTTGAACACATTCCGTTGGCATCTGCTCCTGGTTCTTTACCGGGAGATGCAGGAGGCTTGAGTCTTGGGAAAGTCCACTCATCGCAGGCTAGGCTGCAGGCGTCCTCCCCGTCCTGTCACCGACTGTGGGGCTTCGGAGTCCCTGCTGGAAGCCGGACTACGCCGGCTAAATCTACCTTGACCGAGGAAGGAAACACAGCTGTTGTTGTCTTCGCCGAAGGCGTTGATGAACACGTCTTGCTTTATTTCATCAGCCCAAGAGCACTATTTTCGTAAACCAGACGCCTGTATTTTGCTTTGTTTTGTCTTGCAGGCTGTAGAACTTTGCAAATCCTAAGTTTAACCCAATAAAATCCACTTTGGTCTTTAGAGTATAAAAATAGGCATTCAGCTGTAATCCTTTTAAAAATGCACATATATAGTGATGGGTAACTGATTTATTATCCATCCTCGTGTAATTAAGAGACAGCTTTTGATTTCAATGAAATGACAAATGCATAATGGATTTTGAAAGCAAGATAAATATGCAGAGAAGCGACATTTATGAAGTACACAGGGAGAGAAGCGGTGAGATTTATTTTTCAAGTGATAAAACATCATCCAATCACAATATTCACTTTTATGGTTACAATTTGCCAAATGATCTCAAATCTTGTTAATTAAAAAGAAGGGAGGGGAGGCCGACACGGCTAAACGCGGAAAAGTCTTCTGTGGAAAGATGCCTGCTCATTTTCCTGGGGACAGCCCAGCCAGAGGCGAGCCAGGGCCCAGAGACACGGAGCCGGAGAGTGGTGTCACTTTTGTGGATTCTTCTCATACGTTCCTCCGGTTACTCAAACTTGACTCACAATAGCCCAGGGAAACATGCGGGCCTTCCTGTTTTTAAGTTTCTTGTTCTCAAGCTGGACTTCTAAAGACTGGGGGTGGGCTGGGGGTGGGGAGGAACTGCTATGAGCTAATACGATTTTTCTCATGACCAATTCGGTTGAGGGAGCCACTCTGCCCAGCACTTACGTTTTCAGAATTAATGATTTCTGTCTCCCCACGATAAGCATACAGGTGAGGGAGGAGATGGAGACATCTACTTTGGCTCCAGGCCAGCTCAAATTGGCCAAGAGACAAGTTTCCTATAATTTGAAGATCTGCAGTAAAAAAATGAACCTATTGTTTTTCCAGCCTTTATTTAGCTGTTTGCAACAACAAAAAGAGCTTCTATACTGCTCTAAAGAAAACCATTCTTGTAACTCTCAATCACACAAGACAGAATAGTCAGTCACAGGCGATGAGCGTACAAAGCGTCTGTGTGCGACCTCAGCTCTGGTGGCTCTAGGCTCTTAGAACTTCGCTACCAAAACTAGAACTGACTCCTAGAGTCAGATGCCGGCATCGGAAAAGAAAAAATGTCCCCCAAATCTGCATGATCAAGCCCCAGAAAAGCCCAAGTTTTGCCCGTGTTTCCCCTGGAGGGAGGGTGGCTGATCTCTCTGGAGTATAGTGAAAGAGAGCCAAGGCTAAGAGAGCGAAAGCCAAGGGGTCAGAAGCAAAATAAAACCCGAGCTTATTGTAATGAGGAGCACAGCAGGGATGCATTGGGAGTTCAATCTTTTGATGTCTTTATCTTTTTTTTAAAAAAAGATTTGCGAGTTTGTTTGAAAAGCAGAGTTACAGAGAAGGAGAGGAAGAGGCAGAGAGGTCTTCCATTCACCTGTTCATTCCCCAGCGGAGAGAGAGAGAGAGGGCTTCCACTCACTGGTTCATTCCCCAGATGGCTTTGACTGCTGGAGCTGAGTCAGTGCCAAGTCATGAGCCAGGACCCTCACCTGGGTCTCCCACATGGGAGCAGGGGTCCAAGCACTTGAACCCTCCTCTCAGGCACATTAGCAGGGCGCTGGATTGGAAGTGGAGCAGCCAGGTCTCAAGCCGGCCCCCATATGGGATGCTGGTGCCGCAGCCCAGGGCTTTAACCTGCTACGCCACAGCGCCGGCCCCCATGTCTGTATCTCACTGTACAGTTGTGAAGCGTAGAACTCCACGTCTCACATCTGACTTGGGAGTGGTGACAAACACGGCCAGCTGCCCTCCACTGCCTCCTGTCACCCTTGCCGACGATGCCATTCACTTGTCTGAGTCCGACCACGATGATTCCTCAGCCCCTGCTCCCGCAGGTTGTAGAGTCTACGTCAACGAGACAGGAACAGCTTCCTGCTTGCAGCTGTGAGGGGACAAGCGAGCTGCCCCCTCTCTGGTTCTCTCCCTCACTGTGCATTGCCAGAAGTGCATGGTAAACGCACTTGGACCAGAGGAAGAGGGCAAGCCCCGGATGGAGCAGTGGTGACCACTGCCACTTACTGAGCCCTCGCCGTGTGCCAGGCACGGTCCTGTGAGCTTTGTATCTCTCATCTCACAACATCTATGAAGTAGGTGCTTCCTTGGGGGCAGGAAACTGAGGCACAGAGACGTGGCACCTCCAGTAAAGAGCAGAATTCAGACTTGAGATGGCTCAGCGTCAGTGCTTACTCCTGCTGTAGGACACTAGCAAAGGAGGCCTGGGTCCCCACACCGAGAGGCCGCCGCGGTCATCCTGCCCGGCCTGGCCAGGGCTCTGGTTTGTTTCCCTGTTAAAGCAGACATACCCGAGCCTCAGGACATGAAGGGACAATGGACAGCGAATCAGGTCAAATCCGGGCAAATCCGGTCTGCGTCTCCTCGAAATGCCCCACAGCCAAGCACAAGTGGAGCCTCAAACCCTGGGAGCTCCGACACCCACAAAGACACGTTCCCACGTTTCAGTAAGAGGAAAGCTTCCCGGGCTTCTCCCCACCCCGCCCCAGGAGAGGCTACGTGGCAAATCGCTGTTCCAGAAGGATCTTCCGTCTTTTCTCCTTTTTCCACCTCTTGCAAGAATAGTTGCTCTGAAGGAGAGCGTACAACAGTTACTTCTTTGGCAAGTCGAGGGAGGTAGATTAAAGCAGTATTCAGAATTTATATATGAATATGGTTTTGCAAATATCATTCGGAGACATTTACCTTTATTAATTTTATTGTAAATTTTTTGTTTTTCTTGAAGTTAGTGGTTGTTTCATTTTCTAAAAAAAAAATTATTTATTTATTTGAGAGGTAGAGTTACAGACAGTGAGAGGGAGACAGAGAGAGATCTTCCATCCACTGGTTCACTCCCCAAATGGCCGCAACAGCCAGAGCTGGGCCGATTCGAAGCCAGGAGCCAGGAGCTTCCTCCCGTCTCCCACCTGGGTGCAGGGGCCCAAGGACTTGGGCATCTTCCACTGCTTTCCCAGGCCATAACAGAGAGCTGGATCAGAAGAGGGGCAGCTGGGACTAGAACAGGCACCCATATGGGATGCAGGTGCCACGAGCGGAGGATTAACCTACTGTGCTACAGCACCGACCCCTGTTTCATTAAAAAAAAAAAAAAATTGAATCTTTCTGTTTGCTCCATGCCCCACATCTTTGCCTGACATACAGGCAATTAATTATTATTATTATTATTGGTGGTAGGGGTCCTTCCTAGAGTCCTTTCTTCTGCCTGTTTCCCAGTAACCGTCAGTCTAGGACAAAAACATTTGCAAGATAAGATTCTGGGCCCTGACGCCTGAGGAAGCATAGACGTTGGTTCCACTCTCACGCTTGTCTGACGTCCAGCGCACTTTGCAGAAATCTAGGTTGTGGATAATCAGCTCTGAGACCGTGTCACTCCTCTGCCCCTTGCTCCCAGTGTTCCTGGTGAGAACCCCAGTTCTTGCTTTTCCTGTCTCATCGCTACAGGAAGCTTCTAGCATCTTCTCTCTGTTCCTGGCGTCCTACAATGCTGTGGTAACATGGCTCAGTGTGCAGCTGTTCGTACTCACTGGCACGTGCATTTGGCGGATGCAAATCCAGCAACCGTTGGCTTTGGTCATTTCCAGAAGCTACTTCTTAATTATCTCTCATTCTTTCTCTGGGATACTCCTACCATGCAAATGCAGGACCTCCTTGATTAATCCTCTTAAGCTTCTTATCTTTTCTCTCCTGTCATTCATCTCTAACATTTTGTCCTACTTTCTTGGAGATTCCCTAAATTTTATCTCCAAATCTTCCATTGCATTAAAAAACACTTTCTACTGTGCTTTTAATTTACAAGAGCTCCTTATTGCTCCTTTTAACAACTACTCCTGCCTTCGTGTTTCATGCCAGCAAAAGCCTCTCATCTCTGAGCGTATTAATTGCATGTTTATTTGACATTTTATTCTGCCCACTCCATTGTCTCTGTTTCCTAAGAAGTGTCTGAGTCACCCTGTTTGTTTGACCTTGGTCTTTGAAACGAGTGACTTTCTTCAGGAATGGCCGCCAGCGCTGGGCACAGCAGAGCCCACTGCAGAGGCTTCGCGGGGCAGAGTGGGAGCCCGGCTCTCCGCGGTTCGAGTACTGCTGGGGCCGAGTGGTGGGCCACGGAGTCTCTTCTTCAGGGTGGGCCAGTTTCTTCACAGAACCCCCTAGATGCCCATCTGGGGGCTGGACAGTCTCAGCTGTGAGAGGAACATTGACTCAGCCCTGGGAGCACTCAGAACTGAGCAGTGGGAGCACTCAGAACTGAGCACTGGGACACTCAGAACTCAGCACTGGGAGCATTTAGAACTCAGTACCGGGAGCACTTAGAACTCAGCACTGGGAGCACTCAGAACTGAGCACTGGGACACTCAGAACTCAGCACTGGGAGCATTTAGAACTCAGTACCGGGAGCACTTAGAACTCAGCACTGGGAGCACTCAGAACTCAGTACTGGGAGCACTTAGAACTCAGCACTGGGAGCACTCAGAACTCAGCACTGGGACACTCAGAACTCACTCTCGGTTTCCTGCTGTCAGCATGGTGCCTCACCTTCCCCACAGCAGCCCAAGGAAGTCCATACAGTCTTGGGTTCGGCCTCTCCAGAGGGCCAGCGTCCGTCTTCTGCCGCGGTGGAGGGAAGGAGGCAGTCGCTGGACAGCCTGGGCGCAGGGTCGGAGTGGGGAGTAGTGCCCTTGGGATCGGAGGGTGTCCGGAGTCTTCCAGGCCTTGCGTTTTCCAACCATCGCCTGTAGGACGCCTCCGGGGGCGCCAGGCGCCTCCACAGCTGAGCCTTCCGCGTCCTGTCACACTTCTCACGGGGCGAGTAGGCTTCGGCCGCTTGCACTTTCCGAGCGGCCGCCAGCACCCTCTGTCCGCGTTCCCCTGGCTCCTGGCTGCCGTCCCCTGGTCGCTCTCTGGGCTCACGAGTTCGTGACTTTCCTCATTCCATTGCTATCATGATTTCAGGAAGGAATGGAGACCGACGAGTCTGCTCAGCGCGCCAGTTAACTGCAAGTCCAGCGTTCACGCTTCATTTCTCTTTAGAAAGTATTTGGTGGCTGGCGTGGTGGTGCACCTGGGTAAGCCTCTGCAGTGCCAGCAGCCCACATCAGAGCGCTGGTTCGAGTCCTGGCTGCTCCATTTCTGAGCCAGCGCCCTGCCAACGCACCTGGGAAGGCAGCAGAAGACGGCCGAGTGTTTGGGTCCCTGCACCCCCGTGGGACCGGGGTAGAGTTCCTGACTCCTAGCTTCACGCTGCCTGAGCCCTGGACTTGTGGCCATTTGGGGAGTAAACTAATGGAGGGAAAAGGTCTCTCTCTCTCTCTCTCTCTCTGCTTTTCAAATAACCAAATAAAATCACTCTTTAAAGAATATTTTAGTGGCAAAAAGTGATGAGGACAACTGAGATTATTTAAAAAGATCAGTGAGCTATTTCTGCAAGGCAGAGGGGATATCGCGAAGCTCAATTCTGACTTTGTCTTTTGTCCTAGCGTGAATGCAACTGGGGTTTCGGGGACCAGGCGGCCAGCACACTGCGGCAGAGCCGATCGTGGCGAGCCTTCTCTCTCTCTCTTCCCCCCTCTCTCCTTCTCTTCTCTCCCTCTCTCCCTTTCTTTCTCTCTCTCCCTCTTTCTCTCTCTCTTTCCCTCTCTCTCTTTCTCCCTCTCTTTCTCCTTCTCTCTCTGCCTCTCTCTCTCTCTCCCTTTCTCTCTCTTTTTCTCTTTCTCCCTCTCTCCCTCTCTCTCTCTCTCCCTCTCCCTCTCCCTCTCCCTCTCTCGGTGTCTCTATCAACAAAGTGATGTCTCCAACCGATCCCCCTTTCCTGTGCCCTTTGATCACTTAGACTGAATCACCGATGAGTGGATTTATTACTCGCACTCTGGCCCTGGCTGTCTCACTTCACATTTGTTTTCCAGGACGAGGGCAGTGACTCGGCCTAAATGCTCCCCTGTTCCTGGGGCACTTTGGAGAGCTCAGAGAGGGGACAGCCCTGCCTGCAGACTTTTTTTTTTTTTTAAGATTTATTTATTTATTTGAAAGGCAGAGTTACAGAGAGATGGAGGCAGAGAGAGAGAGAGAGAGAGAGAGAGAGAGAGAGAGAGTCTTCCATTCGCTGGTTCACTCCCCAGTTGGGCGCAACGGCCGGAGCTGTGCTGATCCGAAGCCAGGAGCCAGGAGCTTCCTCTGGGTCTCCCACACGGGTGCAGGGGTGCAAGGACTTGGGCCATCTTCTACTGCTGTCCCAGGCCGGATGGGAAGTGGAGCAGCTGGAACGGGTACCCATAGGGATGCCGGCACTGCAGGGGGCAGCTTTACCCACTGAGCCAGTGCTGCCCCCTGCAGCCTTTCCCACCCTTCCTTTTGTTCAGGCCTCACCAGGAGGTGAAGGCCGTGACCTTTGTCCATCCTCACACCTGCCTGGGGTGAGTGACCCTCGGCTGCCTGCTCTAGCAATGGTTTTTTTTTTTTTCCTTTTTAAAAATATTTATTGATTCATTTATTTGAAAGTCAGAGAGAGAGAGAGAGAGAGAGAGAGAGAGAGAGAGAGACATCTTCTATTTGCTGGTTCAGGCTGGGCCAGGCTGAAGCCAGGAGCCAGTGGCCGCTCCCGGGTCTTCCAGGAGGGTGCAGGGGCCTAAAGACTTGCGCCACCCTCTGCTGCCTTCCAGGGCGCATTAGCACAGGGCCGGACTGGAAATGGAGCAGCCGGGACTGGGACCTGAACTCCGATCAGGGTGCTGGTGGCGCAGCACAGCTTAACGCACAGCAGCTCAACGCTGCTCATCAAACAGCAGGGGAGACGCCGTCACGCGGCTCACACAGCCTCCTTTGAACGACCCCATTTCCTAGCTGTGCCGTGCAGGTTCACGATTCTCAGCGTGATTTCTGTTCCGGGAGAGGGCCTCATTCTCCCACGCACGGCCTCACAGGTGTGGATCAAAGTCCTTCCCAAGCTTGGAAGCTTCGGAAACCGAATCCCTTGTGCGGATAACCTGGTAGCAGTGGATCTGTCTTTCCCGAGGAGGTCAAACCTCGTGGTGACTCCCTCTCGCCGGCGACGGAGGGCTTCTCCGTAAATAGCCGGGTGTGGTGGCTGGCAGCCAGGAAGCTGCTCTTCCTAACGGGAGCCTTGGCTCCGCTCATGCCGGACTGATGCCGGGTCCCATCCCAGGCCGAGGGCCGGCTCTCTGCGGCAGGGAGGGGCCCTCGCACAGAGGTGCTATGAATAGCTTCCTTATGGCTGTGATCTCGCGGCAGGACTTCCCCCAGAGCGTTTATACGCCACGAAGTTAGCGAGACATGGCTGCTTCTTCTGTCACAGAGACGTCAGAAAACTGGAAGACGGCTACACGCCTACGACGTCGGTCATCTGTGTGGCTGTCACTGGGGCATCCCGGGGAACCCGAGCTTCTCGGGTTAGTCTGTCCTTGAATATTTACAATGTTCGATAGTGCAGTAGTTACTCAATATTACAACATTGACGCCATCTTCATTTAGGATCTGGAGAGAAAGATTCTGTCCCTGGAGCCGTGAGGAGCAGCGTCTCTGGCACACCTGTGCTCCTCTTCCCGGCTGCCCTCCTGCAGGCCGCGGAGCCGACCTGTTCCGTGCACGCACTGGCGAGCAGTGAAGCCCGTTTTCGACCCTGCCCGGCCCTGACAAGGTGGCATGTCTGAGCTGGAGAGGCCGCCCTGGGCTCCTGGAGCGGCCGGGAAGATGAGGCCTGACCTAAGGCAGCCTTGCTCTTTCCTCTCCCAGGAAGGAGCGTGAGGTCGCGCCTACCGATGGGCAACCGCAGCCGGCGTGAGGCGACGGCCTCGAAAATGTGCCCGGAGGCTTCAGATAAATACATAAATCTTAACAAAAAAAAAAAAAAAAGAGAGAGAGAGAGAGAGAGACCAGTGCTGGGGTGTAGTGGGTAAAGCCTCCGTCCACAGTGCTGGCATCCCATATGGGCGCCGGTTCTAGTCCCGGCTGCTTCTCTTCTGATCCAGCTCCCTGCTATGGCCTGGGAAAACAGTAGAAGATGGTCCAAGTGCTTGGGCCCCTGCCCCTGCGTGGGAGACCTGGAAGAAGCTCCTGGCTCCTGGCTTCAGATTGGCGCAGCTCCGGCCGTTGTGGCCAACTGGGGAGTGAACCAGCGGATGGAAGACCTCTCTCTCTCTCTCTCTCTCTCTCTCTCTCTCTCTCTCTCTCTCTAACTCTGCCTGTCAAATAAATAAAATGAATCTTTAAAAAGAAAAACAAACAAAAAAGAAAATGTGCCAAGAGGCGAGGGTGGCTGTGGAGCCCACGGGCAGGCCGCCGGGGCCTTTCTCCGCTTAGGGAAGACGAAGTTTCCCGAGAGCCCCGCCTGGCAGAGAATCTCAGCTCCCGGTCTGGGCGGAGCTGGGCGCATCCACTGAAGCTGCTCCTGCCGTCCGTCCGGCTCTGCCTGCTTGCGGAGTTGGGGCCAAGCGTGGCCCCGCGCTGCTCTCACTTCACCCTTGCAGCAGCCCTGACCAGGCCATGTCTACACTGCCTGTTTCCACAGAGGAGAAACTGGCAGGAGAGGTCACTTGTCGGAGGCCATGGGCATCAGTGGCAGTCCTGGGGCTGGAGAAGCTTCCAGACAAGCACGTGCCGCTCCCAAAGCCCCTTCGCCCGGGAGGGTCTCGTTTGAAGCCCCAACAGCACATTCACGATGGCGCTCGAGGGCTCCTGACATTCCACGGCGGGTCTGGAGTCCAGCGCGGCCATGTTTACCGTCTGGTTTTTGATATAAGCTCGTCCTGGAAGGCCAAGCGTGAAGGGAACAGTTCCTGTTCCAGGGGAAGCGATGCAGGCAGAAAACCCAAGCCCGTCCGGCGTCAGGTACTGGCCTTGTGACTCTCTTCGACACTTGGCTGCTTCTCCCTCGTTGCGTATCTCAATTCCTAAATTGTATGCACTTGCTTATCGTTTCTCTGTTCCTCCCTGGGTTTCGCGAGCACAGGGCACGGGTCCATTTCTCCCCCACTGCACCTGCAGTTTTCGGTGGTGGTGACATTTAAATGACATAGCATCATTCCAGTTGGATGAATAAACAAATTAATGGAAAAGACACACAGATTAAAAGTTACGCTTTCTCGTCTTTCGATAAACTGGCTAAGAGTGAAACTATGGCCCCGGAACCCCAGAAGCCGCTTGTATCCATGTTGATGCTCGATCCGGAGCACGGCTTTTTCTGATCAATAACCACACACACAGATCGTCCCGCCCACGGTGCTTCTGGTTCCGATTTTTTTTTTCAATCAGTAGGTGAGAACAGTAAACTCAGTTACTGCATCTGCGTTTAGTTGATGATTCATACCTACTCCTTTAGATTATTCCTAAAGAGGTTTGGAAAGTTTTACTTTTTATTAGTGAGCCTTCTTGCAGGTCTTACTTACCACACGTAATTCTTGTGAACTTTGGAATGAAAACAAATGTGTACTGACTTCCAATTAGGCATAAATCTTTCCCCAAGCCCAGCGCGCCGAGGCAGAACACAGTTGTATAAACCTGTTTAACGAAGCAAAGGAAAGGCAGCCTTCGACAAGAACAAAGTCAACAGGAAATACGAATCTTAACTTCAGGAATCTTCGACGGGCTCACGTGTTTACAGCAGTGGGATGAGGTCACAGGCCACGTCACACAGCCGTGGGCACTTGCAGCACTGGTCTTGCACAGTGTGTTCTTTCTAGAAACAGAAGGACCCACTGCACCTGTGCAAGTGGCAGAGCCCAGAGGAAGGCCGTGGACGTGAGGGGTCATGGCCCTGCAGACCCTGGACCTGCACAGCGATCAGGGCTGTCTCTGGCTCTGTCCCTATCTCAGCTGCTGGCCCCCATTCTGCAGAGAGCTTCTTCCCCAGGGCTTGCACAGAGCCAAGACTGCCGCAGGCTCCCCTGGACGCCAGAGAGAGATGGGGGGAGAAGGCGTCCGATCCCTGGGTGCCTGGCACTGCCTCTTCTGGGAGATGCACCTGAACCCCTGACGGGGCACCTGGGGACGCGCTGACCTGGCTCCCGCACCCACTCCTGGGGCCAGGGGGCGTCCTTATACGCAGATGCAGCCCATGGAGAAACAAAGGGGACGGTCCTGCTAGGTGAAGACGGAGGGCAGGCATGGCCCCATCGCCCGGTTTAGGGGAAGAGGAAAAAACGGGAAACGGCGCGCTAAGTGCAGGATCTGTTTAAAGAAGGTCCTTGGGCACCGTGTTGAACTGCCAGGCTGAAGGAAGACAAACTCAGGAGCAAGCCTGCGTGTTGCCTACCTGCTAATGTTTCCTGGCATGGTTCGCAGGCAGCGGCTTTACCCACTACGCCCAGCGCCGGTCCCCTCATGGCATATTCCGAATGCTAGTTAAATACCTTGGATGCAAATCTATTCTGTTCTCTAAAGGAGGAACTTCAGTCATTTATCTTCTAAGCATATGTTCTTCAAATACCTAGAAAATGGCTGGTGCCGCAGCTCAACAGGCTAATCCTCTGCCTTGCGGCGCTGGCACACCGGGTTCTAGTCCCGGTTGGGGCGCCGGATTCTGTCCCAGTTGCTCCTCTTCCAGTCCAGCTCTCTGCTGAGGCCCGGGAAGGCAGTGGAGGATGGCCCAAGTGCTTGGGCCCTGCACCTCATGGGAGACCAGGATCCTGGCTTCTGGCTTCGGATCGGCGCAGCGTGCTGGCCATGGTGGCCATTTAGGGGGTGAACCAACAGAAAAGGAAGACCTTTCTGTCTCTCTCTCACTATCTAACTCTGCCTAACAACAACAACAACAACAAAAAACCAACAACCTAGTAATCATGATAATCTGACTCACGGAACTATTGTAGTTACTTCAGAGCGTCTGTCACCACATTACCTCACTGAAACCTGGCCTCAGACTCCAGTCTTTGGCTGTTAGTTTGGCCCTGGGTAATTCTCACTCACTTATCCAACAAATCAATTCGTATTTATTGACAAGTAACTATCATTGGATATTATTGTAGGAGCCCTGAAGGAATTGAAAAATAAAACATCCAAGGAGACAAACTTGTGATTTAGCCATAGAATCAACGATTTGACCTTGAAAGAGCAGAGAGAATAGCCCAGATGACGTCATCAGCCTTGGGGCAGGACGCTGGCACCCTGTGGCCTGAGCACAGGTGACTCAGGAGAAAGGTTCAGGTCCAGAGAGAAACACCGCTGAGCTCCGCTGACTACGGGTGAGCCACGGTTAGGACTGAGCGAAGAGATTTTTACCATGCAAGGGCTCTTTGAAAACTCCGTGAGAAATGTACATTATGGAAAAAGTGCATGGACTTCAAATCGCTTTTGCACCAAAATAAATTTTCCTTTTTTTTTTTTTTTGTTTTGACAGGCAGAGTTAGACAGTGAGAGAGAGACAGAGAGAAAGGTCTTCCTTCTGTTGGTTCACCCCCAAAATGGCCGCTACGGCTGGCGTTGCACCGATCCGAAGCCAGGAGCCAGGTGCTTCTTCCTGGTCTCCCATGTGGGTGCAGGGCCCAAGCACTTGGGCCATCCTCCACTGCCCTCCCGGGCCACAGCCGAGAGCTGGACTGGAAGAGGAGCAACCGGGACAGAATCCGGCGCCCCAACAAGGACTAGAACCTGGGGTGCCGGCACTGCAGGTGGAGGATTAGCCTAGTGAGCCGTGACGCCGGCCAAATTTTCCTTTTAATGCCATTTTCCACAGACTTTTCAAAGTCCCTTGTTGGAAACAACTGCACACAAAGCAAATTGTGTGGTGACATGAAAGGTGTCGTTCAAGGAAATAGTCATGATTATTGAAAGACTGTCACCGCGAGACGCTTATTTGATAAAACGGCCTGAACTCTAAGAATGAACCCCGCTATTCGCCAGGCTCATGTGCTGAGAAGTTAGCGGTGTCACCCCAGCTCCCGTCTCAGCAACTGGCGAGAGGCGGGTCAGGGCGTGGCCTCTCTCTGGCAGCCTCCGCTGTCCCCCGAGGACACTGCTGGGATTGGGTGTCCCAGAACAGTTCTTCGGGGGACAAAGAGGAAGCTTTTCTCGGCCTTCTTTTGTCCCTACTGGTCAAAGGTCGCCCTACGAGTTTGAACGCCCCCGTTCTCCCCACACAGGTTCTCCTGGGCAGCCTGGGGCAGGAGACAGGCCGGGAAGCAAGAGAGTCACCAGGGATAACCAGAGGTGGCTGCAGCCTGCCAGCCCCCAAGGTAGAGCAAGTGGGTGTGCACAGGTAGAATGCTTGGCCCAAGGTCTGCTGCGTGAGACCCTGCAGGGCCAGGGACCAGGGACCAGCTCCCTCACTGTCCAGAAGCCCAGTCCCACCCCGGCGCGAGGCCAGTCTCTGCTGACAGGGAGATGATGGCCATGAAATCAGAGGACCTGCTGTTTGGACGCCGCCGACGCCAACCGACATCTTCACGCTGATTAATTTCACGCTGGCTGCATTCTCTTGAGTGATATGTGCACGGAAGAAACGGACACAGGAAGTACGAACATTAGCAGACAGCCAGTGCAGCAGCAGCCTGGGCCCACCCCGACCCCGGGTCCCATGCAAAGGGCAGACATTCTGCTGTCTAAGCCGGCCGGGAAACCGTCCTTCGTAGCTGTTGCCACTGGAAAGCGCGTTGCCCGCTCTTCGCTGGTGCAAAGGGCACAAACTCAACCAACATCCAGGCAGCTCTGGGGACAGAGCCAAGCGAAGCCCCTTTCAGGCATCTTTCCGAGGTTTTCTGCAGCAGTGACATGGCGCTGGGCGCGCAGGCCTTCTGCCAGCCAGTGGGAGCACAGACCAGACGGGGCAGGGAGCCACCCTCCCTGGGCACAACAAATCAGGAGGCTCCCACACTCTCAGCAGTCAAGATTTATAACACGTGAGCGCGGTATTTAAAACACTAACATCAATGCAGAAGTCCACCCTGGATGAAATATGAAAACTCTCGTAGACACGGGAGCAGTGTGGCTGCTGCTTCGTGGTGCCGTGGGTACAACAGGCTCTCGCGTGGCTCTGTTGCTCACGGATTTGCACTCACGGTGATTTTTCAAACATCATATGTTGAGTTTTGGGGGCACACCCTGAGATTTTGTGCCATGAGGAGCACCTCCCTCTCTTTAAAGAAGTCTTGGCCTGCTGGGACTGTTACCCAGAAGGTTCTAGAACAGAGCCAAGTGGCCCAGGACACCATGGGGGCTCGTCTCTGGTTACTTCTGAACCTTGGTGTGGTTTGACCTCTCTGTGTTTGGGGACTTTGCTTTCCAGGCTGCAGCCCGGGTGAGACCCCCAGCGGCACGGTTTTGGGGTTCTGCAGCCACGTTAAGCGAGAGGCCCCGGGGTAGAAGCCGCAGTGCCGCCCGTCCACCTGCTGGGCCAGCTTCTCTCCGGCAGGAGCCGGTGGCGGGGAGGCGGCCCCGGGTGCAGAGCCTGGCGTGGGCACGGCCGTGCCTCGCAAGGCAGCCCCCTGGAGCTCTGGGCACAGGCTGCCGAGGGAGGCCCAGGTGCGGGGCAGTGAGCCGTGGAGGGAAGTGATGTCCCGGAGAGGCTGGAGCCCGAGGATTTCCCGTGTGAGAAATGGGCACTCGGCAAAGGGCAGCCTGGCCCTGGGCCCGCGGTCTCCTGATGAGAAACGAGGCCATCTTTCACATTCCTGCCTGTGAGGGTGCGGCGAGCACCAGCACCCGGCTCCCCGGCTCGCCCCAGCCATGAATTTGCCGCTTCTTAATGTAAAACCTGCCTTTCCTGGTCATTGTGCCGACTTATTTACGGCCTGTCTTGGGAGGCTCTTGATCAATAGACTTACCCACACAGTCTATTCCTTCCTCTCCGTTGTTCTTGGTTGTATTTTTAAATTACACGGGGCTGCTAATGATGGCGCTGCTTGCCCTGGAGTGAACCTGGGCTCGGACTGCTGGCGGCCGGGTTTAAAGCCGCTGTGGCCACAGATGAATTCCGACCTCCCAGACAGGCTGGCTTCTGGGCTGAGCTTGCGTGTGGGAGTGGGAGGCTGGCCAGCCGCAGGCCACAGACCTTGGCGTGGGGGTGGGGGTGGGGCTGGGCTTCACTCCAGGGACTTCTGGCTTTGTCTTTCATGTTGCAACAGTGAGAATTACCGACCCCAGATCCCGGGGTCCTTCTTGAGAGCGCCCCCCGCCCCAGCTGTGACCCCCCTGGGGTTACCAGGGCAGACTCATTGGCATGTCCAGCACGACATTCCCCCCCCCCCGACACTGCGCCCAGGTGTGGCCTGAGCCGGGGGAGCCTGGTGCAGCCCCTGCTTGGCGGTGCCCCCAGGGCCACAGCCCGAGTCAGGACTGCTGCCCAGTTGGAGCCCAGGTGAGGGCTGGAGGCAGCCACAGCACCGACGCTGATTTCTGTGTCAGTTAAATGATTGTCTGCATTTTCCTGCCAACGAGGATCAGTTTTGGGGCCCGTGAATCGTGTGTTTAGTGAAAGCTACAGCTTTTGGGCTGCGAACAGAAAGTGACCACTTGGGTTGCTGGGGGCGGTCCCGGCGCTGTGCAGTTTGACAGCTTCCTCCAACCAGAGCCGGCAGTTCCCACTGATTCAGTAATCCACCGGCTGGGGACTCACATCTCCCCTCTATTTTCCTCTTTTATCCCACAGAGCAGGCTTATCTCCACCTATCAATTACACTGCTATTAATTTAGTTCCCTGTGTCTCTCCCTCTGCTGGGTGGGGGCACGCTCACTTAAAAAAAAAAAATATATATATATATATATATATGTATGTATGTACTTCCCCCTTGCTGGAGGCTTCCCTGAAACAAAGCTAATACTCGGCAGTTGGGATTTCAGCTGCTGCGTCTCACAAAGTTTAGACGTATTAATGAACAAAAATAAGAGGGCAGAGGAGCAGGCGAATTAGACTCCAGGGGAGAGCCTGCAAACAGGAAACGTCTGATTATGTGCCTGGGGAGGGGGGAGGGGGCAAAATCAGTGAAAGAATTTGAAATTGTCTCATGCGCAGAGATTCTATTGTTTGCAAAGAATAATTCCATCTATTTTAGCATTTTCAAGCGCTCTTCCTTTGATTGTGTGCGACCTTAATTGACGGGTGTGGCTGGGAGTCTGTTTTGCCAGAAAGGCCTGCGTCTTTTGTTTGAAAAGGCCAAGTGCTGGCTTTCCTGCCGGCTCCCCCTGCGCTCCTGTGCTGAGATGTGATGACAGACTTACAGTGTGTTTCCTTGTGTGTATGGTAACAGATGTTTATGTGAATAACAGACTTTTTTATGAAGGCATACACTTTATAGCCAAATACTAATTAAAAATAATTGCATGTAAGCATTTTTGTTTATTCCCCGTTGTGCATCTTTAATCATTTGAAATCACCTGCAGTTGAAAATTGAGGCAAAGACTTGATACTGCAATTAGAAGAGGCCATCTGACTATATATTAGGTAGAAATAGCAACGCATTCGAGAGAAAACCATGTTGGAGCAGCCCAGCGTCAGGTCATCCTGGACTCTCTTGTTTATGGGGTCAAAATGCTAATACGTCACTTTGTTGAGCTAATAGGATTTTAGGGCGTCATCCAGGAGCCGGCAACTGCTGCCCGAGTGATATCCTGTACCTGACACGTTTGGTGCACCACAAGCTCGTTACAAGTGGGTTTTAATTGGAGGCAGAACAGATGGTTCGGGGTAAATATAGGCAGCGGTGACTCCACCTTTTTTTTTTTCCTTTTAAAGACAAAAATTGCAGGTAATTGAGGCTCAGGACCCCAGTTTGGGTTTAATAGTATGTGTTCAATTAAAGCAAAGTGCCAAGTGCCAGGAATGTGGCTCTGCCACTGAGCGCCTGCAGGACCCAAGCCCCTTCCTGGCGGCAGCCGGGACTCCCACGGCTCTTCTCCTGCGGCTCTGTGTGGCAGTGCTGCCTCTCGGCGTGTTGGGACCATGAAAAAGACATCTCGGAGTGTTCCGGAACATTCTCACCACTGTGACATTTAACAAACACATTTAAGCAGACGTGAGAGGGACCGTTCCGGAAGCCACCTGTGCCTCTCCTCAATAGGTTTTAAGACTATTTGGGGAGGTGAGAAGAGAGAGGGGACAGATCACTGGGCACGAAGTTCCACTGGAGAGTTTTCATTGCGAATGGCCGGGCTGGACATCTGTGTTACGGGTGGGGCGAGGAATATGAATCGGGCTTAGGCTTTGATTTGCACTTTAAAAACAAAGGTGTTCGCATTGGGGGGGAAGGGAAGTTCCAGCAATACCCTCCCTCTCACCCCTCAGGTAAGAGCAGTTTACAAATAAACGTACGGGGTTTAGAGAAGGCAGCCTCTAGCAGTCATCAATTTTTCTTTGCCATTTGCTTCCCCCCTCCCCCCACCCCCTGCCTTTTTTAAGGAGAGAGAAGCCAGCCTGGAACTCCAAATGCAGGCGCTGGCTCGGGGATGGGGGTGCCCGCAAGCAGGCGTCCGTCACGTCTGATTGACAAGGGCCCTTTAAAGAGAAGAAAGAGGCTGCGGGTAGCAGGAGAGCTCCTCTTGAATTCTGGAACTAGGAATGAGACAGTGGGAAGGAGACGATGGGGGTGAGGACAGGGCAGGAGGATGGGGCGCGGTCCCTGCTCCGGGCGTCCTGCCCCCATTCCTCCGCCCGGTGTTCCCACGTCAGAGCCTCCTTCACAGCGAGCTGTGTCTCGCGGATGGCGTTGCCTGGAAATAAGGCCACTCCAGCATAAAATATTCCACCCGAGTTCCCTGGGGCGAGGAGCTGCCATGCGGTGCCTCCTCCGCCGGGGAGCAGGGGGCCGGCAGACGTGGGGAGCAAGGCACACTCCACAGCCAGAAATAGCACTAGTGAGGGGGTGAGGGCTTTAATTTCATTAAGAATTTTTCTGACAGCATGCCACCCCAGAGTCTTGTTCCAGTTGTTTCTTGTCACTTAAGGAGGGGAGGGGACCCAGGGGGTGGGGAGTAAATCCCCAGGCCAGGCTGGTAAATTTCATTTTTTAAAGGTAAGGAGCACAGCGCACCGGCTGGGAGATCCCGTGGACTGCAGGGTGGTGAGCAGGTGGGACAGGGCTGGCTGCAGCCCTGTGTGGGACACGCAGCCTGGTTTACGCGCGTGGCTGCAGTGGCGTGGTGCCCAGGATGTATGGAGAGCTGGGGCCTGTGTCCTTCTGTGTGGCTTCAGAGCGACAATCACCATGGCTTCTGTTCAACAGAAGGGATGAAGGTGTCCCTGTCCCTAAGCCAGGAGCGGCATCCCAAGTGGTGGACAGTGGGCTCCGCGCTCCTGCGGCCGCCATGAGGCTCGGTTTCGGCCGAGCCACTGCCAGACCGTGGCACCTCTGTCCCCAGCATGCTTAGGAGCGCTGCCAGACTGCCACGCCACGCTGGACAGTTAGCGACCAGTCCTTACAGCTGCGACAGCCCGTCCGGCCCTCCCGTGACCAGCAGGCTGCGAAACAGCCAGCGTCATTTCTCACTCGGGGACCCCGAGGACAGCGCCTGCAGGACCGCGGTTGTCAAGGCCCCGAGGGCGCGGCGCTGTCACGGGCATGCGTGGCCAGCTCCTGAGGCCTGAGTGAAGATTGATGGATGGCGCGGCCCCCACTGTCGTCAGGCCAGCCTTGAAGCCAGGCGCACATTTGACGCGGCCGGCAGTCCCATGACTGAAGAGCGCTGGCGTGGCATCCAGGAGGCCTCGGAGCTGCCGGGTGCCGCCGGTGCCTGGCGCACCTTGCAAAGGCGCTGGTTCCTGTGCAGCACGACCCCGGCCTCCCCTCGATGTGGCTGTCCAGAGCAGGCTGCTGTCCATGCCTCGCTTTCCCAGGGCTTTCTGGAAGCACTGGCGTTGGAAGCCAGGGCACACGGAGAACGCACGCGGACGGCTGCTCTCTCAGCGCGCTGCAGTGGCCGGGCCCTGGCTAGTCCCCCGGCCATGGCACCAGGGCTGAGCTCCTGACCTGAGGCGAGACCCGGACCACGTGGGTTTCCCTGGCGTGCCTCCTGGACCTCATTCCCAGCCCACACCTCCTTCGGCCTCCGGTGGGGATGCACCTGAGCTAGGGCCGCGGCGGGAGAGGCCTCTGCAGAGCTCTCCACGGCTGTTTTATTGTTTTTATTTCGACTCGGTTTCATGCAATCTGCCCCTCTCTGCGTTACCGGGAGCCGAGAGCTCCATCGAGTTCATCTGCGCCACCAGCCCATGGCACCTCCGCGTTCAAGGGGGGGCCCAGGGTGAGACGTGAGGAGCCTGGCAGTGAGGGGCGGGGTTCGCTCTGCCCGGAAGGCGCTCCGGCTTGTTCTTCTGAGCCTGGCTCTGCGCAGGGCCCGGCCTGCGCGGTTCCTCTGCCGCAGCGAGGCTCGGCTCTTCAGTCGGCTGCACCTGCCTTCCCTGTGGCTCTGGGCACTGGGCTCCAGGTGGGGAGCAGTGTGCTAGACAGCAGCCCCCACAGCACCCCAGTGCAGAAACCAATAGGAGCCGGCGCAGGCGAGGTTTGCTCGTTCCTGTCCATTCATGCACTGACTCCTTCATTCATTCAGACCAGAAAAGGAAGCCTCTCCCGGAAACCCAGGCGGGGTGGAGGTGGAGCTGTCTCGGGAGTGGCCTGCACGCCCACCTGTTCCTCCGCCGAGCACAGCCCCTGTCGTCTCCAGCCAGTGCATCCAAGCGAGGGGCTGCCCAACTCCAATTAAGTGTGAATTAATCCTTGCTGGGTTCCTTTACAGAGCATTCCCGCTTTAATTGTCTCACCTAATTCCTGGACTGTGACCCAGATCTAAGACCTGACACAGGTGATGGGAAGCGACGGGTTTCCTTTGATTGTATCCATGCATCGTCGCAAGAGCGTCGTGGGGCACAATACTGCTCTCTGTTGCTGCTTGTTTGTGGGTTTGACTTCCAGACTCAGTCTGCGTGCGCTGCCCTAAATAAACAGAGTCTACACTTGCCCTGCCTCACACAGAGGGTCACAAGGGACTGTCCTTGTCCTGGCAGCCAGGCTCTCCTGGTGTTGGACCAAATGAGAACAGCCTGTGTTTGTTTCTGCATGACTTTTGTTCCTGCCCAAATTGTGCAGGGGGCTTGTAGGAGAGAGAAATGCCGACTCCACAGCTGCTAATTACAGTGCTCACTTCTAGCTCCATACCTGCATGCAAATATCAGCCTGTATAAATTTGGCATTGAAAGCACCCCAAGGCTCCAGTCTGGCAGATGGGTATTGGATCACAACGAAACTTAACAGTACCTGGGAGCTCTGGGGCCACGCAGAGGCTCCGAGCAACAGGAGAGCATCCGTCTTCCCTCGTCGGAGACGACTGTGGGTTTTATACATTGTTCTGGCCTGAACACATTTGAGAGGTGGTTTGGAAAAAGACTTTGGGCTGATAGCCAGTTTCCTTTAGTGTTCCGTAGACAGCCTGTAGATCTTGGAAAGTGGGGCATCTTTAAATCACTTTATTTTGTTTTATTTTAAGTTGAGGAGTAGCCGCGTGCGCTGGGGGAGCGCACAGCCCACTCCACGGCTGCACGGGGACTCGGGTGGAAGCGGGAGGCAGGCGCTGAAGCCGGCTGCGTAAACCCTGGGATCAATTTCCCATCTTCCCTTCCGTGAGGAGTATTGCGAAGATTTCTTGGCCTTATCCTTTCTTACTTTGCAAAAGGAAAACACTCATCCAGAAAATAAGGCGAGATGAGTGCTTTTCAGAGCCGAGGGGGCGTTCTGGGGAGACGGCGGCCAGCGTGGGCACCGTGCCCGGGCCCTGGCCGCGGGCACACGTGGCAGCGCTCCTTTCAAGGCAACCTGAATTTCTGGATGCGACACAAGGTGATTCTTTTCTTGTTCGGCTGTTTTAAAGAAGCAGACAAGTGCGCAGATGCAATTAACACAAAACAAGAGATTCGCAAGAAAAAGCAGGAGCACAGGAAGAACACGTTTGCGAAGCCAGAACGCAGCTCCCACCCAGGTGTGCAGCACGGGGTGGTGGTGGGGGCTCTCCTTCTCTGCAGCCGCTGTTTCTGGAACGAATTCAATGTCTCCTCCCTTGTAAATGGACTTAGTGTGTCCCCGGGCCATGAGCAGTCTGGGTCGGTTTCCAGGTTGTTATTTCTTTAGGGGAGAAAAATGAACTTAGGAAAATGATACCCACCAGATTTCCAGATGTCCAAGAAAATGTATTACCCCGTGGCTTTTGATTCTGTATTATTTCCTTGAAAACTTCCTTGCCATGAACTTGGTAAAGCAAACATCTCTGGTTTTCCCAAAGTCTTAGGTAAATGAATAAAACTGGGCAGAATATCAAGTAGCTGTGTTTTAATTTGTCACAGTTTCCAGTGACGTTTAGAACGAATGCAAAGTCCCCCGTGGCCCACGGTGCTGTGCTCAGCGCAGGCCGCACGGTGCCACGCTGAGCCCAGGCCACACGGTGCTGTGCTGAGCCCAGGCCCGGCCACCTCTGCAGGGCACTGCTCCTGCCTGCCTCCTGCTGCCCGTGTTTCTGCCTCAGGACCTTTGCCTCCTGCTGGGCCCAGTCCTGGGGCTGCTTCCTCCACTCTCCCACCCCTGCTGCTGTCTGGATCCAGAGGAGACGACCCCCGCCTTGCCAGGAGGGCTCGGGTCCCAAGCAGAGGGGCCCCCGATGCTCGGGCGCCCCCTTTGTGTCGTGGTGGCTGTGGCTGCTGGGCCCCGGATGTCCGCCCTCCCTGGCTGAGCTCCACAGGGCAGGTGCTGGCTCTGATTCTGGCCGCCGGGCCCTGGGCCTGGTACACGGGAGACGTCCAGCCGCCAGCTGAAGGAAGGTCGGAGCAGGACAGGGAGCGGGGACAGGCAGAGGCACGGGTCTACGCCTGCCTGTGCTCCCAGCTCACTTTTGAGTAACTGCAGGACAGGAGTCAGGGGATGAAGAAGGCCGGGGGACGCCACTCCCCTCCTGCACCAGGCTCCACCCGAGGCCTCGGCCAGTGGTGTCCATGTCCCAGGCTCCCCCACCCCCTTATTTTCCCATTGACCAGGTGAGGAAACCTAGCCCTGGGAGGTTAAGAGAACCATGTTCAAGGTCAGCCGGCCAGCAGGCGAGAGAGACGAGGTCCAGGCTGTGCGGGGGGCAGTGGCTCTCCCAGGACTGCAGCCGCCTCTGACCGTGGGCCTACCACGCCAGAGGCCAGCAGGAAACGCGTCCCTTGTCACGGGCCCGGCTGTGCCTTCAGCTCGTAATGATCCTGGTTTCCCGGCTTGCGCGGGGTCTGAGGACGCCTCGTGCTGGAAGGCACGGCGGAGGACGGCGCGGTGACAACAGCAGTGACGGCTGACAGCCTGACACGGGGTGGAGACGAGACTCAGAGGCAGCCGGCACCGCGGACCAGGCAGGCTCAAAATAGCCAAGTCCCGCCTCATTAGCCGGGGGGCACATTTTTCTAGATCCTCTCTCGTACAGGCCAAAAACAATTGGCGACTCCAAGTCGTGATTCCTCTTTAAAGCATAAGCAACAGTCATATGGCAAATTAATTTCTCCATCTCCGGCAAAGGAAATAGCGCGATGGGTGACTGCCAAGTGTGCCGCGTTCAAGGCCACTGCAATCAAGCGTCCCTGCCTGTCCCCCGGCTGGGGGCTGATGGCTTCTCGCCGCTGCCCCTCCCCAGATTCTCAGTCCTTAATTTTTTGTGCCTTTTGCACACTTGGCAATGAGATAAAAGTCTGTGTGTCACCTTTACTTTTGTCTTGCCAAGGAATTTATTGTTGAACCTTTTAATGAACAAATAAATACAATGGCATTTTATTCGGGCCCAGGTTGTCAAGGGAAGTGCCAGGAGCACAGGGCGCAGAAGCCACACCGCTGGTTCCCCCTCAGAGGCTGGAAGAGGGCGTTGTTTTTTATTATTATTTTTGGAAATGATGTGCTGTGATTGAGCGGTTTTAGATACTGAGATGCACTTGTTGGGTTTTCACTCATTGCACGCCTCCCGCGATGGGGCCGTGTCTGCTCATCGCAGGGCGGGCTGTGGTGCACAAGTGACACTGGCGCTCCGTCACCTCGGGGACACGGGGTTTGCGCTGGGCACGGGGGCGATGGTGGGAGCCTCCCAGTCTCTCCTGAGAAAGGCAAAATCAGACCTTTAGAAATGTCTGCTGGCGGCCCGTCAGCCCAGCGACTCCAAGGCAGCGTGCAGGCGGCTGCAGCCCGGCCCGACCCCCACCTCGCCCCGGTGCTGCGCTAGAGCGGCCCTTAACCCGTTCTCCGGTAGCCAACACCTCGGACTTGGGAAGACACACGTGACCACACTTGAACTTGTAAAGTTATTTGAAATCAGGGCTATGAAAAAATTGAAACATCTGTTAGCTTTCATTTTCCCGTGAACTCTTGGTCCTGGTTTTTCCTGGACTGATTCTCTTCTCCCTTCCTGGAAGGCCGTAACTTCCACTGGAGCCCCCGAGACACGGGGAGGGGAATCGCAGCCCAGGCTTCTGAAGTGGAAACCGAGACGTAGCTCCAGCAGCCACTGTGTCCACCCCGGGCCAGGGGAAGGCAGGGGACTCGAGCGTCTCCTCCAAGGGACTCTCAGGGTGTCTGCTGGAGACTCTGGGCAGTGGAGATGCTCAGAGCTCTGTGGAGATGTGAGGCTAGGCTCCCTTGCAGCTGTTTTGCTGCCACGAGGCAAGCCATCCAGGGGCAGACTTGGGCTCACCACTCAAGAGCTCACCAGAGAGCCGGCATGGCCCTGGTCTTCTAGGAATGCAAGACAAAAGCAGTGTCTTCTTCAGACCCACCAGGAGCTGAGTCGGGCTCTCACTCGGATGCATGCCGCTCCTTTCGCTGATGTGCCACAAGGGAGAAGCTACCAGGACTTCTGTTGTCCCCCGCACAGCTGTGTCCCTCTGGCTCTAGGGATGGGCGAGCAGAGGTTTCTCTGGAGTCTCCAGGAGGTTTGGTTTGCTTGGCAGAATCTTCATGGCAGGGATCTGTGATGGGAGGCAGATCCAGGGCTGTGAGCCACACCAGCCGCTCACCTGAGCCACCTGCGCCATTTGAGCCACCTACACCACCTGTGCCACCTGACCCACCTGAGCCACCTGAACCACCTACACCACCTGTGCCACCTGACCCACCAGAACCACCTGTTCCACCTGACCCATCTGAGCCACGTGAGCCACCTACACCACCTGACCCACCTGTGCCACCTGAGCCACCTACACCACCTGTGCCACCTGACCCACCTGAACCACCTACACCACCTGAGCCACCTGAGCCACCAGAACCACCTGTTCCACCTGACCCATCTGAGCCACGTGAGCCACCTACACCACCTGACCCACCTGACCCACCAGAACCACCTGTTGCACCTGACCTGCCTGACCCACCTGTTCCAGCTGACCCACCTACACCACCTGACCCACCTGTTCCACCTGACCCACCTGACCCACCTGTGCACGGGCTCCCTCACACCCACAGGAGGCCTTGGCCGCCCCGCTTCCCATCGCTGTCTCCACTGTGCCGTCTTTCTCCTGTGCATCTGAGGATCTTATTTGTTCACAGGATTTTTTTTTTTTTAGGATGGAATCCACTTTTTTTACAAAAAGATTTTCTTTATTTATCTGAGAGGTAGAGTTACAGAGAAAGAGAGAGAGAGAAAGAGAGAAAGAGAGAGAGAGAGAGAATTTCCATTCACTGGTTCACTCCCAAATGGCTGTAATGCCCAGAACTAGGCTGATCCGAAGCCAGGAGCCAGGAGCTTCTTCTGGGTCTCTCAAGCGGGTCCAGGGGCCCAAGCACTTGGGGCATCTTCTACTACTTTGCCAGGCCATAGGCAGAGGGTTGAATTGGAAGAGGAGCAGCCGAGACTTGAACTGGCGCCCATATGGGATGCTGGTGCCACAGGCAGAGGCTTAGCCTCCTACGCCATGGTACTGGCCAGGAATCTACTTTATTTTGTAGCCAAATTTAATAATCTTATTGAAGAGACAGAATAATTATGTACACATTTATTCAGTTCAAGAGTAAAACAAAATATCGGAGTTGCTGATTTTTTTTTTTTTTTGACAGGCAGAGTTAGACCGCGAGAGAGAGACAGAGAGAAAGGTCTTCCGTTGGTTCACTCCCCAAGTGGCCGCTACGGACAGTGCGTTGTGGCCAATGCGCTGCGCCAATCCAAAGCCAGGAGCCAGGTGCTTCTCCTGGTCTCCCATGGGGTGCAGGGCCCAAGGACCTGGGCCATCCTCCACTGCCCTCCCGGGCCACAGCAGAGCGGGACAGGAAGAGGAGCAACCGGGACAGAATCCGGCGCCCCGACTGGGACTAGAACCCCGGGTGCCAGCGCTGCATGCGGAGGATTAGCCTAGTGAGCTGCGGCGCCATGAGTTGCTGATTTTTTAAACTTTGGAAAATAGAGATAGGGATGTACAAAGAATAATTGAGCTATAATACTGAGCCAGAAGTTTGTAACACATTCACTTTAAGTTCTGGAATTATCATAAAATGGAGAAGAAAGAGGGTGTCAGTCTCTCTGTCATCCAGAACCACAGGTGTAGCACTCCCCCCACAGGAACTGTAGGATCCTGTGAGGTCGCAAGGGAACGTTTGCTTGAAGCATTGGTAACTATCGGAGGTATCTGCTACGCTCTGCTTTGCGTTCCCGGATTCACAGGTGCTGACTTGTTCCTTAGACTCAGCTACACATCCATGCCTGCACGTCAATACACCCACTGTTCACCTGAAGATGGGCTCAGGTGCTCGTAGACATCTGGGTTCTCCCGTATGGCTTTGGCAACGGTGACGTCACAACCTTGCTCCAGCATCTCTGGGAGGCAGACACTGCCTATGACGTCTCTGGGTGTGGGATTGGTGCATCCCTGCTCTGCTAGGGCCAGCGAGCTTTCTTTTCCTAGGTGGATGTGCCAGCTGCACTGTGCCAGGGAGGTGTGGGAGACACTGCTCCCGAGCCCCTGCCACCTGCTGACAATGTCAGACTCAGGATTTCGCCAGCACGGAGGGTGCAGGGCTCCTCAGCTGGGGTTCTCATGTTTTCGTCTGCAGTATCACTGTGAATGCGCAGCATTTCCAGGGTTTCATCGACTGGTGACTGGTTTCTCCCCTCTGTGGAGAACCTGTTTAAGTGTTTTGCGCATTTGCTGTTGAATTGTTTGTCTTTTTCTTATTGATTTGCGGGTCTTCTTTACATAGGCTGGCTCCTAATCTCTCTGTCTATAAAAGCTACCAGCTTTTGTCTTCTCACGTTTCTGCATTTACAAAGGCTTTTCTTACCTTCAGAATTTAAAAAGAATATTTGATGCTTTTATCTTAAAATATTTGTATCTTAACATTTAAGCATCAAACTTAAGGAATGCTATGAAGAATGCATGTAAATACATCTCGGTCAGACGAACAATCAATTTTCCCAATCGCATTTGTTAACCGGTGCATTTTTCCACTGATTTGAAATGCTGCTTTAGATTATTACACAAATAAGCATACGATGTGTGTATTTCTGAACGCCTGTCCATCGATCCGTGTCACTCTCCGGGACGAATTCACTGTATCTCCCTGACTGCAGCTCTTGGGTGTGTTCTGGCTCTGATCGGACAAATCTCCCATCATTACCATCGTTTTCGTGTGCCGCCCACCCAGCTTTTCTCTTTGAATCCTCCACATGAAGTCCGGGGCCAGGCTTCCCTGCCAGCCTGTTGGGGTTTTGTATGAAGCTGCGTGTTCTATTCATGTGGACACCAATTCATTTTATCATCATTATATTTAAAGTCATATTTGCTTGAAAGGCAGAGTTGGAGAGAGAGAGAGAGAGAGAGAGATCTTCCGTCAGCTGGTTCATTCCTCAAATGGCTGCAATGGCCAGGGCTGGGCCAGGCTGAGGCCAGGAGCCAGGAGCTCCATCCGCGTTTCCCACGTGGGTGCAGCGACAAGTCCTCGGGCCGTTTCCCACTGCTTCCCAGGACGCTTTAGCAGGGAGCTGGATTGGAGGTGGAGCAGCGGGATTCAAACCCCTGCTAAATGGCTGCCGGCATCGCCGATGGTGGCTTAACCCACTGTGGCACAGCGCCGGCCCCCTTTCATTATTTTGAAAACATCAGACAAGGTACATTATGATGTTCCTGTGATATTTTGGTGCTACACCTAATTCAGAGCGGTGAACTATTTGGGCAGAGTTTATTTGCTGGCTGTGTCTTGGGCTGGCTGGGGCCTGCACAGAGGGAGGGGCTGCAGAAAGTGGGGGGTGGGGCAGGGGGCCGGCGTGTGCCCTGATTTTGTTGTTGTTTGTTTCACTACTTCCCGGGAACGGGAAGAAGGCAGAGCCGGTCACTGGGTCCCTTCCCATTCGCGCAGGATTCCCCTGCCACGTGTGGCTGTTCCCCTGCCACGTGTGACCCTTCCCCTGCCACGTGTGACCCTTCCCCTGCCACGTGTGACCATTTCCCCTGCCACGTGTGACCATTCCCCTGCCACGTGTGGCTGCTCCCCTGCCACATGTGACCCTTCCCCTGCCACATGTGGCCATTCCCCGCCACGTGTGGCTGTCCCCTTGCCATGTGTGGCCGTTCCCCTGCCACGTGTGGCTGTTTCCACAGCGCTCATTTCCTCAGGGTCCGTAAGCACCCGCCTGCCTTGGAGGGGAGGGGCCACGCTGCCCTGCCCACAGCGGTCCCTGCTGGCTCCTGCACAGCGGTCCTGCCTGCTCGTGGTCTGAGGACGGGGGCGGGGTGGGGTGCAGTGGTCTGACCCCTGTCCTGTGCCGTCATTGGCCAGCCCCAGGCCTGGCCTCCTCCATTGGCCCAGCAGACCCTGCAGCGAGCCTGGTGAGATCTCGGGCCCCTCCCCCAGCACAACGCGTTGACCTGTCCTCTTCTGTATTCACGCACACACACGCATGCACACATATCCATGGGTTTAGTTTCAAGTGTCCTGGGAACCAGGAAGGTCCAGGCCGAGGGTCCTGACGTGGAGGGGTCAGGGCCAGACCCACTGCCCAGAAGCGAGGGTCTGTGAGGCTCCCTGGGGGAAGTGTCCGTCCTGGGCCCCAGCTGACACCTGGCACAGTTCTGTCCAGGTCACCGGTGACCAGGTCTGCCGGGCCCCGGCTCACGCCCCTGCCCTCTGTGCCGCCGTCTCTCCCCCGGAGGTGCTGGCAACACCGTGCCTGCCACCCTTGGCTGACCCTCACCCCCGCCAGCGGGTGGAACCTCTGGGTGACCCGAGGTGTGTGGGGGCCACACTCAGGTCTGACCAGGACTCTGGGCAGGCACCGCCCCGGCTGCTCTGAAGTGATCCGCGCATCTGGAAACAGGGAGTGGTTCCCGTGCTGCGTGACCTCACTCAGCCCTAAAACAGCCGGAGAGGGAGCTGCGCCTGGGATCTGGGGACACAGCCTGAAGCAGGTGCAGTCCTGCCGTTGGTTCCCATGCCACCTCCTCCGGGAAGCCTTCCCAGGTTCTCCCACGCGGGAGCCTTTGTCTCTGTCGCGATCTCATTGTCCTCCACAGGTAGTACTGGCAGTGCTGCAGCTCGGGCCTGTTTGGGCCTAGGCCCCGGGAAGCTGCCAGGGCCCCGCACTTCGTCATTACACGGATGCCGGAGCTCCTGGATGCCGTTAGCTGGAGGCTCGGTAGCTCTGCCCAGCTGTTCCCGTCACTGTCCACCCCGAGGCCTGTCCTGCTGCCCGTGCTGGAAGTGTGACCTGGACAGCGCCGTGTGGCTGGGGGCTGCTACGATCCCCTGCAGCCTCTGTCCTTGGTGGAGGGCACTTAGCCTGGTCCAGGCCCATCTCCTCCCCCTGGCCGGGACAGCGCCCCCTGCTGGCTGGTGCCCAGGCCTGGTCTGGGGTTGTGGGCTCTATGGACTGCTGAACCGGCCCCAGCGGCCCCTTGGGCTCTGGGGCAGGACAGCCTGGGCCCGAGCAGCGAGGGGCCAGTGCGCACCCAGAGACCCTGCACTCTTACTGCCGGGTCCTGACTTCTCAGCTTGGCGGCCCAGAGGACAGCGGTTCCCCCGGAGCCCCGTCCAGCGCTCTCGCGTGGGGGCCAAGGCCCTGGGGGTGGCCGAGGCAACCCAGAAGGGAGCTGTGCATTCCACTGATGCCTTGGAAAAGGGCCGGGGAGTGGCTGGAAAGTGACAGCCCGGGGGCCGTGCCCTCTGTGCCAGGCTCTGTGCAAGGTGGTTGCCGCCCACGCCCCCCTCCACCGCCTCAGCCTCTCGCAGGCCGACTGGGGGCTCTGCTTCCCTCCTCCTGTGGGCCGCCAGGGCCTGGCCACAGCCCTGCTCCGGGGCACTCAGCCGGTCCCGGTGCCCGAAGACACAGCGCTCCTGATAGAGCGTTTCTTGGCGGAGGCGCGGAGCTGGAGGGGTGTGCTCGTCATTGAGCACTGAATGGCTTGTTGCAGCTCCAGCGCGAGCGGCTTGGAGAGGAGACGATTATGACTGTTATTAAGTCTTCCCGAACTTCCTCTTGAACAGCTTCTTAGCAGTTTGTGTAAGCATCTGCTCGCGGATCCTGCTTCCACGCCGCGCTGTTGACTCCAATTTTAGAAATGTGCGAGAAGTGAGTAAATTAAGCTGTGTGAACCGTGCCGGGCCCCGGGCCCGCAGCCTGGCGCCACCCCCGGAGCCAGCACATTGCCATCTCCCGATGCAGATAAAGGAACCATAAAGCAGGGTTACGCCGCCTGTGTCTCAGGGCCGCTGCGCGTAGATGTCGTCATGTAAATCACGAAGCCGACTTGGATGCCAAGTCCCACGGAGGCTGGCTCCAGGCGCCACGGCTGGGAAGGCCACAGGCTGAGCTCGGGACTCGAACTCAGAGGATGGCGGCCCTGCTTGCACGGCTTTGCCCCGCGCTTCGTCATTACACGGATGCCGGGACCGCTGGATGCCGTTAGCTGGAGGCTCGGTAGCTCTGCCCAGCTGCACCCGTCACCGTCCACCCCGAGGCCTGTCTTGCTGCCCGTGCTGGAAGTGTGACCTGGACAGCGCCGCGTGGGAGGCTCCTCGCGGGGCCCAGGAAACCCTGGACGCTTCTCGCTTCCAAAGGCTCCTCCCGTCCTCCCTGCTCACCCAGCAGGAAGGTTTCCTGCAGTGCGAAGAATGACAGGGACGCGGAAGTGCTCAGTTGCAGAGGGGAAAAGCCATTGAGACGTGGAGCCTGGGATGCCTGGGACCTGGTCTCAGGCCAGATGCCAGGGTGCAGGGGGCTAGGACCAGGGCTCACTGGCCATGCGTTCTCCGGATAGGTGCAGGCTGGTGGGGCAGGGGGAGTCTCATGAATGAATGAAGGACTTTGTCACGGAGGTGACGCGCTGTGGCATGGCTGCCTGAGAACCTCATGGTGAGCCCTGCAGGCCGGGCAGGGCAACGCCGGGCAGACAAGCCCGGGCTCCTTCACGCACGAGCTCGCGGCCTGGCCAGGCTTGTTACACTCTTAGCTCCTCACGTCCTTCTCTGCAAAATGACTTCTGTGAGGTTTTCTGAGACCCTGGGCCACCCTGACAATGCTTTCTACCCCTTGAGAACTTAAGAAGCACTGGACAGCTAAGCGATAGTGTCATTATCTGGGCCACTTAGGACAAGGTAGGTGACAATGTTGGCCTTGAAATGGGCTCACCTAGGGGGCTGCAGTAAGACTTGGCTAACTGTTGTTCAAAGTTCCCGCTGTTAGACTTTTCCAGTGACTCCATTGCCAGATTTCAGGACGATTTGTGGCGTCCTTCTTTTGTGCCATGGGGTGGTGCCCATAGCGTGAGGTGGTCTAGAAAGAGTTCTTCTACCCGAAGTCGGTAGCGCTGGAATCCAGGGTTGTCTTTGCAGCTGCTTGTGGGCGGTGCAGTGTGACGGTTCTCGGGCCCTGCAAGGCCGCTGGCCAGCTGTGTGACCCCGAGCGAGCCTCACTCCGCTCAGAGCCCGAGCAGAGTGGAGCAGAGCCGGGTGACCTCAGAAGTGTCTTCAGATCTGTGTGCTGTAAATCTTTAGGCTTCATGTTGACTGCCTCTTCGACATCACACACATGGTGTTAGCATCACCCATTTAGTTCCAAAGGTTCCAAAAATCCCAACCCACGTTTCACCAGAATCCTGGGGGCCACGGGCTTGACATAAGCCATGAAGAGGGTGAGAGTCTTGACAATTGGAAGGGGGCAAAGCACCAGAGTCGCAGGGCAGAGCTCAGTGGAAAGACAAATAAAATTGGGGGGGGGGGGAGCTTGAAAAGATTTTGATTGAACCTGAGCAATCAAACCAGGTGGGAGAAGAGACTCAAGCGCATCACCTTCACGGGAGGAGGGGAAGAAGGGTTGAAGGGAATTCGTAACTTCAAGAGGACGCAGACCGAGCAGTGTGGGATTGGCCCACGAGCTGTGGTGCCTCCCTGCCGGATCAGGGAAAATCCCTGGCTAACAGTGGGGCCAGCATCTGAGCGCGGAAGGCTGTGTGTTCACGCCGAGCTGGCAGAGATGGGCCGGGAATGATACATGCTAATAATGCCTTTTTACAGTTAGAGTTCACGGCTTTGTTTTTCACTTTATTAGGGAAAAATTCTATTCACTGATAAACCTTATATGTGTGTTTCCTTCTCCTGCTCATAGGGTGTCAGCCAGCAATGCTAGTTGATGGATGGGGAGGTAGGAGCTGCTTGGAAACACTTGTCCCACCCTGGGCGCCGCTGGTCTCCCTGGTGCTGGACCGGATGCTGCCGGTTCAGGATGTGTGACTGTTGGTGCTCCAGGTGACGTCTAGAAGATACCTTGCGTTTAGTGAGTTCATGAATGCATGTAGGGAATGACTTGCTAAAACACGCAGATACGGTGTTTGGAACTCTAGGGATTCATTAATATCCAAGAAGTAAGATTATGAAAACAGGAAAAGATAGCTGTTGAGAAAGATTATGATTTTAAATGAAGCCAGGGAGGACATTAGATCACAGAGCAGTCGGTGCCAGCAGTGGGAGTGTAGCTGGGTTTAACCGCCGCCGCTCCGGGCAGAGCTTAAACGCCCTAACTCCTTATGTCTGCATCTTGCATACTAGAAATGTTTTATTTGTGTCACGATGCCATTAAAAGGAATCAAACAAGAAGGCGACTAACCAGCAGGTTGGAGAATCAGTGTGACAAATCAGTATTTGTATTCTATAAATATTGTGTATCCTTGTAATACGATTTTACAAATTCAATATGCTAGGCCACATGGTGTGATCCATGGGATTGGAATTATGTTGTTTAGATTGCACTGTGGGGTCTGGTTCCAGCGTTCGCCTTGGCCGTGGCGTCTACACTTGGAGAGGCCTTTCCTGACAGCTCCCTGCTGCAAGAGACAGTTGGCCTGTGTTTATCTGTGGGCTGTGGCTAAGCACAGATAATTGTATTCCCCAAAGATATTTTCTCAAATTTTGATAAAGTCAAGATAGAAATGAAGCTAGAATTCTGTGGCTGATGGCATTTACTGTAGTTTTTGCTAACACAAATGTTATGATATTTTAAAAATGAAGAAAATTGGCCTTTCTCCCAGAAAGACAATGCTGGGAGAAATTGGCAGAAAAGTGGAAGCTTCGTATATAAACCAACGAGAAGTAAAACTACAATCTCTCTCTCTCACACACAGGAATGCACACATGCACACACACAAATGCACGCATGCGCACACACTTTACCGTGGACAAGGACTCTCCTTTCGGGGAAATCCCTGAAATTCAGCCTCACAGAAGTCCTTAGGCTGGTCTGGGTCTCACAAGCGCAAAGCTGAACATCCCCAACAGTCGCAGGGAGCTGCAGTTGTCGGTCTTTTACCCAAACGTGCCAGGGTGCGAGTGTGCAGGCGCGCATGTGTGTGTGCATTGTGTACATGCACACAGCAGGGGAAGGGGGCCTGTTGCAGCTGTGGTAATTCCCAAATGGATTTTCCTGGACTTCCAGGCTGTGTTCTCATCACCCAAGCGCTGTGAGAATTTGGACTGAAGTAGATAAACAGTTTAAATGATGCAGGTATACTTGAACTTCACCAAGAGAGCTCTTTATGGTCTTTACCACACACAGTCACATACACACTCACAGTTACATACACACACACTCACACAGTCACAGTCACACACACAGCCACACACACAGCCACAGCCACACACACAGCCACACACACACTCACACAGTTACATACATATACACCCACACAGTCACAGTCACACACACACAGTCACACCCACACACTCACACAGTTACATACATATACACCTACACAGTCACAGCCACACCCACACAGTCACACACACACACTCACACAGTTACATACATATACACCTACACAGTCACAGTCACACACACACACACTCACACAGTCACACACATAGTCACACTCATACACACAGTCACACTCACACATGCACAGTCACACTCACACAGCCACACATACACTCACACACACTCACACTGGAGGTGACAGATAAGCAAATTAGCTGGAGCGTGGTGATCCAGTGCATGTGTATCCAAACGCCATGATGTAGATGGTACATACATGCAATTTTTACTTATCAAATACACTTCAAGAAAAGCTGGAAAAAAGAAAATAAAATCCAGACATACTATTTTAGGCTGAGTTGTCTGTTAGTCTATGAAGACCAAGCAAATCCATTCATCCCTTCCTTCATTCATTCAGCTGATGGTCCTGGAGCTTGCCGAATGCCATGTGCCATGCCAGAGCTGCCAAGGGCAGTGCACCTGGGACTCATGGGGTACTGAGGGGTCGTGTCCCTGGAGAAGGAGCGCCAGAACCAGTGGTAGGTGAGAGGAAACATGACCCTGGAGTCTGCCATGGAAGGCTTCCTGGAGGAAGTGGCCAAGCAGTGTGCACTGTACACATGGCCAGGGACAAGCCAGGGTGACTGAGCACAGGACTCTCAGGGAACTGGTGTCCCAGGAGCGTCCAGGTCTGTGAACGCAGCTCCTGCAGGGTGTGCTGGGAGTTCTGCAAGCAACAGAAACAAGAAGGACTTGTAGCACTTAGGAGACCTGGGTGCGAGGTACTTAGCCAGAGTCCTCCCCGCCTGCTGCCCCTGTGACAGTGACGGGCCCTGGAGGAAGTGACGGGCTGTGGAGAAGAGGGGAGAGGAAGAGAGGACCAAGGTGGACCCTGGGGCTGCCCAGAGGTGGGTCGGACCTGGACTCTGCATGTGCCACCGGTGAGAGCCTGGACAAACGGCCTAATTTCTGAGCCCATTTTCTCCTAGGTAACAAAGGGATGACCTATGACCTAGGCGGGCGTTGTCATAATTCAGTGAAGTGACCAAGTACACATGGCAGGTGTTCAATAAATGTGTGAATGCATACAACAACAGTGTGCTATAATAATAACCTGGTTGTATTTATGTTGGGAAATACTGTGAGTATGTTTAAAAGTAAAAATGCATCCTCTTACACACACACACAGACACGCCAAACATAAAAAATTAAAGCAGGCATCTCGCCGTTGTTTCAGAGCACTGGGACGTGCAGGCTGCATCTCGGACTCCAGCACTCTCGACTCACTTCCCCTGTACATGGTAATAGAAGTGTTTATCTGCACCAGGAGATGGACCAAGTTTTTTCAATAACGTGTTGCGTGGAACTGGCAGAATGTGACTCAAGCTCTGGTCATTAACGCTGTTAGGTTATGCGGCACTGTGGAACCTTCCAGAAATTCTGGTGGCACACAGAACTCAGAAGGGGAAGGAATGGTTCTTTTTGACTAACCTCTGCTATCTCGGGAACCTGGGTTCTCGAGGTGCCTCACGTTGGGCTGATTGCCATAATCCAGCGTCATGTGTGAGTACGAAGTGGGATACAGAGCCTGGGGGGAATCGTGTTTGGATATTTGTTTCTTCATTTCCGTGCTCCATTGATGAGTGCAACAGTAAATACTTAAAGCCTGAAACTCTTTTCGTTTCCCCTTCCAAGAACTGCTCGGAGCCTATCCAGTGGACGTGGTGCTGCGGCTCCCCCAGTCATTCGTCACTCTTTGTTTGGGCTGGGCTTTATTGTTCTGGATTTGTCCAGTTTCTGCTCCAGATGGGAGGACGTGGAGGCATCACCTTCTTTGTTCACTGCACTCCCCCTGTGGACACAGCTGGGGGCGGCCGTGGCTTCACTTGGCGCTGTAGTGGGGCACAATTTGGGAGTCACGTATACCCTTCGGAGTAAGAGCTAGGGAGTGTAAACACCCATCTGGGTGGCTTGACAAACACCTTGCTGTAATTTTTGAGGTGTTCCTGTAGGCATGATCACCCCTTAAAAGCTCTGCCTAATTACTTTTAACACACATCAAAATTGAACGTGGATGTTTTATTGGTGACTGATTATTTCTTAAGATTTATTTATGTTCTGCACGGGGGAAGAGATCGATCTGATGATGTGATGTGCAGAAATAAAAGAATTATCAGAAGCACTTGATTTTTGCAATTTAATTCACAACTTGGAATTATATAGTGGAACTTGAGCCCTGAGAACTCCCACCAGACTATCCATCATTAGGACGTACTTCAGAACATTATTGGAGAGCTGTGATAATGTATGGCTTGTAGCTATGTTAATGTGATTTAGGAATAAAAAACAATAACTTTCACCCCAAAATCATATCTTGTAAAATATCTTCTGCAACGCCAGCTTTGCAGGTCACATCCTGCCTGTGTAGAGATGGAGTGGAGTTTATTACAAGATGCATGCATTTTTATTGTGTTTACCGGTGTGCATGGCACTAAAAAGGGTTTTATTTGAAGCTCACACTCCAGATTTACAGTATCGTATCCGAGCATACGCATTTTCCAGTAACAACAACAACAAAAAGCCCTCTACTATATCCACACCAGTGACAACTCCGCCAGCAAGTGACTCGTTGATACGCCTTTTTATCGTCTCAGCTGCCTTGCTTTTTCTACTCAAAATAAAAGAAAATCACAGGATCCTTAAAATAATAGTTGGCAGCAGGTAGTCACCGGGAAACGCATGTCCCCGACTCTTCACTTTGTAGCCGCCATCCGGATGGCAGATTAGAGGCGGGATCTGCAGGTCGGTGACAAATACACCGGTAATAGCATTCAGCTCGCCTCACTTGCAAAAGTGGAGTCCTGGTCCTGTTTGTTTGACTGCAGACCTGCCATGTCAGATGAGAAGGGGTCCTCGGATAAGCTGCTAAAACAACAGCACAAATAAATGCCAGACACTGCACTGCTTGATGTCGAATTACAGACATTGCTCCCGTCAACTGCTCACGGGGAGCGGGCGCCGAGAGCCGTTGTCGCCTCGCTGCCACAGATGAAGGGGGACTGTGCGGCCCCGCTGTGCCCGCAGGGGTGGGGCTGGCGGCAGGAGAGCAGGCTGCTGGCTTTCCCTGGGCGAGGTGGGAGCCACGGCTCTGCGACCAGGACAGCCAATTTTAGCATCCATGGGTTTTCTCCTAAAAGTTCTCTGATTGTCTGACGTGACAGGCGCTGGCGCTGGGGACACTTCGGCTCCCACACTTCCGTAGCACTGCGCACCTACGACAGGAGGCAGTTCTGGGGAGAAAGGGAGTCAAGTGCACGTGTCCTGCGGGTCTGTCTTTAGGGATCCCCCGTGCATTCCCACAGAGGCCCCCCTCGCAGTCGTGAGGCGAGCGTGGTATTTATTGGCCGTGTTTTCTGAAGGTCCGAGGGGGGTGCTGATTCTGCGTGCGCCCCTGAGAAGGCAGATCTCTGTGATCAGCTGCAAGCTTTCTCGTGCTGAGTTCGCTCTGACTCAGAGGCTCTGTGCAGCTACTCAGAAAACACTTACAATCATTATTTCTTAGCATATGCAAAAAGAACCTTTAATGAGCTGTTTTTTTCCCTTGAAATCTTGTGCCAAGATAGGATTTTGAGCGCCCTGCTCAAATGGCTAAGACGTCTGTTTTGCACACAGGCGGGTGTGAAAGCTGTGGGGACCTCGCGTTTGGGAGGACTTGCCCTCCAACAGATGCACTTCTACACCTGGGTGTGGGCCTCCAGGTCGGGCCACGTGCCCTCTTGGCCAACCGACCATGAAGCCATTCCCTCCGGGGGCTCGAGGCTCCTGTGCCCCTGTGCCGCCATCCCTGAGGCGCTCCCTGCGACCTGCAAACCAGAGTAGGATCCACGGACCGGCACCTGCTCACAGAAGACACCACTGAGTTACTTTGTCTCCCCGGCTGTCAGCTTTACAAATAACCCACATTTTGTAAACAGGCTTCTTGCTCAATAGACATAGTCTCTGTTTTCAGCCTGTGACTTAAATCTCCTCCAGATCAAGAGTTTTCGTGCCTGTCCACGCCCCTGTAGAGCTGACTCCTGGAACCTCGCGGCTGCAGACTGCGGATTGTTGATTGTATCTGTGGCGATCCCAGCAGCACAGCCCGGCTTCTGACTTTTTTGAAGTGAAGGTGACGTGTGCACGTGTAGCTTATGCAAAACTGTAGCAATTTTCTTAACCCCCTTAACGGTATGTCCCATCACTCCTAGCGAGCAGAGTCTCAGCACCCCAGTGCTGTCCTTGTTTAGCAAACAGACTCTTCAATCAGAGAACTAAATTTAGCTTTCTGCACGGAGGTTATAAATACTAATTTTTCTGCTGCCAATATCGATGATTAAATCACCCTAATTTGCATTGTCTGAGCTAATCACCAGGTGATTTATTTCCCTGCTATGTTTACATGAAGTGGATAGCAACAATTAAGTTTATTTTAACTGTAGTTATTAGAAATACAGTAACTGGTAATATAGGCCAGGAGCAAAGTAAATAAACATATTAGCAGGAGACGGTCCCGCGAAGAGACGAGCCGCCGAGCCAGCGTGGCAGGTGGCGACATCCAATTTTAAACGACATTTCAGAAGTGAACGCGATCAATCCTCCCGTGTTGCACACTCTGCCGTGGCGACTCTGGCACCCAGGACTCCTTGACCTCCCGGCCGGTCACCGCCGGTCTGAGCAGCCGCCGCGACACGGCTAACGCTGCGGTCCTCGCCGGGCGAGTGCCCGAGGACGAATTCAAGTGGATCAGGAGGATCCGAGGTGAGGGACGGCGGCCTGCGGGCGCTCGGGAGTGAGGAGGGGCGCCGTCCCGGTCATTCATCCTCCTCTCCGCTCCGCACCTCTCCGCGGGGCTGCCCTCCCGGCGCGCTTCCCAGGGTCTTTTACTGCCTCAGTGAGAGCCTCTACAAGAAGTCACGCACACGCACACGCACACGCACACGCACGAGGCCAGGGAACAGCGTTCAGCAGCGTTTCTGCCCGCGCCCGCTGCGCTTCCAGGGGCCGCCGACGCTTCCTTCGCGGGAGGAGGTGAGCGTGTGGGGCTCGGGCTCGCCACAGGGGAAGGCCAAAGGACAGGCGGCAGTCCCGGCGGCGGGCTACAGGCGAGGCCGGAAGTCCTCGTGTGGGACCACAGGCGAGGCCGGAAGTCCTCACGTCAGACCACAGGAGAGGCCGGAAGTCCTCACGTCAGACTGCAGGAGAGGCCGGAAGTCCTCACGTCAGACCACAGGAGAGGCCGGAAGTCCTCACGTCAGACCGCAGGAGAGGCCGGAAGTCCTCGTGTCAGACTGCAGGAGAGGCCGGAAGTCCTCACGTCAGACTGCAGGAGAGGCCGGAAGTCCTTGTGTCGGACTACAGGAGAGGCCGGAAGTCCTCACGTCAGACTGCAGGCGAGGCCGGAAGTCCTCGTGTCGGACTACAGGAGAGGCCGGAAGTCCTCACGTCAGAGGACAGGAGAGGCCGGAAGTCCTCACGTCAGACTGCAGGAGAGGCCGGAAGTCCTCACGTCAGACTACAAGGGAGGCCGGAAGTCCTCGTGTCGGACTACAGGAGAGGCCGGAAGTCCTCACGTCAGACGACAGGCGAGGCCGGAAGTCCTCGTGTCGGATTGCAGGAGAGGCCGGAAGTCCTCACGTCAGACGACAGGAGAGGCCGGAAGTCCTCGTGTTGGATTGCAGGAGAGGCCGGAAGTCCCAGTGTGGGACCACAGGCGAGGCCGGAAGTCCTTGTGTCGGACTACAGCAGAGGCCGGAAGTCCTCACGTCAGACTGCAGGAGAGGCCGGAAGTCCTCGTGTCGGATTGCAGGAGAGGCCGGAAGTCCCAGTGTGGGACCACAGGCGAGGCCGGAAGTCCTCACGTCAGACTACAGGTGAGGCCGGAAGTCCTCACGTCAGACTACAGGCGAGGCCGGAAGTCCTCACGTCAGACCACAGGAGAGGCCGGAAGTCCTCACGTCAGACTGCAGGAGAGGCCGGAAGTCCTCACGTCAGACTGCAGGAGAGGCCGGAAGTCCTCGTGTCGGACTACAGGAGAGGCTGGAAGTCTTCACGTCAGACTGCAGGAGAGGCCGGAAGTCCTCGTGTCGGATTGCAGGAGAGGCCGGAAGTTCTCGTGTCGGATTGCAGGCGAGGCCGGAAGTCCTCACGTCAGACCACAGGAGAGGCCGGAAGTCCTCACGTCAGACTGCAGGAGAGGCCGGAAGTCCTCACGTCAGACTACAGGCGAGGCCGGAAGTCCTCACGTCAGACTACAGGAGAGGCCGGAAGTCCTCGTGTCGGACTACAGGCAAGGCCGGAAGTCCTCACATCAGACTGCAGGAGAGGCCGGAAGTCCTCGTGTCAGACTACAGGAGAGGCCGGAAGTCCTTGTGTCGGACTACAGGAGAGGCCGGAAGTCCTCACATCAGACTGCAGGAGAGGCCGGAAGTTCTCGTGTCGGATTGCAGGAGAGGCCGGAAGTCCTCACGTCAGACTACAGGTAAGGCCGGAAGTCCTCACATCAGACTACAGGAGAGGCCGGAAGTCCTCACGTCAGACTACAGGCGAGGCCGGAAGTCCTTGTGTCGGACTACAGGCGAGGCCGGAAGTCCCAGTGTGGGACCACAGGAGAGGCCGGAAGTCCTCACGTCAGACTACAAGAGAGCCCGGAAGTCCTCGTGTCGGATTGCAGGAGAGGCCGGAAGTCCTCACGTCAGACTGCAGGAGAGGCCGGAAGTCCTCGTGTCGGACTACAGGAGAGGCCGGAAGTCCTCACGTCAGACCACAGGAGAGGCCGGAAGTCCTCACGTCAGACTACAAGAGAGCCCGGAAGTCCTCGTGTCGGATTGCAGGAGAGGCCGGAAGTCCTCACGTCAGACTACAAGAGAGGCCGGAAGTCCTCGTGTCGGACTACAGGAGAGGCCGCAAGTCCTCACGTCAGACTACAAGAGAGGCCGGAAGTCCTCGTGTCGGACTACAGGAGAGGCCGCAAGTCCTCACGTCAGACTGCAGGAGAGGCCGGAAGTCCCCGTGTGGGATCCAGTTTGTTCAGCGGCTTCATTCCTACAGCGGACATACGTTTCCCGCCCACTTACACATAGTGTGTTCCTTACAAGGCCAAGACTCCGCTGGGAACCAGGTGCCGAGTGCTCGCGACCCAGCCTCCCGACCATGGGGAAGACAGCTGGGTGCGGCGACCATGGCGAAGTGTGCGGACCGAACCCAGGGTGTCACTCATGTCCCCTGCACCCAGAGCCTGGCCTCCTGGAAAGAGGCCGTGGACGTGCTGGGCCAGTCGGCCTGCTGAGAGCCGAGCGTCCCCGCCAGCCTGGGAGGGGGAAGCTTCCAGAGCTGTCGGTCAGGCCACGACCAAGGGGCGGCGGGCGCTGGCTGCCCGGGTCCGGAGCTGCCCTCCGGCCGGTGGGGCCTCAGTGGACCCCTGATCCCCAGGTGCACCGTCCGTGGGCTGGCAGGGCGTCCTCACTGGAGGCTCTGGGCTCGGGACCCACCTGGCAGACCACTTCCTGGCCTGCAGCCGTCTTGTCTCCCCGCGGGCTCTGTGCCGCCATGGTGGGGCTGCCTGGCCCAGGGCGGGACCTGCCCCAGAGAGGAGGTCCTGCACCTCCGCCCACCGCACCCCTCACCGCCATGGTGGGCCCTGACCGGGCTCGGGTTCGGTCCTCGGAGGTTTGTCCATTCCTGAAAGACCTTGGGCAGGGGCCTCCGTCCGGGGGACTTGCCATGAGTGTCCCCTTTCCTCCCAGGGTGGGCCTGGGCCAGTTCTGGCCTCCACCTAACGCCTGGCATTGGGTCTAAGTGGAAGGGCGTCTGTGGGCCTATAGCAACAAGGAAAACAGATTTTTAGGTTCAGCTATTTACGTAACACGATCTCTTCCGATGTCCTTGTCTTATTTTTGTAAAAGTTCATGTCTGGCTGCATTAGAAATGGACATCGCAAATTATAACCGGATGCAAGCTAAGAGCCGCCTCCCTCTGCCTAAAGGCGCGAGGTGTCGCAGGGTGTTTGCAAGCGCCCCCTTTCGGGCAAAGGGACCCCCACCTAACAGGTGTGCAGAACGGTGTGCACCTGCCGCTCGGTCCTGAAACAGGAATTGTTTTAGCATAGGATGAAGGGGCTGACACCTTGAGTAATTGAGAGGAGGTTCTTTGCAATTCATAGGGCTGACATATACTAGTCAAATTGCTCTGTCTCCGAGGAACAAAATAAAAATACAGAAAATGAGGAATTAATTCAATTAAACATTTTCCCACCCACATTTTACCTTTCCTCATGGCTCTGGAGAATAATTTATGAAATGTATATCACCGGAAGACTTATTTTTGCCATTATTTTTAACTTAATGAGTGTACCTTGCACATCAGAGGGAAAGAACAAAGGTTAAATTTTACATTAACAGCACATTGCAACATGGTATGCAAATATCTATATGCAAATATAAAGCCCCTGGAAGATAAATGTGTTATATTTTTAACCAGTTAACTATGACTGTGAAGTATTGTGTGAGATATTCAGTGGTTTCATTTTTATATCTTTCTTGTAAATAATGCATAAAGTATGTAGATGGTGTCAAAATATGATTAAGCTATTAGCTCTGTAGTTTTCATAGTTAAGAATGTGTTCAGCTCAGAGTCCCTAATAACTCATTCCTAAAGGCAGCGACCATTATGAAATATTTCTTGTTCAAGTGAACATTATCATGTGACATAATGATTTTGCTTAAAACCAAGTTAAATGAGGAGTAAAATTAAACAATATTGCATGAATTGTGTTTGACTAATTTTGTGTCACATTATATTAGCCAAGCTTTCAGAATATGTGTTAATGACAAATAGCGTAAGCCCCCAACATGCTTTTCACGTCTGTACGGCCACCCTGAAGTCATTAGCTTCTTAAATGTTCATTTTGTTTGCAGTTTTTGTAGCCAGTGGCTTTTCCTGATTACTTTTGCGCACAAAAGTAGACACAATTCAGAAATAAAGTTTACATACATTGGGGGTTGGGGTGGGGGTGGGAGACTTAATTTCAGTCACAAGGGTGCAGTTTTTATAAGAAAACAGAAACACATCCATTTGAAAACCCAAGAAACCCAAGGAGGTGCGTGTTCTCTCTAAATTAGACATCACAATGCCAGTCTCCAAAGGACTCTGCTGTCACCTGGCTATGGCTTCTCCAGGCGGAATTCGGTGAGAAGCCAAGCAATCCACCTTGCACCCCCTGCGACCTCCCCCAAGGAGAACCGAGTCTCAAAGACGGTGCTGCTGGGCTGAGCTGATGTTGCTTGTGAATGGCCCGCAGGCCGCCTGGCGAGCCAGGGGTTGGGCGAGTGCAGCTGGTGTGGCCCGGCGGCAGAGGCCCGTGTCACCACGCAGCATGGAGGAGTGTGCTTAATGTTTCCAAGGGCGCCCAGGAGGGGAGCCTGACCTTAGCCACGACCTCCAATGTAGTCATAACACTGATCTTTGCTGATCATATGAAAGGATTGGAAGTGTTGGAACACCATGTATGGAGAAATAAAGCTGACCAAGTATGAAACAAACATGGTGCAGGTGTCGGCGCTGTTCCCCCAGATGCTGGCAGCCTCACAGAGCTTTCACTCAAGCCAGGGCTCGCGAGGTGAGCGCTCCAGGTAGTGTTTGCTGACACAAGTGGAGGGCGCGGGCTGGGGCCTGTGTGCCTGCTGGGGTTTGGACGCCAGGAGGAGGGGGTTAGTGAGGAGTTGGGGGGCCACATCAGGCACCCACACTGGCTCAGGATGAGACCTTGGAGATGGCTTGTAGCCTCCAGTGCGCTCGGGCTGCTGTTTCCTCCATGAAACCCTGGGACCACAATGGGGAGAGCTCCGGGATAGTTCAGCAGACTCCATGTTTATTCATTGTATTTTGTTTTGTTTTACTTTAATTTTAAAAAATACGTATTTGTTTACTTATTTGAGAGGCAGAGTTACAGAGAGAAAGGGAGAGACTGTCCATCTGCTGCTTCACTCCCCAGATGACCAAATAGCCAGGGCAGGGCCAGGTCGAAATCAGGAGCCAGGAACTTCATCCGGGTCTCCCATGTGGGTGAAGTGCTATGGGCACCAAGGCAATGAATCTGCAGCTGGGTGCTAGTATTTGGGAGCAGGGAAGAGGTGGGTCCAGCCTGCCCTGGAGGCCAAGGCGTGCCCTCACAGGTGTGCCATGTGAGCCTGGCATCCAGGACCTGTGCTGGGCTGAGGACCTGCACAGTAGCGGCAGAGTGCAGAGAGAGCCCCACAACTGTGACAGTGACTGCATACGCTCATGTCAGCGTGCGGTCCTCACACTCAGGAACTGGTGGTGTGCTCAGAGACAGGATTCAAGGACTTTAAAGTGTGGTTACCACACTTTAAAAACATGTGCAGCTCTGTATGTATAAAATACGTGGTAGGAATCGTTGCAACTGGTGGACAGCACCAGTAGGCCATTGGTGATTTCTGATGTTTTCTTCATACTTTCTGAGTTTCCCAAGTTTCAGTGAGCATCAAATTATGTTTGTTTTCATGGTGTGGCATTTATGATTTTAAGAAACTGATAGAAATGTAAGGGTCTCCACACCAACACTGACTTCCACGTTGTCCACACCGTGGGCATTGGTGGGAGTGTGGCTGCCAGCCAAAGTAGGACTGCACGTCCAAAGGGAACCACACCCAGCATTCACTGGATGTTGCCAGAATGTCCTGGGAGGCGGTTTCCTGTGAGTCCAGCCAGCAGTGACCCCAGATCCCTGACCTCCAAACCTTCATCAGCACCAGATTCTATCGATCACCTTTGCCAACGTGATACTGAGGCAGAGTGCCACTTGTGAGCTCACACAGCCGCTCGTCTGCCTCTGCCAGTTCTGCTTGCTTGCTGTCTTCACTTCCCGGCCAGGGGCCGCCTCATCCCGCAGAGGCCAGCTTCCATCTCCAGGCCCCAACCTCCACGTCCACCTGCAGAACCCTGGTCTCTGTGGGGTTCTGGGCACCAGTTTTTTTTTTTTTTAAGATTTATGTATTTGTTTTAAAGGCAGAAATATGTTCTAAAGGCAGAAATACAGAGAAAGAAGGAGAGAGAGAGAAAGAGAGAGAGAAAGAGAGGGAGAGAGAGAGAGGGGATATTTTTCATCCACTGGTTCATTCCCCAAATAGCTGAAATGCCCAGAACTGGGTTGGGCCAAAGCCAGGAGCCGGGAGATTCATCAGGGTCTCCCATGTGAGTGAAGGGGCCCTAGGGTCCATCCTCTGCTGCTTTCTCAGGCACATTAGCAGGGAGCTGGATCAGAAGTGGAGCACCTGGGACTTGAACCAGCACCCTATGGGATGCAGGCACTGCAGGCAGAGGCTTAATCTTCGAAGCAGCAGAGCGACCACTCCGAGCACCACTTTTGCACGTTGCCTCTCACCTCTGTGCCTGCGCCTCACAGCCACACGTGCCAGGGCAGACTTTCACATGCCCGCCTAATCTTGCCTTGCAGCCGTGGGGGCTCAGCAAGCGTTTGTTGAATGATTCTACACATAAACCTGAGAACGGCAGAGCAGGAGTGGGCAAGACTTACCCTGCTTCCCATTTTCTGTGCAATCCCGTGTCCTATGCAGTATCCTGTACAAGCAAAGCTGTTTTCTGCTTTTTTCTTCTACAGAACACATTGGCTTTATGCAGTGCATCACCGCTTAACCAGTCCTCGCTTTTGAAAAACCCCCTTATGTGAATTCTACATTTAGAAAAGCAAACAAAGAATACGTGTTTCTTAAACAGGCTGCACGCGCTGCGGGAGCTCCCCTCCCTGTGAGAGGGGCAGGGTCCAGAGCTGCTCCCACCACAGCCTGGAAACCTCCTGTTTCTCCTGCAGCATTTCCCAAATTTGAGACAAAACTGGTGGTGTTTGAGTAAGACATGAATACCTTTAGGAAAATGCATTCACGTATAACGAAAGACTCGAGCTTTTATACCACTTGGTCCAACAACTTACCTTGAAGTCCGTCAGATAGAGGGGGGCTTTTGGCATAGTGGTTCCGATGCTGGCTAGGGCTCCTGCGTGCTGGAGTGCCCGGATTCGACATCTAGCTCCCGTGCCTGACTCCAGCAGCCTGCTAGAGCAGATCGGGGAGGCAGCAAGGACGGCCTAAGTGGCTGGGTCCCTGCCACCATGTGGGAGACCTGGACTGCACGCCCAGCCCCCTGCTGTCTGGCCCAGCCCCAGCTGCTGTGGCCTTTTGGGAAGTAAACCAGTGGACTGGAGCGTCCTCTCTCTCTCTCTCTCTCTCTCTCTCTCTCTCTCTCTCTCTATCACTTATATCTGAAAAAAAAGCAAGCAATTAATTAATGTGTGAAGTAAAAAGATGCTGGTAAAAATCAGTGTGCAAGTAGAGGAGTGGCTCACTAAAGTATGAAATAGCCGAATATATGTAGTCATTAAAGCATTTGATATAAACTTACGAATGAAGGTATATATGTGCAAAAATTCATGGAAACCCGCATTATCAAACCACTACACAAGGATTTAAAGATTTTTTTTTGTGCTAAAATCCACTAACTTTTTAAGTGTATTTTTCCATGAACTCTTGGAAATACCTTGTTTGTATACACATATTGTGATTATGTAAATGTGCACATACATATATACATACATATACATTGATATAAGAAATGTTCACAATATGCTGTTTCCATTTTATTTGAAAGTCAGAGTTTCAGAGAGAGAGGGAGAGACAAGGCCTGGATCAGAAGTGGAGCAGCCAGGACTTGACTGGTGCCATAGAGGATGGCGGCATTGTAGGCAGCGGCTTTACCCACAATGCCACAACGCCAGCCCCCATCACAATATACCATTAAAAAGCAAATTAAAGCATTGTGTGTAATGGGTCATTACCTGAAGTACACAGTACTATGTGTGCATCAGTGAACATGAAGTCTTGAGATCTATTTTCCAAAATGTTCGTTACGACACCTTTAGCAGTCTCCTATCTAGATTTTATACTGCTTATTCCAGAACAGTGGGGTAGCTGTACAAGGGACAAAGCAGAGACCTAAATAAAAGTGGGCAGAAGTTGGTGTCAGCAAGCCACCTGCTGTGTCGGCCAGCCGTTGGGACTGCGCTTGTGAAGCCACTAAGGCAGACGAGCCTTGCCCAGCCCCAAGGGTCAAACAAAAGCAGCACAGACCTGCGTCTCCCCATGTCCTGCACCTCCAGCGCCAGCGAGGGCATTGTTTGTCTCCACAGCCCCGCCCTCCTGGGAACTTTTGGCTTCGGTGCCCATGCTGCCCCGGTCTCCCCCTCCCTGTCTCGCTCCTATTAAAGTGTGACATCCTCCCCGACCCCAGGGTTGTGTCCCAGTCCTAACCCCTGTCCCTGTGAACACGACCTGTTTGGAAGTAAAATCTTGGATGAGGTCATCCCGGGTTAGGGCGGGCCTAGCCATGAGGACTGTCATCCTCGCGACAGGGGGGGCTTAGGGCCCAGAGAAGCCCCAAGGGATGACAGAGGCCCACTGTGCCGAGCCAAGGAAGATGCAGGGAAGGGTCCTTCCATTGAGTCTTTGGCTGTCAACACCTTCACTTTGGACTCTGGCCTTGGGGCTATGGGAGAAGGCACCCAGTTTGTGGCCATTTGCTGTCACAGGCGCAGGACAGTCCATAGCCCCGAGACGCAGGGGCCCATGTGCAATGGCCATACCAGTCCTTGAGGCTCAGTCACCTTCTGTCCCGTGGGGACACAGATGGGCCCGAGTCCAGGGCCAGCTTGAGGAAACTCAGCCTTGCCTGCTTGCCACGGAAGATGCTGCTCCATCACTGGGCACAGCCCGGCTGGTCTTTCTCAGGCACCACTGTGGTGCAGAGAGACCTGTGGGCAGGCCCCAGTCAGAACAGAGGTACTCGCTATAGACAGACAGGAGGGGACCAGGGGCAGGCGGGTCTCACCTGAGTCAGGGACCTGGAGTCCCTCAAGACAGGCCCAGAGACAGCCTGGAATCCACGAGGACCGATGGGAAGCATTTGAATTTGCCTGGACGCCTGTCTTCCTCCTGGGGGCCGATCTTGGCCTCTCACACTGCTGGATCCCAGGCCTTTCCTGCGGGGGCCAAAGGACAACCCCCATGGCCCACAGGACCCGGATGGCCATGCCCCCAGACCCCTGGGGCCTGTGCACCTGGCGGCTGATCTGTGTGGCTGCCCTGAGCGTGGAGTGGAAGCGGCTCCTCCGTCCGCTCGTCTGCCTTCCTCAGCTGAGGGTGATGCACTTGTCTTCTTTCTTCCCCTTGTAGACTCTAAGACAGGCGAGCAGGGCCTTGGTTTTGTTTGCTTTTGTTGTTTATTTATTAGTTTCTAAGAGCTACAGCCTAGAAGGACGCCCGGACCGGTGGTCTCAAAGTGTGAGCCAGAGCTCTGGGGTCCCCAAGACCCTCTCAGGGATCCACCGGGTCAGAGCCAGTTTTGCAACAACTAAAATGCTGGCTGCCTTTTCCACTCTCACCCTCTCCTGAGCACACAGAGAACTTTCCAGAACACACAGGAGGTGTGATCGCGGAACACATCGAATGCGGGATGTGAATGTGGGAACCCAGGTCTGGACAGGTTTTCAATGGTGTGAAACAATACCGCTCCCAGTGGAAGCTCTTGGCATTAACACGCGGGTTTACTGTTGTTTACCTAAGAAGGGAATTCATAAAGATTTTAGCTGGTCAGTTTTAGTCTCTAATTCGCAAACATCAGTGGCTGTGACCCACGTAAAGAGCAGCTCTGTGGCTCCCAACAGTTCTCCCTGTTGCTGGTGACGCAGGTGCTCGTCACAGAGGGAGGATGGCACCACCGGGCTGCTTTTCAGTGTCACTTAGTTTCCCTTACACTGTGCAACGTCTATGGGTCTGTGTTTTGTGTGTGTGTGTTTGCTTTTCATTAAACAGGCAAACTGAAGCCCTTCCTGTGGTGCTAAGCGTTCTACACAGTTGTCCTCGAGAATCCACGGCAGCCGTCAACACCCGCAGACGTCAACACCCACAGACGGCAACACCCACAGACGGCAACACCCACAGACAGACGCGCCAGCCCCTCCAATAGAGCAGAGCACCTGCACTCCGGGCCCCTCCAGAGTCCTGAGAGCACCCGCCTGCCCTGCCCCCGCCTGCCCTGCCCCCGCCTGCCCTGCACCCACCTGCCCTGCCCCCGCCTGCCCTGCCCCCGCCTGCCCTGCCCCCACCTGCCCTGCCCCCGCCTGCCCTGCACCCGCCTGCCCTGCCCCCGCCTGCCCTGCATCCACCTGCCCTGCTCCCACCTGCCCTGCCCCCGCCTACCCTGCTCCCACCTGCCCTGCCCCTGCCTGTCCTGCCCCCGCCTGCCCTGCCCCCGCCTGCCCTGCCCCCACCTGCCCTGCTCCCACCTGCCCTGCCCCCACCTGCCCTGTCCCCCCCTGCCTTGCCCCTGCCTGCTCTGCCCCAGCTGTCCTGCTGCGCTGCTTAGGGAACAAGCAAAGTCAGCAAACCCTCGGTGCAGACGCAGTTTTGGGGTCCTGTTGACCCTGGGCTGGCTGAGTCTGCAGATTCGGAGCCCCTGGGGTCCGGAGCCCAGTAGTGGATGTCATGTGGATTGACTGCTTGACATCTGATGGTGTGGTGGTTCTCAAACAGAGAGGAGCGCCAGTGTCACCTGCCCGGCGGCTGCACAAACTCTAGGAGATCCTTGCTTAGGCTTTAGCCATTTTCAGGGAAATTGCCGGATCGCTTCCCCGAGTTGTGCCAATTCATAGTTCCCCTCGGCAGTGAGTAACAGCACCATGCCTGTTTCAGCAGCATTTTTTTAAAATGTGTTTTTTAATTTATTTGGAGGCAGAGTTTGAGAGAGAGAGAGAGAGAGAGAGGTCTTTCATCCACTGGCTCTCTCACCAAATGGCCACAATGGCCAGGGTTGGGCCAGGCCAAAGCCAGGAGTCGAGAGCTTCTTTCGGGTTTCCAACATGGGTGCAGGGGCCCAAATACCTGGGCCATCTTTCACTGCTTTTCCAGGCCATTAGCAGAGAGCTGGATCACAAGTGGAGCAGCTTGGACTAGAACTGGTGCCCATATGGGTTACCAGCACTGCAGGTCGTGGCTTTAACCTGCTGAGCCACAGCACAGCCCAGTATTTGAGTCTTTATCACAGATTAGATACACTGTCATGTATCTAAGGCATATACACTTTATCATGCTTTAAAATCTGAAAAATTTGAATTCCAGACGATGTGCAGTGGCGTTCTCAGTGAGGGCTGTGGACTTGCGTCCGAGCCGTGGGCATCAGGTACACAGCCGGTGCACACTCACGTCTCCTGCACACTCCGGGTGCCGTCTGTGCCGCTGCTGGGACTCGGGTGGCCCCTCTGCACTCGGAATCCGCCGGTTAGGGGGCATTTCCCGCACGTTCAGCCACAGTCCCGCTTGGTGCCCAACAGTTGCCGCCCCAGGGATGGGAAAGATCGAGAATTGCATTTGACCTGGAGGTCGTGTGCGAGCACAGCGTAGACACCGGCTTCGGGACTCAGCCCAGGAAGGGTGGCCGGGGTGGACAGGAAATGGCACCACGGGACAGTTAGTGCGAGGTTCCATCAAGGAGGCATCTTGTCAGTGCAGGTCCTGGAGTGGGAAGCACTGGGGTGTGAAGCACTGGGCACACTCACACCTACGGCAGCAACACTGTCCACATCTTGTTTGAAACTCGAATTTACCCTGAGCTTGGAGGAGCTGGCGAAGAAGCTCGAATCCCCGACCTTGTACAGAGCAGGAGAGAACAGAGCCCCGATGGGAGTGAGGAGAGCGTGGCCTCAGGGGGCGCCGAGGGTCTCAGCGCCGAGGGTCGAGCACCTTCCCGCCACCCACCGGGCACCCACAGATGCCTTTCTTCCTTTGCTGGAGGGAGCAGGCTGCACGGTGTGGGCCAGGCCCGTCCTCCCAGAACAGGAGGCAGCGCATGTGCTAACGCTGGTGGCGAGAGGGCAAGGGAGGCAGCTCCTCCCCGCTCCTTCCTCCTTCCTCGAGTGTGACCCCTGGAGGGCAGCTCTACCTGGTTAAGGTTGCGTTTGGGCGGGTTTTTGTGTTCTGTTTCCTAACAGTGCAGCTGCTAGTGGTAGCCAACAGGCCAGGGACCCGCGGCGCTGGAGCGTTTTCTTCTCCAAATCAGTTCGTAATGGCGCCGCGGGCAGAGGGTGTCTGTCAGCCTGCTTCAGGCTGTGCTCAGAGCCAGTTTAAATGCCTTTGCGAGTTACATGCAGCTAGTCCGGGTCGATTCTTCCAGATGGCGGAGGCAGTTTACAGAGGCACCGATGTTAAGCTGATTCTGCGTGACATGGTACAAACCCTTAGCGTGTCTGCATCAGGGTTACAGAAGCCCTGCTCGCCTCGGGGACCTGATCCCGCCCCGAGCCCAGCCGCCTAGACCGGAGCCTGCTGCTCTGGCTCGCTGTCTCCACCGCCACTGCTGCAGGCGTGGAGCCAGGACACACGGACAGAAGCCTCGTCCCGTGCTATCAGACCTCGTCCCTGGTCCAGCCCAAAGTCACGTCTGGGATGCCCCTGATGCGCGTCCCACAGGCTAGCCTGGCTGTGCTGTGCCTGCTGCACACAGAGGCCCCACGCTCTCCGGCCCCAGAAGTGTGTCCACTGTCCCTGTCCTTGGCTGTCCCTGTCCTTGCCGGCCCCCCCTCCGGATGCTGACCGCTGCTCCCAGGAGTACACTGCCGGCCACCTCGCCCCGCCACAGTCCTGAGCGGACAGTCTCCTGCCCGGGCTTTTCATGCTTCGAGGGATTCCCTGCCTGACAGGGGCTGGGGCCGCGTGCTCCTCAGAGAGGCAGTGACATCGTGATTGAATGGCTGACCTGGTGGGGGCAGGGAGCAGGAGGCGTTAGGAGGAGCTGCTTGCAAACCCAAATGTCCCCAAGCAAGAGCTCCCTGGAAGAAAAACAGGCTGAGCTTAGACAGGAAGAGGGGAACGGCCCAGACATGGCGCCCGCCTGCCGGGTGAGTCCCGGACAGGGCCTTGGGCTTGCTGCAGTGGCCCTGCTGGCGTTTCTGTGGCGTCATCTGCCTGCCAAAGGTTGCTCGGAAAACACCAGCTTGGCCACCAGCCCCTGTGCGGCCTGCCAGTGAGCAAGCCGCCTACCGCCTGCAGCCTGCGTGTGAGGGTCCAGGGTGTCCATTTCCCGCCAATTCATCCTAATCGGCTGCCAGCCACCAGGCAGACCCACGAGGAAGAGGGCAGCATGGAGACCCCTAGCCGGCAGCCCCCCACCACTGCAAAGCCTGAGTCCACGTGAGGCCACGCTGACAGCAGCCTGCTCCCGACAGGTGCAGTCACTTCCACGTCTGGGCTCTGCCTCGCCCAGGCCTCACCCAACCCTGCACTGTAGCTGTTTGCTCTTTAGGGAGATTCTTTGCTTTACAGAAAATCGGATGGTACAGCAAGTTCCCATATGTACACTCTCACTCCCTCTCAGTTTCATCTGTTAACATCTTGAAGTAGTGGGGTGTACCTGTTACAGCTGAGGATGACACACATAGTGGGGTGTACCTGTTACAGCTGAGGATGACACACATAGTGGGGTGTACCTGTTACAGCTGAGGACGACACACATAGTGGGGTGTACCTGTTACAGCTGAGGACGACACACATTGTGGGGTGTACCTGTTACAGCTGAGGACGACACACATAGCGGGTGTACCTGTTACAGCTGAGGACGACACACATAGTGGGGTGTACCTGTTACAGCTGAGGACGACACACATAGTGGGGTGTACCTGTTACAGCTGAGGACGACACACATTGTGGGGTGTACCTGTTACAGCTGAGGACGACACACATTGTGGGGTGTACCTGTTACAGCTGAGGACGACACACATTGTGGGGTGTACCTGTTACAGCTGAGGACGACACACATTGTGGGGTGTACCTGTTACAGCTGAGGACGACACACATAGTGGGGTGTACCTGTTACAGCTGAGGACGACACACATAGGGGGTGTACCTGTTACAGCTGAGGACGACACACATAGCGGGTGTACCTGTTACAGCTGAGGACGACACACATAGCGGGCTGTACCTGTTACAGCTGAGGACGACACACATAGCGGGTGTACCTGTTACAGCTGAGGACGACACACATAGCGGGCTGTACCTGTTACAGCTGAGGACGACACACATAGCGGGTGTACCTGTTACAGCTGAGGACGACACACATAGCGGGCTGTACCTGTTACAGTTGAGGACGACACACATAGTGGGGTGTACCTGTTACAGCTGAGGACGACACACATAGTAGGGTGTACCTGTTACAGCTGAGGACGACACACATAGTGGGGTGTACCTGTTACAGCTGAGGACGACACACATAGTGGGGTGTACCTGTTACAGCTGAGGACGACACACATTGTGGGGTGTACCTGTTACAGCTGAGGACGACACACATAGTGGGGTGTACCTGTTACAGCTGAGGACGACACACATAGTAGGGTGTACCTGTTACAGCTGAGGATGACACACATAGTGCAGTATACCTGTTACAGCTGAGGATGACACACATAGCGGGTGTACCTGTTACAGCTGAGGACGACACATAGTGGGGTGTACCTGTTACAGCTGAGGAAGACACACATAGTAGGGTGTACCTGTTATAGCTGAGGATGACACACATAGTGCAGTATACCTGTTACAGCTGAGGATGACACACATAGCGGGTGTACCTGTCACAGCTGAGGACGACACACATAGCGGGTGTACCTGTTACAGCTGAGGACGACACACATAGTGGGGTGTACCTGTTACAGCTGAGGATGACACACATAGTGGGTGTACCTGTTACAGCCGAGGACGACACACATAGCAGGTGTAACTGTTACAGCTGAGGACAACACACATGCACAGTTACTAGCCAACGGGCACAGCTCACACACTCACTCCTGGTGCGGTGTGTTCCCTGGGTTTGGGCAAACACGCACACACATGTCCCACCTCCTGGAGGCAGGCGTGGCCGGTCCGAGGCCCTGTCCCTCACCTCTGGGTGCTCCAGCCCTGTCCCTATGCACACTGACCGTGCTGTCTCCACACTTCTGCCTTCCCAGGGTGTCATGGGCAGGGTCACGGTGGCCTTGTGGGGTCACTGCTGTCCCCTGGCAGCAGCACTCCAGGCTCCCCCATCGTTTCTGGACACAGACGGTCTGGTCTCCCGTCTCGGCTTCCCCTTCTCTTCTGTGTCGCTGGTGGGTGCCCCTGGCACTGTGATACGACACTGAAGTGGCTTTTAATTTTTATTTTACAAATAAGGAGACTGAGGCCCAGAGTGTTGTTTTGCATTAAACCACACAGTTCTGGAACAATATAAATGGAATTTGTTATTTATTTAAAAAAATGTTTTTAAGGCAGAGTGATAGAGAATGGGGTGGGGGAGCGGGAGAGAGGTCAGAGAGAGAGACAGAGAGAGAGACAGAGAGAGAGAGAGAGACAGAGAGAGAGATAGAGAGAAACAGACTGAGATTTTCTATCGGCTGACTTTCAAAATGCCTACAAGAGCCAAGGCAGGACCAGGTGCGAAGTCAGGAGCCAAGCAGTCAGCTCGGGGCTCCCATGCGGGTGCCGGGCGCCCAAGGACGCGAAGAGTCACCAGCTGCTTCCCGGGTGGCACAATAGCAGAGCTAGGACTGGGGTCCAGGCCTCTGCGAAGGGCATCCTCACTGCTGTCCCATAAGTAGATGCTGAGAATCCACTGCTACTCGGGGAAACCCGCCTGGCTGCAACCGTGTTTCCTGTCCGCTGCGATGTCATCCGTGCTCACTGCCGGGCGTTCACCGCACTTTGCCAGATCAGAACAGGTGGCTACAGACATCAGAGAACTTCCCGGGTGAAGACGGCTGGAGGCACTGGGTGTGGGCAGGGGGTGTCAGGATAAAGCTTCCTCAGTGTCTGTACCACCCCCTCTCCCACACCCACGAGGCAGGGACGTGGCCCTGGTGGCCGCGTGGGGAAGGAGGACCCACCCAGTAGTGGGGTGAGCGTTTAGGCTGGTGGTCAAGATGACAGGGAGGACGCACTGTCCCCCAGCTCAGTGCCTGGGCTCCTGCCACGCATGTGGGAGACCTGGATTAAGCCCAGTCCTGTCCTGTGGACATTCAGAGAGTGAAGCAGAAGGTGAGAATAAGGGCGCAAGCACTCTCTCTCTGCATCTCAAAAAGAAAGAAAGAAAGAAAAGAGAATAGTGGCCCATCTGAAGGCAGAGCTCCTGCGTCGGGTCTGGGGACAGCAGCTCTCCCTCCGGCCGACGCCTGTCGGGGAACAGGCTCTGGAAATGTGGCCTCCGAGTCTGCCCTTCCCTTCTGAGGGAGCTCCTGGGGTCGCTCCGCCACGCGCTCGCTCTCCTCTCATGTAAGGTGTGAGTGCGGATTCCTGGGGAAGTCCGCGTTAGGGCCGCCGCCCGCACCAGCAAGCAGAGCGCCAGGTCTTTCGTCAGCAGCTCACAAAGCATTTGTCCCTCTGGCCACGCACCCCGGCTCTGCCTCTGCTTAGCCACAGAGAGCCCAGGCCAGGGCTCCCCGCGGTGTCTCGCAGGCCAGGGGTCCCCGAGGTGTCTCAAAGGCCAGGGCTCCCTGCCGTGTGTGTGCGCGCGCGGGCTTCTCCTTGTTTTGCTCAGCCGCCCAGATTTAGTTACTTAGTTACCCCTCATAAATCAGCCACTCCCAGCAGCTTAATCATCTCCTAGCAGTCTGTCTATACTCTCTGCCCTCTGAGAAATAAATTACCCGCAATTACTTAAAGTTAGTAATTGAATTTATTTTAGTGGTAGAGAGAAAATTTATCCATTTTGCTAGTAATTTGTAGTCATTTTTAGTAATTGATAGTAATTTTCTTGTAAATACTAATTAAATGTTTCACTAAGTAAAAGAAGTATGGAGTAATGTATTCACTAAGCATTAGTATTTCCAATTTATCTTTATGCGGCAAGCGACTCAGGTTGAGTTCCTAGGGGCTGGTGGAGTTATTCCCTTGCACAAAGCTTTGAAACAACAACCAAGGGGATGGCGTTTGCCTAGCGGACGAGACGTGGGTTCAGATGCTTGGATCCCACATCAGAGCCCTGGGTGGGAGACTGCGGGAGGCAGTGGCGATGGCTCACGGGCGTGGGCTTTTCCCAGGTCGGAGAACTGGAGTGAATTCCTGGCTCCCAGCTTTGGCTCATCCCAGTCACAGCCATTGTGCGCATTGGGGCGAGTGAACTAGCGAGTGGAAGTGCGCTCTCTCTCTCTCTCTCTCTCTCTCTCCTTTACTTTCAAATAAGTACACACAAGTTAAACAAGCCAGGGGACAAGCAGAGGCGCCGGCTCGTCAGCGGCCGTCAGGTTGCAGACAGGGAAGCAGAGGCAGAGCAAGGCGAGGCGTTTGCCCAGGGCCTGCGGCACGGTCGGTGGTAGGAGGGGACCCTGGATGGCAGACTTTGGCTCCACCTGGCCTCCGAGAGAATGGGGCTGGATGCAGAGAAATGGACCCCGTGGAGAGGTTCCTGGAACTCTGCGGGGAGCCGGGGTGGCTCAACCCGGGGGAGTGACACGGAGTGCTAGGTGCACTCTGGGCCATTCTAAGATGCACTTGTTTTGCAAGTGGGGCATTGACCATGGCACAAGTGTCCATTTTGTTCAGTGAACCTGTTGTTGCCACTTCACGGTGCACACTTAGTGTTTAACCTGAAAGTTGCTTTTTCCTTCTGGAATGATCCTCTGCCTCTGCTCAGCGAAGCTCCTGTCTGTGGCATGGGCTTGCACACTGACTGCACGCACTGTGGGTAATTCTGTGTGTCTGTGTTTCTGGCCAAGGCCCCAAAGCATGCCCGGGTGAAAGAGGAAAGTGGTGATAGTCCCCGGGATAGGCTCCTGGTTAAAAAGTAGCATCCCTCTAGAATTAAGTAATTAATGGGAGTTGGTACGATTAACAAACACTGAGCCACAGGTCTACAGGGAACCTCCTCTCCAATTAGCGCCGGCTTCCCCAGGACTCGGTCTCACAGCTTCCATCCGACCAGCACCGCCGGGGCAGACCTCGCGTGTCCAGTCCCATCTTCAACACGACTGAAATATGTTGTTGTGTTTATTTAAAATAAAATACGTTGTCACGAGGAGTATTTTGAAACCTAACCAAATCAAAAAGTATCACAAGCGGGCACTGTTCCCGGCTGCGACCAATGTGTTGGTACAGTTTGTTTCAGGCGCTTTTTGTAGGTTTGCTTTTCTGTTGCATCAACCAAAATATAAAAGTTCAATTTGTTTTCTTTTTCTGTAGATGATAATAGGGTCTCTAGAATATCATTTTTTTTAAAAGATTTATTTTATTTATTTGAGAGTCACAGAGAGGAAGAGACAGAAGACAGGTCTTCCGTCTGCTGGTTCACTCCCCCAATGGCTGCAACAGCTGGAGCTGCGCTGATCTGAAGCCAGGAGCCAGGAGCCTCCCCTGGTCTCCTATATGGATGCAGGGGCCCAAGATTTGGGCCATCCTGTGCTGGATTGGAAGTGGAACAGCCAGGACTTGAACCGGTGCCCATATGGGATGCAGGTCTGGGCTTTAACTCACTGTGCCACAGCGCCGGCCCCTCTATAATATCATTTTAACGATCACATAATATTCCATTAAAGATAGCAACTGCAATTGGCTCACCATTCCTCTATATTTTTGACATTTGGGTTTCTTTACAGCATTTGTTATTATAAATGAGACTTCTGTGAGCATCTTTATAAAGTTCTTTTCCACTTAGCGTGTGTTGCCTTGGCTTGGATTCCCAGAACAGTGTTCCGAGGTCGCAGGACGCACTGCCGAGTCAGCCCAGAAGCCACGGGACTTGCCCGGCCCAGCGGTCTGCGCGCTTTCTCCTCTCACCGCCCCTTCCCTGCGGCTTGGATGACTGACAGCCCGTGGCAGGCGTGCTGCTCCGCGTTTGAGATGAACCATGTAGTGCAGTCTTTTTCTTTTTTTAAAGATTTATTTTATTTATTTGAAAGACAGAGTTACAAAGAGAGGTAGAGCTAGAGAGGGAGAGAGAGGACTTCCATCCACTGGTTCACTCCCCAATCGGTTGTAACAGCCGGAGCTGCGCCGATCCGAAGCTAGCAGCCAGGAGCTTCCTCCGGGTCTCCCATGTGGGTGCAGGGGCCCAAGCACTTGGGCCATCTCCTACTGCTTTTCCAGGCTGTAGCAGAGAGCTGGATCGGAAGTGGAGCACCCGGGACTTGAACCACTGCCCATATGGGATGCCAGAGCTGCTGGCCAGGGCTTTAACCCGCTGCACCACAGGATTGGCCCTTTTTCTTCATAGTAGAGTTTGTATCATCTCCTTCGGAATGGCTTGTTTCTGCTCTTTCCCCGGGGCTCCACTGGGGTGTTTGTGCCTTTTTTACCCGTTCATACGCACTGTTTATATAACAAGGTTATTAAGCCTGAATTACGTCTCTGCACACTCTCTCCCATGGCGATGCTTTCTAAGCTGGTTTTCAAGCTCACAGCACTTCCTAGAAGATTTGGGGACAATCTGGCCTTTCTCGTTTTTTCTTCCCTTCCGTTGAGCAGCAAGTTTAGAAGGATATGAGCCAACAAAACAGAAACCCGTGCAGCAAAGATGCGGGGGTTTTAAATATCCATGGAAGCCTGGCTTTTAGAAACCTTTCTTTCCCAGCCAAGGAATCTCTATATGAATTAAATATGAAACTTCCATCCCTCACAAAGTAACCACGGAATGATACACTTCTTGTGCCCATTACAAATCTGAGGGGAGACGGCTCTCTGATCGCACATAAAACAGGTGACTCTTCAATTAAACATACATTTGCAATTAGTGGCATCCCCCTGGGCGGCCAATCACCGTCCCCACCCGGCCAGCAGAGCCTGCCTGGGCAGCTCGCAACGTCCAGCTGCTGCTGGCGAGGCCAGGCTCCCTGGCGGCTCCTGTAGCGTGGGCTCAGCTGGCTGCCCGCGGAGCCAAGGCCTGGGCAGAGCGGCCCTCAGCCCTGCCGTGACGCCCCCGTGCAGGGCAGAGCCGGAAACTTTGAAACACAGGGAGAGGGCTCTTCTTCCACTGCAGCCCTGGAGTCGGCTCAGCGTGGGGCCCTGAGGGTTCTTGAAAAGAGCATCTGACGGGGAAAGATGCAAGGACCGAGGGCCACCTGGGGGGACGTCCCGCTCACGCGGCCCAGCTGGCCCCGTCTCAGCTGCTCAGCACAGTCATCTGACAGGATGCACGCTCACCTGCATGAGAATTTTAAAAAATTCTTGTAAACTTGGAGACAGAACAACGAAGTAAAACCAAGTCTCCCCGAAGCCCTCTCTGCCCCACTGCGTCCCAGGGTCCTTCCCAGAGGCGAGCCTGAGTTCTTGTCCTGGTGCACACTCGCAGTTGTCACGCTAAGCCTTCACATGCAGCTATGCGCACACCTAGAATACAGTGGGTGCACATGTGTGCACCTGTGTGTGTGGGAGACACATCGTGCACATTCTATAACTTGCTCTTTGCACCTAACCTGCGGGGAGAGCTTTTCCCTTTGGCACAGCCTGCCTGAGCTTGTCCTGCTCTGGCCCCCGTAGCAGTGAGAAGTTCAGGTCAGGGACCCGCCATGCTTTGCAAAGACGGAGCAGGTGGGACACCGTGCGTGGATGCTAGGATGTACGACATCTTCTCCAGAATCTGCTAGAACACATGCAAACAAAAGCTGAGTCAGCCCCCTGTTAACAGGGGCTTGAACACGATGCACTTCGGAAGTTTCACAAATAAACTTGCAAGCTGGCTCCGGAAGGAGGTAATTCCTGCCTCCCTTCCTTTCTTTTTTAAATGACTTATCACACCGGGCACTCGAAGTCGAGCCTGAATAAAAGTGTCGCATTTAAGATTCAGCGATACTCGTCTACCACAGGCTGATGCTTGTTTAAAAAGATCTACTTCTTATAAAGATCTCCTATTTAATTAAGGAAAACTAATATCAAAGCAGTTTTTTGCATTTAAAATTCGTGTTTAAACTTCTCCCAGATTAAGTGAGCTTAAACAGTGTGATTCCTGACTTTAACAGCATTATAAAATACATTAGAGATTGAGAGGATAAAATTCTGCCATGTTAGGTTATAACCTAACTGCTATTTGCAGTTGTAAGGAGTGCTAATGGCACAGGCACAAGATTTATCGTCACAGAGACATTCTGCTTAACGTTGGCTTGTCATTCCATTAATAATGACTGCTTATGAGCCATTGCGTTGGCATCTTTGTTGTCCTGAAAACTTAAAACTCACAGCACAATTCTTTACGATGCGTTACATGGCCCCCGCTGGGTATTCCCGACCATTATCCCATTTGGTTATATTCAAAACTGCTGCCTCCGGAGACAGTGTTAGGGCGGCCTTTCACCTTCCAATATTCTTGGTTCAAATGGCGTAATAACACGGAGTGAATATTTACAAGCACACTTTCCCTGTAATAGAGTACTGCTGTGAACATTAGCACATATTTTCTGCTCAATCAGGCTTTGATGTAGAGCTGCCGCGCACCCCAGAGAAAACGCAGTCCCCAGTTAGCTGCGCTAGTGAAACACCCTTGAACCTAGACAGCTTACAGCACACAAGCTGACTCCGTTCGGCAGAGACCGAGGGTCTGCGAGGCCCGATGTCGCCGCAGCCTTCCTGGCAGAATTCTGTGCAGGGGGCAGGTGCCTTTCGTACCTGGAATTCTGACTGGGTCAGCCTGCAGCTTATCCAGAAAATGGAAATTAAACGCCATAGGATGCGCTGGCACCAGGTGGCCTGGTGAGGGTCCCCAGGGATTTTCATTTGGTAATTAAAGCGTTGTACATGTATTTTACTTAAAAAAAAAATGAGGTCCCACCCCCACCATAACATGGATTGTCAGATGCCTCCTTGGCCCAGTCCCTTTCCCACATGAACTCCACCCCTTTCCCTTAGCCCCGCCTCTTCCCAGCCCCACCCTGGGGAGTCCTCCCAGAGTTACCGTCATTGGCTGTCTTCATAGCTCTGCTTCCCTCCTTTGGCCACACCTGTTGTGTTAGCCCCACCCTTTTCCATGGATGAGTCTCTTAAGAGATTCCTAGTTCCACTCTTTTCCATTATCCCCGCCCCTTCCCCAGCCCCACCCTGGGGAGTCCTCCTAGAGTTACAATCATTGACTTCATAGCTCTGCCTCCCAAGTTCCACCCTTTTCCCCTAGCCCCACCCCTTCACCAGCCCCACCCTCTCTGTGATCATTGGCTCTCTTCATAGCTCCTCCTCTTTACACTGGCCAGGCCCATTGCCTTAGCCCCACCCCATCCATAGATAGCCCCGCCCCCTCATCTCTGAAGCTCTGGTTGCAGAGTCACAGCCCCACTTTCCCCTACCAGTGTCTTCTCCCAGGCCCGGGGGCTGAGGGGCAGCACAACACAGGGGCTTGCTCTGCTGCTAGAGAGGACCAGGGCCATGTCTGCGGGCGCTGGCTCTGCGTGTCCAGTGGTTTTAGGGTTGTAGGGCCCTCCAGGTGAGGAGAGGGCTCAGGTCCCCAAGCACAAAGGCGTGCGTGTGTGTCTGTCCGTCTGTTGGAGTTGCTTTGCTTCCTCTTCGCAGAGCTGGCGTAAATGAGGGCATCGGATTTGCAGGTGATTTCTGCCTCACAAACTCAAGAGGTCAGAGGCTTCTAATAAGATTCCTATAATTCAAAGGAACCTTGTTGGAAGGCCGACCATCAGCAGTAATTGCATGGCTGTCACGGGACTGTCTGTCTCTGTCTTGCGTTCCTTGGAGATTTATGCCTAAATTTCCTGGTGCTGCAGGGGCCCCACGCCTGTGTTCCTACCCTCTTCCACTCCTGCGTTGTGGGCAGGGCCGCCAGGGCGTCTCCTGGTGGGCTTCTGCTCCTTGGGGCCAGCGTTTCGAGGGTGGGGGGCTTGGCTGTGGCCGGGATCAGTGAGAATTTGCCGTGGTCGGTGGGACAGGGCCTCCACTGTCCCTGCTCGGTGTCCAGCCCCACGTAATGCACACGAGTGGGTTTGATAAACACTCTCTGCTACTCCGGCTCCCCCGTTTGTGTTGGGAGTTGTCGGTATGAGTGACACAGTAATGGGACACGAGACCACCGCCTCTAGGGGAATGGTTGTTTACGGTAGGGGCTTGTTATAATACAAGATTAGAATTTACCACAGGTTAAGCCACACACACCCTCAAACAACTACATAGAATGAAAGCCTGATTGGATCTGGTTAAGTTATCCCGTAGCAGGCTTCTGCCCTGGGATTTATGCTGCCGACTTGGAGCGAGCAAAGCCCCGGCGCTGCCTGTGTTGACAGCCCTGGCTTTGTTCGCGTGCAGGGCAGAGCCCACGCTGAACTCCGCCTCTTTCTTCCCACTGCCGCTCCCTCTCAGCTTTGCTGGGCAGTGGTCCTCACCTGCCATTCGCTCGCGCTCACTCCACGCGACATCCTCCCCTGAGCACGTGGCGCAGCGCAGGTTGACGTTTGCGACACCTCCGAGAGGGAACTCGCTGTCCCCACCTGGTAGCTGAAGAATCCAGAACGTAGGCCGTTAGGACACTTCGCCAGAGCCATGCAGCCGGGAGGCAGCAGGGCCACAACGCCAAACAACCCAGAACACAAAGGGTGGTCTTACATGTTGTCAGCGTCACTTTATTTATCTAGCTGAAAGGCAGAGTGGGGAGGGGGGAGAGGGTCTTCCATGCACTGGTTCACTCCCCAAATGCCTGCAGCAGCCACAGCTGTGCCACGCTGCAGCCAGGGCCCAGGGACTCCGCTGGAATCTCCCAGGGCGGTGCGAAGGCTCCCACCACCTGGCCCACCACCGGCTGCCTCCCGGGAGCAAGGGGTAAGCAGAAGTCTGACGCAGCTGAGGGCTCCTGGGGGATGGTTTTGCAGTGTCCCCAGACTAAGGACTGGGAGGTCGTGGTTGGCATTGGCCAGCGAGATGGAGGAACCAAGGCACTCCCAGCGTGGAGGCGTGGGAGGCCGCCTGCGCAGACAGCTCAGGCTGGCCGCTCTGGGAGGCAGGAGTCGGGGGCTCAGCGGAAGAGCACACAGAATGGGGGTGAGGCCCCCGGGGAGCTTTCTGTTGGGGCTTCTCGCAGACTCAGAGAAGGACGAACGCAGCAGCTAGGTTTAAGACATCCGGGAGACCCGTGATGGCCTGGAAGAGGTGGGAAGCCTTGCACTCCAGAGCATGTCTTTTTGTGTGTTCAAAGTGTGTCCCTTGGCCTGAGCTTGGCCCCTCGTTAACTCTCTCTCTGGAAGCAGGGTCTGCTGACCCGGAGGGGCTGGGTCAGCTGCCACGGCTCGGCCAGCTCCAGTGGGCTTCTGCTCAGACTGCCTGTGCCGCCACTTCACCCTCGTCCCTGCCAGCCTCCGTTCAGGCCCCAGAGAGCCCTCTGCCAAGCCCGGCCCCGCCTCCGCCTGTGGCCGCTGGCTTCCGCGGGGCCCCTGATGCCGGAGCACTTGCCGCTGTGCGCTGCTGTCCTCTGGCAGCCGTCTCCGCAGAGGCTCAGCGAGTGGCTGTGGTCTTTGCAGGCTGCGACCCTCGGTCTGGTCCTGCATGGAGAAGGTGGCCGTGGGCCTGACGTCCGTGCCAGTGCGCTCTGCTGGGTTCCAGCAGCATTTCAGTGCAGACGCTGAGATGGAGCTCTCTGAGCTGCACAACGTTCTTCTTAGTCTTCAGCAGCCCCTTCCACGTGTAACAATCGACCTTAGCTCACGGGTCCTACAACACGGGCAGTGCACTGGCTGTGGCCCTCAGGCTCCGTCCCCTGAGGACTGGATGAGGCTCTTCTGGGGGTGGTCCTCATTCTAGCCCAAGTCCTCGCTTTCCTGATGAGTCAGAGTGAGCACGTGGTCTGTGCAAGATTTATATTTCATCCATGAGATACCCGTGGGGGCCAGGGAGCCGAGCGTGGGCAGAGATAGAGGCTTGTGTCAGTACCTCTCCCTCCTGGCTCAAGGAGCCCCGAGCAGGCTGAGTGCCAGTCCTCGTTGGCCTCACAGGAGAGTCCCCTGCCGTGTCAGGTGGAGGGAGGGTGTCACCGGGTGAGGTGTCCGCGGGCATCATCATGACTGACACCCAGCCCCGCGGCCGAGGCAAGCCCACGGCCGTCCCCACCCACCTCAGTGCAAACACGGCCGGGTATGGACGCATGGGTCGGGTGCCACGTGCTTCGGAGGGGGGCGTTCAGATCAGATAAGCCCCTGGACTTCTTCTTTTAAAATATGCAGAGAGGAAGGTCCAAATACCACGGGCTGATGAGGAGCCCAGGGCTGGGAGGACCTGCCAAGTGTGTCGGGATTCAGAATGAATGCTCTAAACTTTAGGCCTCGGCGGCGATCGATGCGCGAGCAAACCTCTCATCAGCACGCTCTGGCGCGGAAGGCTGCGCGTCAACAGCCCCCATTTATTTCCCAGTCCTGGACACCGGTGTGACTGTGACCCTGCTGGGCTGGGTGGGGACAGGGGGCCTGCCAGGGAACTGCTGGCCGCCGAGGACCCGGGCTGCTCTCCCCGGGGCCCTCCATCTCTCCAGCTCGCCGCGCCCAGCGTGGGCCACGACTTCTTGCACTTTCCTGGCCCCTGAGGCGTTCCGGGGCTGCCGAGGCCACCCTTGGTGACAGGATGTCCTGAGGAGGGGGCCGAAGCGGCGAGCTGCCCTCTGCAGCCCCAGCCCACGGACACGCGGCCCTAATTTATCATCAAAGGTCACCAGGTTTCCTCGTGGCCCTGGGTTATTAATCAGCGTGCCATGGCAGGTGGGTTCTGTGACCTATAAATATTCATCGCAGGCGGACTGTCCTATGATCGGCGACATTTCCCTCTGTTCCTGGAGAAAACTGCGTCTCGTTTCGCCTTCCTGGCAGTCCTGGCTGTGACAGCCGTGACTGGACGTCCAGGGAGACTCGAGGACCCTGGAATGGGGTGTGGCAGCTGACAGGCCCCGGCCCCTGCCCCGCAGGAGATACATATCTCTCTATACAGAAATACGCTGTGGAAAGTTACGGATGATCTCCAGCATTCCCCAAAGAATTGGGAATGACAGACAACGGCCCGCTGGGACCCCAACCCCTGCTCTCCAGAGGTGGCCCCTGGTGGCCACTGACACCCATCATTCTCAGCCTTATTCTTAGCCTTCCGCGACACAGCCATGTCCAACAACGTTCTCTGACAGCAGCCGAACACGGGCGGGGCCTGCAGAAAGCTCATGGAAGAAGCATGTGATGAGTCCAACACTTTTTGGGAATTTTTGCACCCAAGAAACTTCCCTTTTAATTCCATTTCCATGATCTTGAAGTGCCCCTGAGTACGTGCGAAGAGGCTTTTCCCCGTCCCCAGGTCCACGGAGCCCGTGCTGTCAGGATCGCACCTGCACCCTCCTCCTGCTGCTGCGTGCTGAGCTCGGCTCTGCGTGGACCTGGGAGGTCTCCACGAGTCTCATTCAGACCCCGCACCCTGGAGGAAGGGTTTCCACCGAGAAATCTTATCGGAGGATAAAGTGGCTTCAGCATCATGAGATAATCCCAAATTACTCTCCAAAGTCCCATTCCTTCCCAGTGGTTCTAACAATTCCACACACGCCCATGTATTTGGCTACTTGTGACCGACAATTCAAAAATGGCTGCCAATCTGATGGGTGTGAATTGGGCGCTCCTTGTTCTGATTTGAGCTTCCCTGGTGGCTCATGAGGTCAGCATCTGTGTTATCACCATTCAATTTCCTTTTCTGTACATTGTTCTTATTTGGTCATTTTCTATTAAGATGTCTGTGTCTTCTTATTAATTTGCCTTTTAGGAAATAAAATGCATATATATGGTTATAATAATTTATTATGTAATTCACAAGTATTTTCTCCCAGTTGATGGATTGTTTTTCAACTCTAACTGTATTTTGATGGGCAGAGGTTTCAGTATCAATGTTATCAAAATTATTGCTTTCAAAAATATTTTATTTATTTGAAAGAAAGAGAAATAGAGATACAGATATAGAGAGATAAAGAAAGAGTTAGATAGAGATGAAAGAGAGAGAGAGAGAGAGAGAGAAACAGGGAGAGATTCCCGCCCCTGTTCATGTCCATCAAGTGTTTGGCAGCTGAGGCTGGGCTGGGCCAAAGCCAGGATTCCGGGACTCAGGGCTGCTCCCCTGTGTGGGGGAAGGGACCCAGCTACCTGAGCCTTTACCTGGTGTCCCAAGGTGCACACTGCCGGGCAGCGACAGGAGGGCGTGGCTGGGCGTGAGTCCAGGCGCTCTGACACGGGACGTGCGCGTCACAACAGTGTCTTAGCCAATGCAGCTGAACGGCTGGACTGGAAGAGGAGCAACCGGGACAGAATCTGGCCCCCAAGTGCTGGTGCCCCAGGCGGAGAATTAGCCAAGTGAGTCACGGTGCCGGCCTTATTTTTTATTTATTTATTTGTGACAGGCAGAGTTAGACAGTGAGAGAGAGAGAGAGAGAGTTATAGACAGTGAGAGACAGAAAGAAAGGGATATTAATACTTTTTGCTTTAAATTGCATTTTATATTATATGGTTATACTCCTTTTTCTGTTGGATAATGTGTGTTATATCTTTTTCTTTATTTTCAATTTTTCCATGTGTTTTTGCCTTATTTGTGATTCTTACAAGTCACATATATCTACATTTCTTTAAAATACCTAATACACTATTTTTTAAAAGGTTTATTTATTTATTTGAAAGTCAAAATGAGTGAGAGAGAGAGAGGGAGGGAGAGAGGAGAGAGAAAGAGGAGAGAAAGAAAGAGAGGAGAGAGGAAGAGAGAGAGGAGAGAGGAAGAGAGAGAGAGAGAGAGAGAGAGAGAGAGAGAATCTTCCATCCTCTGGTTCCCTCCCCAGACGGCCTCAAGCACCAGCGATGGGCCAGGCTGAAGCCAGTAGCTTCCTTCAGGCCTCCCAGCTGGGTAGCCGGGCTGCTTTCCTAGGGTCATTGGCAGGACTCTGGGCCACAAGCGGAGCAGCTGGGACATGAACTGGCCGGTGGGATGTGGGCGTTGCAGGCGGTGGTTTACCCACTGCCCGTGCCGGCCCCACTGCTTCTCCTGTTCACTGCTCTTCTCCTGGAGCGCCTGGTTCTTTTATGGGGCTCTGTGCTGGGAATTCACTGAGCCTTCGAACACTGCCCTTCTCCTGGTTTGCTTTCTCTCTCGGTTGACAGTTTGGCTGCCGTAGGGCTCAGTTAAGGTTGTCTTTCTTTCCTTTCCAGTGCTTTGGAGACATTATGTCCTTGCCTCGCGGAGTCCTTGTTGCTGGAGAGAAATCGTTTGGCTGCTACTGACCACTCCTTATGGTGACGCCTTTTGTCTGGAGGCTTTGTGGTTCTTTCCTTAACTTCTGTGTTTTGTACTTTTTCTGTGCTTTTAGGCATAATATTTTAAGTTATTTTGGTTGGATTATTAGTGCAAGCTGAGCGACGCTGCCTTTCCCCCAGTTCTTTCAAATTCTTAGCCATTCTTTATTTTAGATGCTCCATTAGCTCATCTCCACCATTGTTAGCTTTGGAAACTCCGATCCGGCCAATCTTGGAGCCTCTCGACCTCTTCCCAGGCAGCCTTGATGGCGCTGTCGTCCCAGTGCTGTCCTCTGCGTCTGTGCCTGTTGCAGTCCATTCCCCTTGTGCATCTCAAGCGTTTTTAGTAACCACACATTTCACTCTAAGATGTTGCAATCGGCTCTCTTCCGTATTTCACCGGCTCTCTTCCCCATCCGTGGAGATCCAGACAGCGAGCCGTGGGGTTGCCTGTTTCTGTCTTGTCGGATGTGGGGTCTTCTCAGTTGTTAGGAGTCTGTCAGGACACTCGGGTCTCTCTGAGGCAGGTGGGAAGGTGCAGGTCGGGTGTTCTGGGGCTCGCCCTGCAAGTCGGCTCTCAGCTGGCCAGGGCTCTCCTGGCTGCCCTGGTCCTGGCTGCCCAGCGGTACAGAAGGGCATGGGGACTGCACGTTTAAGGGGGAAGCCAGACTGGGGCTGAGGGCCTGGGAAGGGGCTGCTGGGGGACCTCCCGCCGCCGTTTTGGAGCTTAAGGCATCTTGGCTGTAAGGGGCACAGGGCTTCTTACGGGGCGTCGAGGGTCTGTGTGAGTCCTGGCCGGGGCTCGCCCTGGGCCCGACCCCTCCCGCCTCACTTCTGCCCACAGCAGGGCTGCTCGTATCCCAGTGAGTGTCCGGCTGCCGGGTCTCCACCTTTTACATTTTAACACCCACCCCCCACTTAGGTATATAAAGGCTCTTGGGGACACTCTGCTCCCATGTTGTCCTTGAACTCAGAGGGGCACTCCCTGAGGGCAGGAATCAGGGCACATCAAGTTGGAGAAGGTGGCAAAGGACACGAGGACAAGGTGTGGCTACAGTCCCAACGATGCCAGGCCACGCGCACCCGATGAGCATGGGCCGGGTCACGCAGCTTAGACAACAGAAAATCCTATAGCCAATGCCGGGGCCTCAGGCTGCGTGCTGCTCGCAGGCATGAATGAACGCTGGGCCTGGGTGCTGTCCGTGTCACAGCTGCCTGGGCCCTGGAGGGTGCGAGGCTCAGTGTCCCGGGAGGGAGTCACCAGGGCTGCGTGGGGCTTCCTTCCTGCCTGGCTTCTGGAGTCGTGGGCGGTCTGTTCTCCAAGCTCCCAAGCTGGGTTGCGGCTCCGCAGGCTGCTGCGCTCCGTCCGGATGGGGGTGGACCCTGTCCCGGGAGTCCCTTTCCTTCCTTCCCCAGGCTGTGGCCTGGTCGGGGGGCAGGGAGTGCTCCCCGAGCTCCAGCCCTCTCTGTGGAAGCTGGCAGCCGGCAGAGGCGAAGCCCTCCTGCGGAGCCGCGGGTTATCGGCCTGTAACCCCGGAGAAGGGTTCCTGTGTGCCCATGTTTTACACTTTTCTCTGCAGAGCGCTGGTGACTTCATTAACCTACTTGTAGCTGCAGCCGCCGAAAGATACATTTCCCGATGCATCTCCATCTCCTTCTCAGTCATCAGACACTTAAATTGCAAATTCTCGTGAACTGTAACCCAGTGTCTTGTGGCTCTTGATTCTACATTTCCCTGTGGATCTTCTATCTTCGAATGTGTCAGAGTTGCGGTGTGTGGCTGTTAGAGAAAGGTATAGCTACATTCAACCACGCGGGAAACCGCCATTGAAATCATCGTCAGGAAGTGGCTTAATACTTTAAGGACAGACAATTCTGAGTTTGGTTTCAAAGCCTGTTGTTCACCTAACGGCCCGTGCCCAGGTACTGGAGAGCACACGGGCGGGGGCTTCAGTGTGGAGGGGCACACGTGGTTCCCGTGCGATGTCAAGTCATTCCAGGCACCTCCTTATTTGCTTTATTCTCTAAGACCCTTGTCCCCTTTGCCCACCGGGTTCCCTTCCGTCCGTCTCCGGGAGACCTGTGCTATCACTTTAAAGATTATCCCGTGATCCGACGTGTTTCTTCTCGAACATGACCACTGCATTGTTGTCAAAACCAGCCCTGGTTAACTTACATGGGATTGTTTTCCTCTGTGACAGCCAGGAAGACGTTCACAAATCCCACACCCCCAACAACCAGAAAAAACCAGTCAATTCTTTTGAGCTCGAAAAGTTGTATCATAAGCACATTCTTTATGGCTAGAAATTGGGGTTTACAAAGGGAAAATGACAAGCCTGTAATTGGCATACTTGGAAGGAAAGTTTGCTTGCATAGAAGAGATTCATGTTTGTAATTTCATTTCAGGAAACATGCGAAGCATTCGAGGAGGCCGCAGGGGGCAGGGGCTGTGGGAACTCTCTTTCCAGAACCACCTGGCCTCGGATTCAGCCATAAAAATGGAACCACATGGAGTTTTATTCTAGCGTTCTGGGATCTGTGGACGTTTTCACGCAACTGGAGATGAAATTCCAAGTGCAAACATTTGGCAGCTGGCATCCTCAGAGCAGCACCGGCGTTGTGCTGGGCTCACTATCCGATTGCTCCGTCTCTGCCCCGGTTCCTCACTGCGCCTGTGTCGCGCCTGCTCCCTTTGTGTCAATGGGGCCTGGCTGTCGTCGGGGCTCGGCCACAGCCTGAATCATCTCAGGGACACAAAGAGGGTCGGTGGGACACAGGGCCGTTTGCTGTGTCGCTGTGTGAGCAGACGCTTCATGACCTGGCTTTTGTCCGCAGGGTTCTCCCTCCTCCTCTCTCTTCCTCTCTCTCTGTCTCCCTCTCTCCCTCCCCACCTTGTTATATCACCATAACAATTCACCACGCTGAACCTGCTCCCTCTCTGCTAGACGGGGCAGGTGCAAAGATTTTGCTTTGTAGGAAAATTTCCTCTTGGCTTTAAATCTTATGTGGAAAATCCACACGGCACAAACGATGGAAAATGAAAAATACAAGCATCCTTTCTAGTCACATACGTGTGCCACGGGTGCTTTTGCATCGGTTGTCACTCTGGTTCCTGTTACACAGCCTGGTTTGCATGTTCGTTTTCCCCGCTCACCTGGACATCGTCCTCCGCAGGCTCTGTTCCTGCCAGCCACGTGCCGTGGCCGGTGACGCGTGGCTGGAGCCCCGTGGATGCACGACGCGTTTCTCCCAAGCAGGCTCCTCCTGCGGCCGCCGTGAGCATCTCTGGCCGAGCTGTGAGGTTACTTCCTCAGATGCAGAGACGTGGGGCTGGAGAGCTGTGGGGAGCAGCTCTAGGAGTTTGGGTGCAAGCAGGGGACCCTCTGTGAGGACTGAGGGGCTCAGCGTTGGGAGGAAGCCTCTGTGACCCGCCCAGAGGTCATCACCTCTGGTCCCGGGGGTCGGAGGGTGACTGCTTCCAGAAGGCGAGGCTCCGCTGGTGGGAAGGCATCGTCTTGGGATTGGCACCTGGACTTCTCACACCCTGTGCAGAGCTCTGGCCTGACAGCAGCACTGGGTTTGGGGTTGGGCCTGGGAGGAGGGGGAAGGGCACACAGTGGACACTTGGCTGTGACCCAGGGGCCTGCTGATGGAGCCTGGGCTTGGTCCTCGTCTTTGAGCGCAGATCCTGGGGCTGCAGTGGTGACGGATGGTGCAGGCCTGTCCTTTCTGGGGCTCGTGGTCTGTAGCCTCCAGGCCACCCTGCGGCCCCGGAGGACTCCAGGGTCAGGAGCTGCTGGCCTTGCCTCCTCCTGCCCCTCCCCCTGCCTCTGTTCCTTCCGGGATCCCCACAGCAGACACTCAGGACCCTCAGGCACTCACTGTTACAGGCACCGCTGAGGATGAGGGGTCCACGGGCGGCTGCTGGATGTGGGGTGCACACGCGCCAGCCCTGGCAGTGGGGCACAGCAGCTGGCCTCCCATTCCTAACCTTCCATCGGCCCAGAGGCTCCTAGCACTGCATCCCCAGGGACCCTGCTGCCAGGCGATCGAAGCCACCCTGGCTCTCCAGGGGGCCCTCAGCCTGGTGAGAGGCCTGACGGTGCCGTCTCCACTCGACGCAGAGCCCTCTAAGCACGTTTGTCACCCCAGCATCCAGCTGCCCTTCCAAATACCAATGTTTGCCTCCCTCAGCTTTGGCCCTGTATGTAAGGGTCCCAAGGCGGGCACCTGTGCAAGGAAGGAGCTGCCCGTTAGGAAGCAGGGGGAGGCTAGCAGGCCTCTGACCTGTGCGATGCTGGCAGGCCCTCTGCCTGTCTTACATTCGGCCAAAATATCACCGGATGCCAGAGGGTAATGAAACTCCCTTCCATGAATCCCAACCCCATTCAGTCCGCCCACTTTTATTGGATATAATCTGGTGCCTGCTCTGTGCTGGCTTGGGGACCCACAGGTTCGTGGTTGATGGGACCATGGCCATAGAGTAGGTCAGCCTCTCTCTGTTGCAGTGGGGTCAGCTGCACCCACGTTGCTCTGGGAGTGCAGGGCTGGGCCACTCACTTTACCCGGAAGGAGTGGGTTCCTGGGGCAGCGGCCCCTGTGTCGAACCCCAAAGGTCAATGAGAGGTGAAAGTTTAGATAACGTCCTTCTCCCAGCTCTGCAGACCTTGGAGGATCACTTTCTAAGAACTCGCGACCCTAGAAGACAGCACTTGACAAGTGAGGGCAAAGGAGATGGCGCCCAGGTTCAAAGTGACCACGCAGGATGAGGCTGAGAATGACCGTGAGCACACAGCCGCCCGCAGGCCCGCACTGTGCACAGGCGCAGGCGCTGGTCGGCGCCGGGGCAGGAGCAGCCCTGGGTGTGGGGACTCCTGCCTCCGAGTCCGGCTTCCGGTAGCCGCGACGCGCAGCTCCGTGGCAGCCTCGCGGGGGTTAGAGTTCCTGCTTTCAGCGATGGAGAGCAGGGTTTGAGCTTAATGGGCAGAAGTAACTTTCCCCGACTCCGCGTTTTCCGTTTTCATCGTCTTCAAGGGCACGTGTATTCGCCTCATCCTCACAAAGCCACTCGATTTCCATGTTTTCCTTTGGTGCTGTCATTTCAAAGAAGCAGACCATTTTTAATCATCAGTGTTAGGAACCTAGGAATATACAGGCTGAATTTTTCACAGTCAAAGGCAAATTTCAACCTTTAATATCCACCAAACCTCAATTAATTTATTTCCTCTTTAAGGACCTCGAGGCAATCGGAATCACTTTCGCTGTCGTGTAGCACCCCCAAACAATGCTTTATGAGGCCGAGTTTAGCTCCCGGTTCGCAGATGCAGGCTTGGTTAAGCCTCACACATGGGCCTTGTTTCAGAAATGTCTGTTTATTATCAGTCTAATGCGGATGAAACCACTTATTCACTGTTAGAAACCCTTTATCACTCCTAATTAAAGTCTTCGAGCACAAACTAATTCATACACGCAGCGAAGCCGGGAGACGGAGCGATGTGGCACAGTCACTTGTGAGTGTGGAACGGTATTTAATCATTAGAGGAACACACTGTTTGCACTTTTGGAAAGAAAACAAGACGCAGACTTCATGTTTATTTAACACTTTGGCTAGTTCTTCCTGGAGTGCCGCGGCAGTAAATCCTAGGTTCTGGAAATCACTGGGTCTTAAACAGTAGTGTCATTTTAAACCTAAATGGTGCGGTGGCGCTCCGGCATATAAAACTGACCTCTCACGGCAACATGACTGTTTACACTGAAAGACAAGTAAAGGAAATAAAAACAAGACATAAAATATAGTGCTGCCGGGATGCCGTTCGTTCGGGTTTGGTTTTGGATGAAACCTGAAGCCGCTCACGGGCATGAGAAGGTTCTGTGCCACCAGCGCGGGGTCCTCGCTTGCACCCCACGCAGCGCCGCCCTGGTGTGCCCGCCCAGGAAGGCGTCTGCCAGGCAGCCCCGGCTGTTCTGGATGGGCTGAGAGGGCGCAGGCCCCCCACCCCGCCCCCCAAGGGCGAGCAGGTCCATGTTAAATGAGGTCGCGTTAGTGGGCAGGCTCTTTCCACAGGAACCATAAATAAGGGCAGTGCTGACCCAGGGGACTGGCCCGGGAATTTTCACCTCTGGGTCATTGCTTCAAACCAGGCTGCACCAGGGACAGTGAGTTCTCAAGTGGGGGAGAAGTGAGTGTGAGACGGGCAGGGGCTGCCCCTCCCCCCCCGCTCCTGGGCGGCAGCTTGCGTCCCACTGGGGAGGAGGTGGGCGGCAATGGTGCAGGGTATGTCCTGTGACCCACCACAAGGCCCCTGGCTGGGGGGTTTGGGCTCTGGCACTAAAGAAGAAGGAGTGAGGGGAGGGGGAGTGCGTGTGGACCCCTGCCCTCTCCTGGACCCCAGCTAGCCGCCTCTAGGTTCCTTCGCTCAGAGAGTGGTGACTTCAGTCCAGGGGAGCTTGGGTTCCCTTGCTCCACCGTGGCACACACCACCAGTCCCTTGGATTTCTGTGGCCTGGACAGAGCCCAGGGCAAACCTGAATATAGGACTCCCCATCCCCGCCCCGCTCCCCTGCACATTGCATGCTCATTTTGAAAGGTTTGCAGATTTGCAAACACAGAAATCGTACAATAACAAAAGCACCTGCACACCTACCTCTTCCTGGCCAAGTCCCCCAGCGACACCACTGGGCGTCGCACAGGTGCAGCAGCGCAGTCTGTCCTCTGTCCTGTGCTCCCATGGCAAGGTGGCAGGTGGCTGTCGGCATCCGAGCATCTGCTTGTGGAGGACACCGTCATTGCTAACGAGTCCTTGGTGCTGGACATCCCAGGTAGTCCCAGTGTGGTACCATGCTACAGCCAGGAGCCCCCTCCGACCCCTCAACACGGAGGCAGCTTCTGTTCCCCCATCTTCTCCTTGGGGAGTTCCCCCCCGCCCCCGCCATGCACTGCTCTGTCTCCCCTGCCCTCTCTGCCCTTGGCCGTCATGGACCCATCTGCACTGCACTCTGCTGCCGTCGCGTGTTCTGAACGGGACAGAGGCTATGTCGTTCCCCGCCGGCCATGCTCATGCTTATGGGTGCTGGGCTGGGGTGTGCAGAGGGTGCAGGGGTGGACACACCCAGCCCAGCCTGTCAGTAGCACCGTGGGCTTTGTGGGCAGATTCAGGATTATCCGTCAGGCAGTTGAGGGAAGGCTCCTGTCTCTGCAGCACCATACTGGTCAGCTGGAGGTAGAAGCAGATGAGACTCCTGACTGCGGCCCTGGGCAGCCACAGGGAGGGAGGGGCGGGTCACGGCAGGTGGGGATGGGTGAGGGAGGGGCCCAGGACTTTGAGATGGAGCTTGGAGGTTTTGAACAAGGGTCTGCTTTAGCTGAGCTGTGCAGAATAGGTGAGAGGGGGTGCAGGGAGGTGGCCATGGGGGGTGCAGGGAGGTGGCCGTGGGGGGTGCAGGGAGGTGGCCGTGGAGGGGCAGGGAGGTGGCCGTGGGGGGTGCAGGGAGGTGGCCATGGGGGGGCAGGGAGGTGGCCATGGGGGGGGCAGGGAGGTGGCCGTGGGGGGTGTAGGGAGATGGCTGTGGAGGGGCAGGGAGGTGGCCGTGGGGGGTGCAGGGAGGTGGCCGTGGAGGGGCAGGGAGGTGGCCGTGGGGGGTGCAGGGAGGTGGCCGTGGAGGGGCAGGGAGGTGGCTGTGGGGGGTGCAGGGAGGTGGGCGTGGGGGGGCAGGGAGATGGCTGTGGGGGGTGCAGGGAGGTGGCCGTGGGGGGTGCAGGGAGGTGGCCGTGGAGGGGCAGGGAGGTGGCTGTGGGGGGTGCAGGGAGGTGGGCGTGGGGGGGCAGGGAGATGGCTGTGGGGGGTGCAGGGAGGTGGCCGTGGGGGGTGCAGGGAGGTGGCCGTGGAGGGGCAGGGAGGTGGCCGTGGGGGGTGCAGGGAGGTGGCCGTGGGGGGTGCAGGGAGGTGGCTGTGGAGGTGCAGGGAGGTGGCCGTGGGGGGTGCAGGGAGGTGGGCGTGGGGGGGGCAGGGAGATGGCTGTGGAGGTGCAGGGAGGTGGCTGTGGGGGGGCAGGGAGGTGGCCATGGGGGTGCAGGGAGGTGGGCGTGGGGGGCAGGGAGGTGGCCATGGGGGTGCAGGGAGGTGGGCGTGGGGGGCAGGGAGGTGGCTGTGGAGGTGCAGGGAGGTGGGCGTGGGGGGTAGGGAGGTGGCTGTGGAGGGGCAGGGATGTGGCCGTGGGGGGTGCAGGGAGGTGGCCGTGGGGGGTGCAGGGAGGTGGCTGTGGAGGTGCAGGGAGGTGGCCGTGGGGGGTGCAGGGAGGTGGGCGTGGGGGGGGCAGGGAGATGGCTGTGGAGGTGCAGGGAGGTGGCTGTGGGGGGGCAGGGAGGTGGCCATGGGGGGTGCAGGGAGGTGGCCGTGGGGGGTGCAGGGAGGTAGCTGTGGAGGTGCAGGGAGGTGGCCGTGGGGGGTGCAGGGAGGTGGCCGTGGGGGGTGCAGGGAGGTGGCTGTGGAGGTGCAGGGAGGTGGCTGTGGAGGTGCAGGGAGGTGGCCGTGGGGGGTGCAGGGAGGTGGCCGTGGGGGGTGCAGGGAGGTGGCTGTGGAGGTGCAGGGAGGTGGCCGTGGGGGGTGCAGGGAGGTGGCCGTGGGGGGTGCAGGGAGGTGGCTGTGGGGGGTGCAGGGAGGTGGCTGTGGAGGTGCAGGGAGGTGGCTGTGGAGGTGCAGGGAGGTGGCTGTGGGGGGTGCAGGGAGGTGGCCGTGGGGGGTGCAGGGAGGTGGCCGTGGAGGGGCAGGGAGGTGGCCGTGGAGGGTGCAGGGAGGTGGCCGTGGGGGGGCAGGGAGGTGGCCGTGGGGGGTGCAGGGAGGTGGCCGTGGGGGTGCAGGGAGGTGGCCGTGGGGGGGGCAGGGAGGTGGCTGTGGAGGGGCAGGGAGGTGGCCGTGGGGGGTGCAGGGAGGTGGCCGTGGGGGGTGCAGGGAGGTGGCTGTGGAGGGGCAGGGAGGTGGCCGTGGGGGGTGCAGGGAGGTGGCTGTGGGGGGTGCAGGGAGGTGGCTGTGGAGGTGCAGGGAGGTGGCTGTGGAGGTGCAGGGAGGTGGCCGTGGGGGGTGCAGGGAGGTGGCCGTGGGGGGTGCAGGGAGGTGGCCGTGGGGGTGCAGGGAGGTGGCCGTGGAGGGGCAGGGAGGTGGCCGTGGGGGCAGGGCTTGAGGTGCTCACCAGGGAAGCCCCAAGACTAGCGGTGGCCAAGTGTGGTGAGGAGCATGTGGGAGCAGCACAGGGTGGTGCCAGGTCCCCCTCGTGGGGTCCTGATGGCGGAGGCGAGGCGGGGACACTGCTGTAACTCCACACGGAAGCCCCGAGCCCCCTCAGTCACACCCAGCTTCTTCCAAAAGGCTCGGGAAGCCACGGGCCACGCTGACACGGGGGGTCCCCGAATCTCCCAAAGAGAACTCGGGGCGCGGAGCCCGCGGGCTGCAGTGTCCTTTCTCACACCCTGCAGGGTGGCTGTGACTGTGCTGGCCGGAGGCAGCTGGAGGCCGGGGCCTGCAGGGGCGGGGACAGGCTTACCTTGTCCATCAGCTGCTCCCTCCGAGCGTGGCTGGGGCGGCCCCTCACCCTCCAGGCAGCTGTGACCTCGGGAGACTTCTCTGCTGGAGCCGGGGGGCTCGCTCTCACGTGGACTCTCGCTGCTGGGAGCCACGGCCCTGCGACACGGCGGAGGCTTCAGACGGAGGCCTCTTTGGGCCTGTATTAACCCTCTGACGGGCAGGCCGCTGCAAGCTTAATTATGAATCTTTGGGAAACTTGACCCTTCAATTAACTGAGTAGTAATTGCATCGTGGACCATCCAAACCCTGCATTATTAATGAGCACTTAAGGTCAATCTGTGTCTGCTTCACCGTATTGTCCCTGATATTTATCACTTGTAATATGACTTCCTGGTTAATTATACACAATCAGGCACATTCACTTTTGATTAATGTGGAAAGTTCATACAGACTTTGTTAGGGAACATTCGCAGTGTGTGATGTATTGTCATAAGCCCCCGTCCCCCAGCTTTGTCCCATGTACATATGTTTTCAATATTGAGGGAATTTTTCCGTGTGGAGGCACTTCCTAATACACGAAATTGAGAAAATTCAATAAATCACGTTAGCCACCTGCGCGATGTGTGTTTTTTATTGTGATATGATCTTCTTGTGGGAAGGTTGGGGTCATAACTTATGCAAGATGATAAACGCGTTTTAACTGGAGGAACTGCCCTGAAACCCCTCGATTGCACAGGGGACAGCGAGGGATCGGGGAGGAGAACGTTCCCGCGTCCCAGGACCTGGGCCGTAATTAGCTGTGTGACCTTGGGCGGCTTCCTCTGCATCTCGTCATCTCATAAATTAATCTGCACTCATTGATTAATACCTCCCCAGCCTCCCTCCCCGAGTGAGCTGCAGGATCAAACGCTCCGGGGCCTGGGAGAGAACTCGGTGCGTGAAATATGCCCACCGCGTCCGGGCGTTCATTGAGTGGAATTCCCTCCAGCTCCCCTCGTGGCCGTGGCATTATCGCCGATGGCTCCTGGGCAAACGCTGTCTCTGGTCGAGACAGCCAGTTTGGTAATGAACTTCTCGAGACAGCCGGTTTGGTAATGAACTTCCGGCACATGAAGACGCTGCGGTGCTACCCCTCGTAGGAGGGAGCAGGAAGCCGGGTGCCTGTGCCTCTCAGATTCAAACGCTGCAGTCCTGACCCCTGCACCTCAAAAGTGTGACTTCATTTGGAAATGGAGCCCTTAAAGGGGTAATTCATGTCGAATGGGGTCACGTGGGTGACCCGTTTCCTAGGAGGACATGAGGACGGCTACCATGAGTCAGGGAGAGAGGCCCGAGAAGACCCAACACCTTCATCTTGGACTTCAGGATCCAGGATTTGGAGATGAGCTACTGTTGCTGACATCACCCGGTGTGGCAGGTGTCAGGGCGGCCCTGGCTGGCTGACACACTGGGGAGTGGGGGGCTACCCCAGCTCCCTCTCCAGGGCCCTGGCTTCACACCTTCTTGGCTTCCCTGGCACGATGGGAGGGTGTGGTGCCAGGGAACTGGCAGGACCAGCCCCCAGTGAAAGACACGGTTGGCTCCAGCTGGTGGGGAGGGGCGGGGAAGAAGACCTCACAGGGCTCCTGAGCATCTGGTGTGGGTCAGGTGGGGGAGGGAGCAGAGGTGAGATCACTTTTCCAGGCCCTCCAAACAAGAGGATCCCCTGCCCCCCACGTCCCAGGAGGGGTCCCAAACCTTCAGCCTCTGCTTGATATCCTGCTGCAGAGGGGTTGGGATCGCAAGTGTGCTGGCTCCTGGCTCAGATCCTGGTGAGGGAAGCTGCGGCTCACTGGCTCGGGCGCCACGACCAGACCCTGGAGGTTCCAGCCACCTGCGCTGGCCTTGGGGACGGGAGCAGCCCTGGCTTCGAGGGCCACGCATCCTCTCCTCTGTCTGGTCCAGACTCCCAGGCTAGGGGCTCAGTTTCACCGTTTGAAGGCAACAATAGCTCAAGGCATCAGGCTGATACTGACATGATGGAGCTGTCAGTGGTCCCTCCGCAGGCTGGCTGAGCGCGTTCCCTGTGACACCTGCTGCCTTGTACGTTCACGTGCCAGCCAGAGGCAGAAGCCAACGTTGGCCACACAGTTTCCTGGATGCTCGAGACAGAAGGAACATTCCAGCACACCGTGGGCCAGCTGCCTGGCTTACGACGGGAGGGGAGGCCCCTGAGAGGTGGCCACACACTTCCAGGCGAGCCCTTAACTTCGCCAGGAGCAGGTGGCAAGGTGAATTCTGATTCTGGGACAGGTTTGCCGCTGCAGGCGCTGGAGAGGCAAATGGCGTGAGGCTGGAAGGTTTGGGGCCCGTGAGGTTCGTGGCTTTGTGAGCCACTAGGCAACAAACACAGGATTAGCGGGCAAACCGAGTCGGTTCGCTTAGAAGGACTCAGTTTGGAGAACACACTGGAGATGGGAGAGGCAGAGCCAGGGATCGCCTGGGGGAGGAGCTCAGAGCGATGGCGCTCGAGGCCGAGCATACGCGGTGGGTATTTCCCAGGGTTTGGAGGGGCCTGGGGGGGGGGGGGCGTCCTCTGAAGGAAGCGGCGAGGGAGGCACGCGGGCTGGGCGCACACAGGCCCCTCCAGTCCACCCGTGCTCCAGCCCCGCAGCCTGCTCGGCTCCCTCCCCTGCTGTGGGCTGGTCATCTCATAAAGACAGACGACTTCTCAGGGTTGGCTCTGCCAAGTCCTGTGGCCCCCCAGGCAACGACTAATTTCCTGAGCCACCTCACCTATGCAATATTCTGTTATTTAAAACACTTTCTTGACAAATTATCTGTCAACAGGAGATGAAGTTAACATTTCTTTTGATCAATAAAACAAATCTTGAGGTTATGAGCTAAAAATTGCCTATGTTTCCAAGGGCGACCGCGTACGTGGTGTTCAACCTGGCCCGGCCCCTGTGCTTTCGCGGTTGGAGCAGGACGGTTCGTAGTTTTCATTCGTATTGTAGGATGGGTTTGTCTAAATCCCCTCCATCTGTGGAACCTGTTCAGTGTCAACGTTCTCAAATTGGAGCGAGTTGTAAACGATGCACCGGGAGGCGTGGAATGACACAAATCCTTTCTTTGTGTTGTACCCGTCAGGTCAACAGTGACGGTTTCTGTGTCTGTAAATAGTTTGTACAACTTGGGCCCGGATTACTTCTATCCAAGGAAAGGGATTCTCTGTCCCAATTTTTGTAAATTAAAAACTTTAGCCAATTTATGGTTAAAAAAAAATGGTGAAAAGAGCCTGTGGACAACACTTATCTTGCATGTGTGTAATTGGGCACTTCTATTTTTCCTGGAGGCCAGAATCCACTTTGAAATTCATGTTTGATAAATTCCCTGGCTTTCGGAGTAATTGAACTGTCTATAGGGCTGTTGATCCTCTGAGTGCATCGCTGAACCTCGGGGACTCGTGCACCATTTCTACATATCCAAGTTCAAATATATGCTCAGGATCGGTTTAAATTTTAAGTTGTTGATCTTATTTCTGATAGATTTGTTAGCTTACTCTCCATTTCATTCCTAAAACCAGCTCCTAATCCTCAAATACTCTGTTCTTAACCACATCTCTTCTAACTTCATTGATTGCGGTAGTAAGATGTGTGTTGAACAGTTGTTCTGCAAGTGTGTGGCACCGTGAATATTTGTTAGTGCCTTCACACACAGAACAGAAGCGTGACAGCTTGCACATCGGTGTCACCTGCCCTCTAACCCAGCCTCGTCATTGGTGTCCCCTGCCCACTGAGCTAGCCTGGACGTCGGTGTCCCCTGCCCACTGAGCTAGCCTGGACGTCGGTGTCCCCTGCCCACTGAGCTAGCCTGGACGTCGGTGTCCCCTGCCCTGTCATTTGTGACGACTCTCAGGTGCATCGTTTGCCTTCGATTCTGATGCCGTCTTCCCTCCGATCTTTCTTGGTTCTCACAGATCCACTGGTTTTCGTGCTGCCAGTCATGCAACACAAAATCCGAGCCTAGTTTTTATCTCAAACTTGTTATGCTTATTCTTAGAGTCCTTGACATTCTGTTGATAGCACAAACATTGTTTCCAAACACGGGCTGCCAACTCATCGCTACTGATTGAAGTGTGGATGTGACTTCCATCCTGGTGCACTTTCACGGAAACCGCGGTATTAACAGCAGTGAGTAGTGGGTTCTGCAGGCCCTGAATGAGGCACTGTGCCATGTGCACCGACTGCATCCTGGGGAGCGTGTGGGGACTCCCCAGGCGCTCCCATCCGTGCGTCCCTTCTGAAGAGGCACTGTGCCATGTGCACCGACTGCATCCTGGGGAGCGTGTGGGGACTCCCCAGGCGCTCCCATCCGTGCGTCCCTTCTGAAGAGGCACTGTGCCATGTGCACCGACTGCATCCTGGGGAGCGTGTGGGGACTCCCCAGGCGCTCCCATCCGTGCGTCCCTTCTGAAGAGGCACTGTGCCATGTGCACCGACTGCATCCTGGGGAGCGTGTGGGGACTCCCCAGGCGCTCCCATCCGTGCGTCCCTTCTGAAGTCGTGACCTTCTCAGTCTCTCGCGGATGAGGACGCGGGCTCAGAGGATGACGGCAGGTGCGCCCAAGGCAGAGATGGCTCTGGAACTCAGACGTGTTAGGGTCTGGTGTGTGACCCTGACCAGGGATGTGTGTTTTCCCCAAAACCGGATTCCTTGCACCTTTTTGAAAGCAGTTCTTCCAAGGAAGCCCACGTCAGTCCCAGTCAAGTCACTGCCTGGGTGTCTTCCCTTTCTCTCTTCTCCCTGACCCGCTGGGCTTCCCCGCCCCCGGGGGCAGGTGCACAGTGGGGCAGAGGCGGCTCCTCTGCACCTTCGCAGTTCGTTTCTTCCCGGGCGGCTCTGAATGGTGAGGCCTCTGCACCCCTTTGCTTTCTTCTCTGTAAGGAAATTAGTCTAAAGGATCAAAACGGATGCTGTGTGTGGCCTCTGCCGCAGGACTCAGAAGTTTCTCTCCTTTGCTGCTTCTCTTCCAGGCCCGGCCGGACCTGCCGTGCCAGAATTCAAATTTACAGTCTCTGGGGCGACGTTTTAATAGAGTTTTTGCTGGTGTTAAAGCTTAACTCTGGTGTTACACTCATACCCCACCATGGAGGTTTAAACACCCCATTTTATTAGCAGCAAAATAAAAGTATCAGGAAAATGAGATCTGGCTGTTTGTGTCTTGGGAGGGAGCAGCCTTGCCCCCTTCTCCCAGTGGTAATTTCTATCTTCTTGGATCATGGTGCACATAAACTTGGAGAGCAGTAAAAAAAGAAGCCATCTGAGAACATTTCTGACTTAAATGAATTGCGTGTAGGAAAAGAATACCCAGCCCATATTATCTTTGCCTTTTAAGGAAATACAGTCTCGATGGCAAGAGTATTTGATACAGTTATGCACCCTGGACAACGATTACTTTGGGGGCCAAATTAATAGATCTGGAACATGGAAATGAGAATAATGAGTCCGTCTCATTTTAATTTTTTTTTCAAGTTATTTCTATTCTAAGCTTTGTGGGCCTCCGGAAGAGTCCGAGGTCCTGCACCTGCCAGCCCAGCACTGATTTTGCCACAACGGCTCTTCCACTGCTGATCTTACCTGGGCCATTTCCGGTTTCCAAGCGGAAAAGGTGAGAAAGAAAAAGAGCTCGGGCTCTTTAAGAGGAGTCTCCTCTGGTCGGTTCTGTGGACGACGACTGGGCAGGGCACGATGTCTCGTGAACCGAGAGCTCCAGACCAGACTCCAGGGGCTCTGCTGGGTGCTGCCACTAACTTTCCTGAGTCACTTCAAGCTGGGGGCACTCAGCTTTGTCTAGGACGTGGGCGTCGCGAGGCCAGCCCCGTTCTGCGGGAGTGTGCGGCAAGACAGTGGCAGAGGAAGCCTTGGAAAGCATGAAATCCTTCAGAGGCCTCTGGGAAGGGCACGTGGCCAGGAGTTTTCACCTGTTCCCAAGGCTCGCTACGCTGGGTTGGAAGAAAAGTTGGAGGAGCTCACACTCACCCTCCCTGGGAAGGCCCCACAGAGCAGCACATGCCCTGTTACTCTTGCTTTCCCAATATGTGACGCCTCTGTCGGTGTCCGCCTGACCTACCCACTGCGCAGGGCATCCCTGTCCCACCCACTGCGCAGGGCATCCCTGTCCCACCCACTACATAGGGCATCCCTGTCCCACCCACTGCGCAGGGCATCCCTGTCCCATCCACTACACAGGGCATCCTGTCCCCCCCACTACGCAGGGCATCCCTGTCCCACCCACTACACAGGGCATCCCTATCCCACCCACTGCGCAGGGCATCCTGTCCCCCCCACTACACAGGGCATCCCTGTAACACCCACTGTGCAGGGCATCCCTGTAACACCCACTACACAGGGCATCCCTGTCCCACCCACTGCACAGGGCATCCCTGCCCCACCCACTGCACAGGGCATCCTGTAACACCCACTACACAGGGCATCCCTGTCCCACCCACTGCGCAGGGCATCCCTGTCCCACCCACTACACAGGGCATCCTGTCCCCCCCACTACACAGGGCATCCCTGTAACACCCACTGTGCAGGGCATCCCTGTAACACCCACTACACAGGGCATCCCTGTCCCACCCACTGTGCAGGGCATCCCTGTCCCACCCACTACACAGGGCATCCCTATCCCACCCACTGCGCAGGGCATCCTGTCCCCCCCACTACACAGGGCATCCCTGTAACACCCACTGTGCAGGGCATCCCTGTAACACCCACTACACAGGGCATCCCTGTCCCACCCACTGCACAGGGCATCCCTGCCCCACCCACTGCACAGGGCATCCTGTAACACCCACTACACAGGGCATCCCTGTCCCACCCACTGCGCAGGGCATCCCTGTCCCACCCACTACACAGGGCATCCTGTCCCCCCCACTACACAGGGCATCCCTGTAACACCCACTGTGCAGGGCATCCCTGTAACACCCACTACACAGGGCATCCCTGTCCCACCCACTGTGCAGGGCATCCCTGTCCCACCCACTACACAGGGCATCCTGTTCCCCCCACTACGCAGGGCATCCCTGTCCCACCCACTACACAGGGCATCCCTGTAACACCCACTACACAGGGCATCCCTGTCCCACCCACTGCGCAGGGCATCCCTGTCCCACCCACTACGCAGGGCATCCTGTCCCCCCCACTACGCAGGGCATCCCTGTAACACCCACTGTGCAGGGCATCTTGTTCCTGTGAGATGTGGGCTGGCTGGGTGTGCTGTGTCTGCAGGACCAGACCAGGCCGCCCCTGCTGTCCTGCCTTTGCTCCAGGAAGACCTTAGCCTCCCGCTGTGCCAGAGGAAGGGGCGGTGTCTGGTGTTGAATGACAGATGTTCGGATCCACCTGGTGCCTGGCGAGGCGGTGTGCTCCGCGGCTTGAAGACGAGCACGAGAGCTCAGCCCGTTCGGCTGCTGCGAGGACACGAGGTTCGGCGTGCATGGTGGAGAAGTTACTTCCAGGCGCCTCTCGGGAAGCACAGCACTGTGCTCGACTTGCACGTGATGGAGACATGGCTGGACGCAGCCGACAGCCGTTCGTCCCCGCACCTTTTCCAGCCGAGAGAAACCTCGATGCCACCTGTTTCTCCCCCGCTTGAGCTTTAAATGTCTTCCATGGACTTCCCACACACCACGAGTACCGCACTCCCTCCTTATCTGAGGTTTCAGTTGTCCTCGGCCAACCATGGTCCAAAAATATTACACGGACAATTCCAGGATAGACAACTCACGCATTCCGTTGTGGGGAGCTGGGTGACATCTCGTGCCATCCTGCCTGGGGCACAAGTCACCCTTCTGTGCAGCGCACCTGCACGGTCTACGCTCTCCTGCAGCAGGGCGAGGCAGGAGGAGCCAGGTCACCCCAAGCAGGGCGAGGTGGGCAGAGCCAGGTGGCCCCAAGCAGGTGGCCCTCCTCTTGCTGCCCCTTCGAGTCAGAGGGAGCCCAGCCCTGGATCACGCTGCCCATGTCAGCCGCCTCACTTCATCTCATCAGGCCGGAGCTGTGACACCTCACACCATGGCAGAACAAGGGTGAGGACAGCACAGGGAGATGTTTTGAGAGCGGCCCCACTGTGGTGCAGCAGGTTAAGCTGACGACTGCATTGTCAGCAGCCCCTGTGAGCCTTGGTTCGAGTCCCAGCTGCTCCACTTTCCATGCAGCTCCCTGATAATGCGCCTGGGATGGCTGTGGAAGATGAACCCACGTGCTAGGTTCCCTGCCACTTACGTGGGAGACCCAGATGGAGTTCCAGGCTCCTGGCATCAGCCTGGCCCAGCCCTGTTGGAGAGACAACCAGCAGATGGAAGATCTGTCTGTCTCTCCCTCCCTCTCTCTCCATCTCTCTATAACTCTGCCTTTCTAATAAATAAATTTAAAAAAGATATTTTGAGAAATAGATCACATTTCACTTTCAGCAATGGCTACTGTCACAATTATTCTACTTTATTACTAATTATGGCTGTTTATCTCTTGCTGTGCCTAACGGATACATTGGACTTTGTCCTAGGTGAGAGTGCACAGGAAGTGCCTGTCACAGTGGTGAGCTGTGAGTTCCGGCACCTGCTGGGGGTGGGGCTGGACCTCCTGTGGATGAGGGGCGGGGCGGTAGCTGGACATAGTTTTCCCTTTGTTCTCTCTGTGGCCTGAGGAGCTCCGTGTTCAGAGCTTTGGCTGAGGTGCTGCCCCTCTGAGCCTTCTGGAAGGTGGGCTCGCACCCAGCAGGCCCTGCCTGAGCCCGCTCTCCCCGTGTGCCAGTGGCGCCGCCTCCAGGAGCCACGGAGCAGCCAGGGAGCTTGGAACAGGAGAGAGGAGGCTCCCGGGCCTGCCGCTGGAGGTGGGGGATGGCTGTGTGGCCGCAGGCAGCTCGGCCAGGTGGCAGCAGGTGGGTGGTGCCTCCGGCCGGTGGGTGTCCTCTGCCTTTGCCGGCCGTGGCTCCAGCCTTTCCCAGCCCTTTCTGTCCTCTGCACCAGAGCTTGAGTTCGCTCAGCACTTCGGGCATGTCCGAGTGGCTCCCTGGGAAGAAGCGCTCGCTCTGGCTTCCCCAGGGCGTGGGGTGCAGGTGGCTCCCGCCCACGCGTCTGCTCCCTGCCCCCTGGACCGCGCCCTCGGCTCAGCTTGGCTCTGCGTTTGCCCCCCTGAGTCTGTGGGCTGCTTCTGCTCTGGGGGGGTCCTCGGGGGCCATCCCTGGGGCCCTGAGCGCCCGTGTCTGCCCCTCCCCGCACCGCCTGCACTGCCTTTGTCTTCTCCTTGAGAGCGGCTGGTTTTTCTCTTTTTGGGCTCAAATGCGCCTGGTTCTCACTGAGGTTGGGGCGTCAGCTCCTCCACCCCTGACTGAGGGGAAGGAATACGGGAGCAACTGATTGGGATAAAAAATGAGTGCTTTGCCACAGAGACGCCGGGGTGGCCATCAGCCGTGGCTGCAGCGAGTGTTTTAGGAGTTTTTGATTCATTCCGGTGATGTGAGGCTGTGACACCCAGTTTTATGGTCCGGCGTGGGAGGAGGAAGAAGTGGCAGCGGGGTTATTACAGGTTTTACTTTTACCTTTAGTTGATTTATTGGCCTACTCCCTTGTAATGTGAAATGAGGGTGCAGATCTGAGGGCGTCTCCTTGTTGAGAGAACAATTCCAGGTGCACGTGTGTGCATGTGTGTTTGTGTGTGTGTCCATGTGTGTCCATGTATGTGAGTGTGTGTGTGCATGTATCCATGCATGTGTTCGCGTGTGCACGTGTGCATGAGTGTTCATGCGCATGTGCTCATCCACATGTGTGTTTATGTGCACATGCACATGTGTGTGTGCGTGTGCACACATGTGTGTGTTTGTGTGTATGTGTTTTCTAGAATGCGGGCTCAGAATTTCAGAGGCTCAGCCAGACAGAGTACAATTTTTCATCAGAACACTTCCTGCTATGGAAACAGCAGCAAAATGAGCCCCTTCTAACCCAGATAGGTGTCACTCAGCACCTAAAAGTGACAGCTAATCAATTCTTTTATCACCTATGCGGGAGGAGAAAATCCTGGCTTAACAGAGTGTTGATAGCAAATAATTAGGAACAAGAAGCAGTGGTTTTTATGTTAAAGACGTAAAAATGTACCCTGTTCCTTCAAACCTGTTGTCGGCTTCGTGGTTCCCTTGTTGCGTCGTTTAGGAATTAGCTCTATTACGACCTGCACTGGAACCTTCCCCACTGCAGCGGCTCTTGTGTTTGTGCCTCTGAGCAAACTCTGCTGGAATCTCGGCGACCTTGATCAGACGCAGGGCGACCTCCGGGGCCGCTCGCTCGAATTCGAGCTTAAAAGTAAAGGCGTTGCGAGTCGAACACTTCTGCTGATGGAAAGCAATTTTACATATGTGACTCTGAACAGACAAACACATGTATTGAATTCATAGTTCCTTTTAATAGGGAGGGAAATATTATATTGTTTTCCCAATAAAGCTATCAAAACCCCATGTTTGAGTTAGCAGGAAGTACATGTAAATATCACCCACACGCATATTTACATATCGCGGTTAATTTACAAATTCCATCTATGAAATATAATTGCAGGTTATAACTGAAAATAAAAGTATGCGAGATCTTTTTGGCGATCTGCAAGATAAAGCTCCGTAACACTTCCGGCCGTGACTCTTTTTGTTGGATGTTAAGAAGTTGGATTTTTCTCTTTCACTTTCCCTTTGTGATGGGAGCCCTGGCGAACACACATACGTTGCATTTTCTCTAATCTGTTAATCAGGTTTGAGTCTGGAAGAATCACCCCGAAGTGCATTAAACTAATTCTCCCCTTCTTTGGTTTTTGATTGCTATGACAGCTTCTTAACTCCAAGATGTGACAGAGGCGCGGTGTGTTGGCGCGCAGTCTCGGTGCCGCCTCCCCTCCGCCATTTGGGAGTAGGGGTGCAGAGAGCGGTGCTGCTTGCCACAAGATGGTGCTCTGTAGATAACGTTCTGTGGATTCTGCCAAATCAGAACGCCACTCTGCTGGTCAAGTGGGGTGGCGTGACGCACCCCACTGTCTCGCAAGCCTTTCTTAGGGATGGTGTGCACGTAAGGCCCCCCGCTGTGCCACTCAATGTCCCCAAACACTGAAGCATGCCCAGTATGTCCCGCGTGGAACCCAGCTCTGAGTCACTGCAGAAGCAAAGCTCTGAGTGGTTGACAAACACGCCCACCTGAAACCTCACGGTGCCTGAGCGGGAATCAGAGCCAGGCAGTAGGCCAGCCTCTCCTGAAGACTGATGCACCCTTGCTTCTGATTGAGTTCGTGGGAGCAGGCAGGACAACCATCGGGTGGGTTTTGCTGGGAACTCAAAGCCAAGGGAAGAAGTGGCTTGGTGAACTTGGGTGTTGTCACTCACTCCTATGCCCCGCCCCTGTCCTCCACAGGCGTCTGCGGTCCACACAGCAGCCCCATGCCAACCACCCCCAGAGCTGAAGCCAAGGGGGAGCAGTAGGCTGACCGCCACCTGGTCCAGGTACCCGTTGCCTAGCAACAGGCAGGGCCCAGGGATGCTACATCACCATGGCTTTGCAGGAGAGCGGCTCCATGCCTGCCAACGGTGGGAGTGAATTCGTGGACAAGACGGGGAGGAAGCAGGCGCCAGGTGCTGGAGAGAGGAGCGTGGATGAGGGCAGGGCTGGGGGAGGCCTTGCCCTGTGCATTGCTGCTGTCTCTCGGGGCTGAGTTCTTAGCTGCAGAATTTATGAGTTGCACGTTTATTTGATTTGGCTTTTGGTTAATGTTTTCTCCTCTTGTCAGTGAGGGTGAGCTGAGGGCAGGGGAGGCAGTAGGTGCCCTTCCTGGTGCTGCTTCCTGGGGGTTCGCGGCTGCTCCCCTTCTTGCTTCCCCTTTTCCCTTCTCTGACGCCGTTCAGCAAGGCTCACGTAGCCAGAACACTGCAAATAAATAAATCCCCAAATGAGCGTGGATGGGGTCTCATTACCACTACCTGTCAAGTCCGTGTGCACAGAACCCCCAAACGGCCCCCCGGGGTCTCCCAGTAATTTCGGGAACACACATCTGCAAAAGAGACCCAGCCAGTGGCTATGATTGTGGAAGTCGTTAGTGGAGTGGGGAAGGTGCACTCACCTAAGTCCGGGACTCCTGCAGACAGGACCTAGGCCTGCTGGGTGACGACTCCCTCCACGCAGAGAGCAGATGCACGGCCCCAGGTCTGTGACGGACGTCAGGAATCCTGAGAGGCGGCCGAGGAAGGACTTGGTGGTCTCTTCTTTTCCTCTTCACTGATGTGGATGGATGGGATGTTTTGTCAACCTAATGACCGTTTCCTCAGCTTCTTCCGATCCTGCCATGGTAGAGGCGAGTGGCTCACTTTCCAAAGGGCAGAGAGATCGCTGAAGGCAAAATTTATGTTGCGAAATGTCCAGAGCCCAGATTCCCAATCTGGATTCTTAAAAATCGCAGCCGTTGGATTCATTCCCCGTTACCTATGCGATGTGCTCATCTTTGAGGCTTAAAAGTCAGGGAGGGAAGGTTCGCCTCTAACTCCGGTGAAATTGGGGGAGCGCCTATGTGGCTGACTCGAGACGGCTCACCGTGCAGCCCTGCGAAGCTGCTTCTGCTGAGTTACGTTCTGGAATTCGTAAGCTCAATCCTCAGCACGGCCAGCAAAGATGCAGTCGTGGGGGTCCCAGCAAAAGGGACCCCTGCAGTGGGAAGGTGGCATGGACTCTTGTGAGCAGACTTATCGCTCCTGGGAGGGAGTCCCTCCGGGCGACAGGCGGCGGGGCTGACAACGGCCCCGCGTGCACGGCTCAGCACCTGGACCCAACCTGGGGGACACGTTTGCAAGGCCCAGCGCCGGTGTGATTTCCAGGAAAGAAGGCACAAGATGCAAGGCCATGAGGTACAATTTTGTGATCACTTATCCTGGAAGGGGCCCTGAAGGTGCTTGGGTTGAGCAGCAGACAGGGGGTGCAGACCAGGCTGCCGGCTCGTGAAGGCCACCCGGGCAGGGCCTGCATTTGCCCAGCAGCTGCCCTCGCTGCCCCTCGTCCTGCTTTGTGAGTAGAAAGGCAACGGAGCTCACTCCAAGAGGCACCACCCCTCCCCTGCCTCCCCTCTTCCCTCCCCTACCTCCCCTCCTCTCTCTTCTGCCTCCCCTCCTCCCGCCTCCTCTCCTCCCTCCCCCCCCACCCTCCCTGCGTCATCACTGAAGCAGAGCCAGCAGCCTTCTCCTGGCCAGGCCAGCGCTGCACCCTCAGCGGGAGTGAGGGTTTCACGGAGAGCGGAGCTCTGAGCGCCGTCCACCGTCCAGCGGGGGCCACTTCCCCTGCCTTGTGCAATCCAGTTTGAACGATTGCATCTGACACAGCGCGTGAGCCCTGCTCCGTCTTCTCCCACCATGGACTCCACCCTCGGGGGTGTGCTCTGCTCACTTCCGCCCCACCCGATTCTCCACCCTCTCTGGATGTCCACCTCCCTGATGTCCTTTGCCTCGGCCTTCACCGCTACCTCGCCCTCTCCCTCCCTCCATCCATTGCCTCAAGCCTTCACAGCGCTGTGGAGAAAGGAAGCACAGAAGGGATCTTTTGGAGCCACAGAAGGCTCACGGGCTGCTCTCTGCCCTGGGGTGGGAGTCAAAGTTCACTGCCACCCTCGGCAGGGGCAACCCAGACATTCTGCATCCATTCTACAGGTGCGCGGGTGTAAAAGAAGAGCTCCCAGCTGGCTCTGGGCTCTCCCAGGTCCTCCAGCACGTACCAGCCCTTCCACAGCAGTCTGCTGGCAGGTGTCCGGGGTCTAGCGCTGAGCAGGGAGAGGCAGAGCGGTGAGCAGGCTCTGCAGGTGCTTTCCTGTGTGTACACAGCTTCACACGTGGCCACACGTCCAAAGGCAAGATGGAGAAGTGCCGTTGAAATACGTATTTTCTAATGTGCCCAGGGTTCCCATTTCTGGCAAGTTTTTATTTCGCTTTTAACATTGCTTTTTTAAGGCAATTCTGTCTGGTTTCTGTTTTATGAAAAAGAATAACTCCTGTCTCCTTTAAGTGAACTGTTTAATTATCTAGTGGAATTTTTTGACGAATGCCTTGCTCTAAGCAGTGCAGCACAGCGAAGTCTAGTCGCCACCGTGTCTCTGGCTGTCGAGACCCCGCTGGCCCGGGCAGAGCCTGCTGCTCCCTTGCAGTTTCCGGGCTGATGCGTACGCCCAGTCGTCCTGTGCAGACTCAATGAGGAGCAGCCGAAGTGATCCGCTTTGTTCACTGCTTAATTATGTTATTTTACTGTTCCTGAAAGCCTGACACAAGGCAAATTTACATTACTGTGCTCCTAATTAGCCAATAATCCTTAAGGATTTGAACGATACAAACCCAAAGTCATTTCCTTCCTCACTAAGTATGAATTTCCTTGCGCCGGCTTCGGGAGACAGGACAACGACGGGCGGCGTGCTGGCGATGACAGCCCTCCACATGTCTGTCTCCCGAGTCTCGCTGCGCTCCAAACACGTGGTGATTTCAGCAGAAGCGTGAAGCACCTTGCAGGAAATCAATAAATAAACGACGAGTGGGTATAGCTGCTCATCAGACGGCAAAAACTCTCCGAGACGCTGCCTCTGCCTCTCAGATTAAATCAGCTGCGCGTTTCTTTGCCTGTAATCCGCATCCTGCCATCTCTGCTTCACACGTTTGGGTGCAAAGACGTCGTGGCACCCAGAGGCCCCCAGAGGCAGCAGATTGGCAGCTCGGTTCAGCCTGGCTGTGGAGCCTCCTGTCCTCTGGTCCTGTGACCGCGCTCGCCCCATCCTCTGGCGCCCCACTCTTCACCCACGGCTGCTGCCTCCTGCCCTCATGATAGACCCCCCCGTTCTCCAGGGCCCCTTGCCTCACATGTGGCCAGGGGCTTCTGCAACGTGGCCATGTCTTCTGTTCCCAGTCTGCGTCAGTGGCTCTCCAACTGTGTGGACCAGCGCCCTGGTAATAAAACACTCACTGTGTGTCACAGCTCAGAGCACACGGAATAGAGGGGTGTGTGTGTGTGTGTGTGTGCGCGCACACGCGCGCGCGCAAGTCCTCCTTTATATTTGCATCAGGATTCAAATTTCAGTTTAAAAAAGAGTGGGAGCACAGACTAATTTTGTTTGCCCTGTGCATTCTGAGGCTACATTGCCCCTTCTTCTAGCTGGTGGCGGATTTAAGCCAGGGAATGACACCACTCCGGCCGGTGAGAAGCCCAGGGGCTCCCATCAAGGGTCTGGGTGCTAACAAAGAGAAAGGGAAGCAGCCGTTCCTTTCCGGCCACAGGTCCTGCTGCCTGTCTGGGACACCTGCTGCTGGCGCAGGTGCAGAAGGAACTCCCTGCCCGCGCCCGCAGCTGTGTCTCTGGGATGACCAGAGCACTCCCGGGCCATTTCAGGAGTTCTTGCTGGGAGATGATCCCCCACACGGAAGCTGGTTCCACTGGAGTTTTATCCCCACTCAGAGCTTTCTGACTGACATCTGCCAGTGTCCAGAGTCAAATCCTGGCCGGGGTCTTCGTGTAGGGACCCACGTGGATGGACTAAGGTCAGTCCCAGTTAAACAAGGATGGGGAAGGCGGAGGCCTTTTTCTCACGTTGAGTCCACTGAACTTTGTGGCCTTCGTGGCGTGGGGCTGATCTGGGGACCCGATGCAGCCGACTGCTGGGATCTGTGGCTTCCTGGAAGACCCGGGGAAGTCTTTCTGCTGAGTCCCTTGCTTGGGTCTTGTAGGCCCTGGAGTGGGTTCTGGGTGCCATGAACACCCAACCAATGCACCTCGGCAACACCCAGCGGGCATGGCGCTGTGGCTCTCAGTTCCTGAGGAGAGGGGCTGCACCATGGGGCAGTGCCTAAAGTCGCCGCCTGTGACGCCAGCATCCATGTGGGCACTGGGTTGTGTCTAGGCTGCTCCACTTCTGATCCAGCTCCCTGCTAATGCACCTGGGAAAGCAGTGGCAGATGCCCAAGTGCTTGGGTCCCTGCACCCACGTGGGAGACCCAGAAGCTCTTGGCTTTGGGCCTGCCCAGTCCTGGCCATGCAGCAATCTAGGGAGTGACCAGCAGATGGAAGATCTCTCTCTCTGTCTCTATAACTTAGACTTTCAAAGTAAATAAATGACTATATAAAAGAATTCCTGAAACAACTCAGACTGATTTCCTACTGATGAAGCATTAGGCACCTTCCTCCCTCCCTCCTCCCTCCTCCCTCCCCCCTCCTCCCTCCTCCCACTCCCACATGAAGCTGCTTGTTAACGCCCACCACGAAGGGGAAGAGATCTGCAGCCAGGAAGTGGAGAGGGTTACGCTGGCACTGCCTGACTAGGCTGAACGCTGAGGGCCTCTGCGTGGCGGTCAGGGCTGTTCGCTGACAGGGCCTGGATGTCACTGAATTCCGGGAGGCGCTAACTCTGCCTGGTTGTGCACAGGCCACAGGCGAGCTTGCTGGAAATCGGACCCCGCATGTCCCCACGAGGTCTTGGGACTTGTTCTCCTGAACATCTAGCACCTTCTGACCATACGGTGAGTGGCAAATGGCACCACCTGGTAGCAGATGGAGGTCGGCCACTGAGAGGGACGCTGGTCGTCACCTCCTCATTCCGGGCTTGGACAGTGTGCGGCGGCCGCTCCACCTGCTCTCCTGGGACCCATCTTTGTTCAGGTACAGGGTCTGGCCTATCAGCTCTCACGGAATAAGTGGATTAGATGACAGCCTCCTGAGTGGGTTTTGAAGAGCCGCACGAGTCCGAGACAGGAGGGGAAGAAGTGAGTGGCTGGGGGATGCACGGGCAGAAATGGAGAGAGTGGGCCTGAGGCCAGAGCTGGGGCTGGGTCAGCTTCGCAGCCCACGCCTGAGCGCACAGCTTCGCTCACCTCGGTGCCTTCGCTTTGTCCCTGGTCACGGCTGGAGCCAGACGCCCAGCTCCATGGTCTCCCCGTGGGCCGAGGCATCTGTCAGAGCTGAGTCCACCTCCGGGGGGGATGCAGGGACTCAGGCCAAGCCTCCATCTGCGAGAGTCACGATGGAGTGGCCGGCTGGTGTGTAAACCTGCCGTTAGTTCAGACAGGTGCATGCCGGGTGAGGGAGAGTGTGGGAGGAGGAAGAAGACTCAGAAGATTCCAGAGAAGATGGTGCCAGGAGCCCTTGGGGAGGATGGTGGGAAACTGACAGAGGTAAGGGGTGCTGGTTGGGAGCTGGCACTGGGGCACAGGGGGCTAAGCCTCTGTCTGAGGCGCTGGCATCCCCTATGGGCACCGGTTCATGTCCGGCTGCTCCTCTTCTGATTCAGCTCCCTGATAATGGTCTGGAAAACCAGCAGGAGATGGCCCAAGTTCTTGGGCCCCTGCACCCACGTGGGAGACCCGGAAGCTTTTGGCTCCTGGTTTCTGACCGGTGCAGCTCCGGCAGTTGTGGCCCTTTGGGGAGCGAACCAGCCGATGGAAGACCTCTGTCCCTGTCTCTCCTTCTCTGTAACTCTCAAGTAAATAAATAAATCTTTTTTTAAAAAAAGAAGTGTTTGCTGTAAAACAAGTTTCAATGCTTCCTACAGTTCGAATGTAGCTTTTGGTCCCCTCTGAAACTGATGTTGGAATCTGATTCCCCAGATGGTGTCCTGAGGCCTGAGTCCTCCCGCAGGGCTGCCGTGGAGAGAGGCCACCGTCTGCACCCTGCCCCTGCCCCTTCCCCCTTCCCCTGCACCTGCCTGCTTGTCCTTCTGACGGCCACACACCCACAGCACAAAGCAGCTAGGGTGCGATGCTGGCCACACACCCACAGCACAAAGCAGCTAGGGTGCGATGCTGCCACCCGACCTTGACTTCCTGCTTCCAGAACCGTGAATCAGAATAAACCTGTGTCATAGAGAAAGCCGGCTGGTCTGGGGCGTTTGGTGGGAGCCGCACCAAGGGGACCAGGACAGTGCACTTGTGCCTCCAGAGCTTCCACACACCGCTGCGCCGCTGCGCGGTGCTGTGCGGCAGGGCACGAGTCAGAGTCGTAGGAATTAGGGACTGACTGCGGAAAGTCAGCAGTGGCTGGGTGGAGGCTCATCTCTTCCTCAAAGGGTCGAACTGGCTCCCTGGGAGCATGGGACTGGGGTGCATGCGGCACACTCTGCCCGCGTCCTCAGACCCTGGACCCTGACCTGTGGCGGAGTCTTTCCCCAAGCCAGGCACCGACGCTGGGCTCTGCTGAGCCTTCCTTCCTCTGATGTCTGTGTTTTGAAATTCTTGTGAAAACGCAGGGTACCCCCTTGAGGTGCTGGTTAACTCTGTAAAATCACTTGCTTTGGGGAATCTTATTTCATTTATTCATCTTTCAAAATAGAATTGCCAGGATCCAAAGGAGATAACAGTGGAACACAATCCTAAAGTGTTCTGCAAGTGCCTCGGCAGAAACTCAGAAACGTGTATTAAAAAATAAATAAAAAGCACACGGGAGTCGCATTTTTGAAGTTTAAATCGTCTTGACTGTGTGATTTGAGCTGGTCTTTCATCCCGGCCGAGATGCCTTCTCCACTGTTCTAAATTATAAGTGTCTGTAGGACAGGAGAGGCTTACGGCTTGTTTGGGCATTCCTATGGAGTCTAGAATGTTCCAGGAGTTTGGTTCTTATTCAGATGTTGGCCAAGACCAGCGACCATGGAGCATGGTGTTGGGATGGTGACAGCGCTCATTAAAACCCGGATGCCGTGGAATCAACACACCACGCCCAGAGTCCCAGCCTCGCCCAGCTTCCGGTCCCCCAAAGGGTCAGCACCAAGCAACTGGAAGACAGCAACTTCACAGGCCGAAACGTTAAAAATTGAAAGTGGCGAAACCCTTGTCAATGACCCACAGTGGAGAGCGAGTTGTAATCTGGAACTGAAGCGCTGATAACCGTGGCTGGTGCTGCACCTGCGCTGTGGAGCTGCTGCTGCCAAAGCCTCTCGCTACCCAACAGCCTGGCTTCGCAGGTGCTCTGCGACCTGGTGCTGGGTTCCAGGGCCTGCACCACGCAGGCACCGCACGGCTGGGAGCAGAGTGGAAGGGAGGCAGCCGGTGCGAGCACAGCCTTCACGTACTGACAATTTTTCATTCAAGGTTCAGGCGGACGGCGGGCGAAGCGTCATCACTCTTCAGCATTACTGTACTGTATCAGCACATTAGCAAAGCTGTGTGACGGCAATCACGAGGTGAACTCGACACCACCCCTAATTAAACTGTCTGCATCCCCCAGCATTTTCCTGTAATGATGTCAAACCGTGTAGCAATTAGTTGCACCTCTATGAATGTAAACACTGTTGGTAAATCATATAAACTTAACCTGCTGCTTATTGAAAAACCTTCTTAAAAGGAACTAATTAGCTCTGTCTGTTTTGGAATCGCAATTTGTGGGATCATTTTGGAGTGTTTCACGGAAGTCGTGTTCATTTTTTTTCCCTCTCCCTGAGATCCACACAAATGGGATCTCTCTCACAGGGGAAGACGAGCCAATGGACTCCATCTTCATTTGATTTCCACAGTGATCGGTGAAGTGCGGAATCCAGGACGGAATTCGCAGCGTTAATCCGGTGCTAAGGTATTTTTCTCAAGAGGGAGGCGCGGATCATCCGAAGGCTGCGTCTTGCCCGTGATTTCTGCGCTCTCGATTCAGGTGGAGCCTTTCGAGCTGATCTGCGGCTGTTGGGGCCACATCAGGCACAGCTTTCTGCAGCCGCGCGGCGCCGTGCAAAGCACCGGCCCCAACAGCACAGCAGCAAGGGCTCGGAGCAGTCGCAGCTTACCGGGGAGGAAGCGGCCGATTCCAGACAAAGACCAGGAGCCGACAAAACGGCCGTCGAGCGGTTTTGACTCGGGGTCTCTCCTCTGCCAGCTGGGAGCTCAGAGCAGAGGAAGCCCAGTTCAGCATCGCCTGCGCCGTTCTTGCAATTTCCTTGCTGAAATTCGGGCTGGTGGAGGTGGCTGGTTTACCTGGGCCATCAGCTGCCGAGGACATTTATGGTGATTGTATTTTACAGGTTGATAGATTTTTATATTCTGTCCAAGTCGGGATCCTACACCACCTGGTTTATTATTTAGTAATTTACAGTGCAGCCAGCCATGTTTGGCTTAATGTAGGATAAACTTATAAATCTATTGTTCCTTCAGTTGCCGGGGCTGGTGTGCAATGAAGTACAGAGCTCGATGCGTACATACATTTCAGCTCTGCTTTTCTCTTTGATAGGGAAGCAGGCAATAGATAACACAGTGACAGTAGCATCCCGAGGGACAGCAGAACGTGAGAGCAACACCACGTCGGGTTAGTAGGTCATTATTGTCTGAGCCGTGAACCATTAATGGACTGCTACGCCCAGCTCAATCTGTGTCAGATTATGCTCTCGGCAGGAGAGTTGTTATCTAATGGCTAACTTTGCTTCCTGGCTCTCGTGCTCAGTCCCCCTGATAAAAATGTGCACAGGTATGTATTAATAAGGGGCCTCGTGGGGGACAGGCAAGGTTTGGGCTCTTCCTTCGCTTTTCAGAAAACGAGGCTTCTACGTGGATGCTGCGCGAGTTGTTCTTCAAGGGAGCAGCATTATCTTCAGGCATCTTTGAACTTCCTGGAACACGCACAGTCCCCTCCTCGGTGTTAACGGAGGCACAGCCTCCACAATCGCTGTGCGCTCTTGCTCGCGGAAAACGCAGGCGCGGTGGGAGGGGAGCCCTGAGAAGCTGCGGGAGAATTTCTCTCCCACTGCCTCCTGAGCTCACCACCCAGCACCGCCGAGCGACTTTCACATCCTGGAGAAACAGCCCCATCTTTCTCAAGATAACACCCCGAAGGCAGGAGCACGTGGTGTTATACAATTTTAGTTATTTGCAAACGCATACAGGCAAAGCACAGTGCTTACTTATGGCTCGGTCGGAAGCGTGTGTTTGGAAGAAGAGAGAACGGAGTTGCTGGTTTTGGAGTTACATGGGGAGAAGTTTATGTTGTGCGTTTGGGGCCCACAGGAGAATACCTCTGCCATCTTTTCCGGAAGTCAAGCATACCGTGCAGTGTGCATCTTCCTTTCTGAGCCCGCAGCCTCCCCGCCTCTCTGAGCATCCCAAGTAGGACTGCTGAAACGAACTCCCAGGTGCCCCCCAGGAAAGGCGACCGGGCGGGGGCTCAGGCTGAGAGTGGCCCTGGCCCTGCGCGGGGTTCCGCAAGTCATTCTGGACGTTCTCTGATGTCCAGCACGTGGAAGGATCCAGACAGCGGATGCTGGAGGAGTCCTGTTGCCCAGATAGGCGGGGGGTGGATCAGAGAGTTCAGGGTCCAGAGAGAAAGGCAGGGGCGACGGGGGAAAGGCAGAGCCGGGCAGATGCTGCGCTGCTCCCCAGTGACACCGCCGGAGTGTGCCGAGGAGGAGGGGCCAGTGCCACGTCTGGCCTGTCACCTCCTCTGCCTGTCACAGTTGTCATTTCCCAGCCACAGTGGCAGGCAAGGCTGCCGGAGGAGATCAGAACGTGAGCCCGCCGAGGATCTGGAGGGCTCCAAGCCTGCCTGAAAGGGTTGCTAACAGGGGCTTTTGATGACACCGCTTGTGAGCGTGTCCCTGTTTGATGAAGTGCCTATATAATGAAGTTCAGTACAGGTTTAATACTGAGATCCACTCTAATCCAAATCCAATCACCCATTCCTGAGTGCACGGACGTGCATGTGTGTTTACATGTATGTGTACGTGTGCCTCCCCACCACACACATACACACACACACACACACACACACATGGCCCCTTCTGTGTCTGCCACGGATTTGAGTTTAATAAAGTGTACCATATGGTGCATTAGGAAGCAGGAATTATAATTTTAATGCTGAAATGCATTTCCCCCTTGTTTCTAGTCTGATCCTACCCAGACCTAGAACTTCTAGGGTAAAATGCCTGAAGACCAAACGGTTCCTTATCTGCCTTCTCAGATAAAAATCCTCGAGTCATTGCGGCTCACTGTAAAGTGCAGTCATATTCCAGATAGTTCACTACACGCAGGGTGCGTGTATGAGGAGGTGTATCAGCACCTCTCTGGAGGCCTCAGCCCATTTAACGAGTGGAGACAGGGAACCGTAGGAGTAAAATCTTGGCACCAGGACAGGAAGCTACAGTGGATTGGGAAACGTCAGTCATGGGTTCATTCTGACGAGGGCTGAGACCAAGTCATTACTCACCCGGTGAAATGGCTGAAGTTGTGGCAGTGACAATACCGTGTGTTGACAGAAGCATGGAGCCCTGGAATGCTCACGGGTGCCGGTGCAAACAGAAGGAGGAACAGCGTTTCTCGAGAATACCTTGTAGTGTCTTACTGAGTTAAACAGACAACCGGTATTTATTTTATTATTCCTGCGTATCTACCCAAGAAGATACGAATACATGTCCATGAAAGTGACTTTTTTTTACAGATATTAATGCAGCATTATTTGTAATGAAAGCTAAAATAAAATAAGGTCTATTAAAGATGAAAAAATCTGACAATGCTACAACCAAATGTTCATCAGAGATGAAAGGACACCAAGTTCCTGTTATGCTCTGCAATGAAAGGAGAGAATCAGTGACCACGGTGAAGTGGGTGGATCTCAAAAATCTGGTAAAGGTGGCAGAATCCAGACGCCAGAAAGAACGTATACTTCACTGTAACTTATACGAAATCATTTACGTGGGAGAGTAGGAAAGGAAAATTGTTGGGAAGAAGATGAGTGGTTGGCAGGAGCAGGGCTGGGTGAGGGGACTTTCTGGGCTGTTGGAAACGCAGTGGGCATTACACGACTGCATGAAGTTTCTAAGACCCAACTGTCCAATTAGAAAGGGACATTTTATATATATAAATCGCACTGCAATGAGACTGGTGAGAGTACACGGGATGGGATAGTTAAAATGAAATCCATCCTTGTGAAGCGAGACGTAATAACCAGAGGCCATGCTGGAAAGACTGGTGGATAGCTGCAGGCTGCACCTGTTGCTATGTCTACACGTGTACATGTGCGTGTGTCTACGCAGTGTGCCCATGCCTGCACACTCTGCCGTGTGCGTGTGTGTCTACCCAGTGTGCCCGTGCCTGCACACTCTGCCGTGTGTGTGTCTACCCAGTGTGCCTGTGTTTGCACACTCTGCCGTGTGTGTGTGTGTCTACCCAGTGTGCCTGTGTTTGCACACTCTGCCGTGTGTGTGTCTACCCAGTGTGCCTGTGTTTGCACACTCTGCCGTGTGTGTGTCTACCCAGTGTGCCCGTGCCTGCACACTCTGCCGTGTGTGTGTCTACCCAGTGTGCCTGTGTTTGCACACTCTGCCGTGTGTGTGTCTACCCAGTGTGCCTGTGTTTGCACACTCTGCCGTGTGTGTGTCTACCCAGTGTGCCTGTGTTTGCACACTCTGCCGTGTGTGTGTCTACGCAGTGTGCCTGTGTTTGCACACTCCACCGTGTTCCTGTGTCTATGATGAAGTCGGAAGACACAGGCATGGCTTGGGCAATGTTCCTACTGGGGAACTATGCTGCCTATTTTGTTCATTTTCCAAGTACTCTTTTCAGAAAGTTCAGTCGGAAAAAAGATTGTGGGGGGCAGCTTTTTAATTGACATATAATTGACACACAGGAAGCCCTACATCCTCAAGGGTGAGGCTGGTCAGCTGTGACAAGCCTGTGGCGCTCTCGCCTCGGTCTGGCCCCGCAGGCAGCCGTGCTGTGTGGTTTGTGTCTGCTGGGGTCCTGCACGGCGCTTCCCTCTGCTGGCTCCAGAGCTATCTCGAGAACACCTCTAAGTTGTCCGTGCCTCACTCGAGCAGGCCTTTTTTCTTTTTGTTAAAGATTGATTTTACTTATTTGAAAGACAGAGTTACAGAGAGAGGTAGAGACAGAGAGAGAGAGGTCTTCCATCCGCTGGTTCACTCCCCAGATGGCCAGAGCTGTGCCGATCTGAAGCCAGGAGCTAGGAGCTTCTTCCAGGTCTCCCACATGGGTACAGGGGCCCAAGGACTTGGGCCATCCTCCACTGCTTTCCCAGGCCACAGCAGTGAGCTGGATGGGAAGAGGAGCAGCCGGGATTAGAACCAGTGCCCATATGGGATGCCGGCGCTTGAGGCCAGGGCTTTCACCCACTGCGCCACAGCGCCGGCCCGTGGCCTTTTCTCTTTAAAAGCAATCTTTTCTTTCGGTGCTGAACACTACTCTCCTGGGAGCATGTGCCATGTCTTGTTTATCTGCTCTCCTGTGGATGGAAATTCCCAATATTAAAATAAGCTGCTGTTATGCTTGTGCAGGAGTTTATATGGACACATACTTTCCTTTGGGAAACTATTTAGCGGTGGAGCCTCCCTGGGTCCTATGGTAGACGTATGTATGACTTTTTAAACAGATGCTGGGCTTGCCCACCACCAGGGTTCGATTCCTCCAGAATCATCTAGCCTGATGATTTCAGCCTTTCACATAGCACACACTCTCATATTCCTGTGCTGGCAAGTTCAGTGATTGTGATTTGCGTTTCTCTGGAGACAAGTATGTGGGGCATCTTCACGTGTATCTATTTTTGAAGGGTACACCTGTGATGAAGTGTCTCACCAAACACTTTGCCTAGTTCTTTTAAAAATTGTGTTGCTCATTTTCTTGTTATTGCAATTTGGGAGCTCTTTATGTATTCTGGAAGTAGCTGGATACAATTTTTAAAGTCATCATTATGCTTTCGAATATTTCCTCCCAGCCGATGGCTTGTTTCCATTCACTTAACAGTGTCTAGCAGAGCAAACATTTTACATTTTTATTTAGTTTATTTTTTTTCTTCTGTGTGTGCCATGTCTAGGAAATCGCAGACTCAAGGTCACACATATTTTGTGTTTCCTCCTAGACGTTTTATGGCTTTAATTTTTCACATTTTCCTCCATTCTTATTCGATGCTTCTATGTGGTGCAACGTTCGTGCTTGGGTTGTCTGGGTGCTGTGTGTGTGGCAGGGGCACAGGGATCTGTTTCCTCTACTGAATTCTCTCTGCACATGGGGAAGGCCAGCCGCCCACACGCGTGGGGAACTCCAGCCGCCCACACGCGTGGGGAACCGTTTCCGACTCTTCCGTCCGTCTGCTTGCCAGCCCTGCAGCTGATTCTACCCGCGCCGGATCACGGGAGCCTCCAAATGACTCCGGAAACCGTTTGGTCTTCCAGCTCCGCTCTTTCAGAGTTGCTTGGCTCTCCCAGGTCTTCCGCATTTCAGAATAAATGTTAGCATTGGCACATTAGTTCCCACAGAAAAAGCCTGCGGGAATTTTACTTGAATTTGTGTTGAAATTATAGATCTGTCTAGAGATGGCTGCTGCCATAAGAAACCTCATCGTATGAGGGCGGTGCTGTGGCGCAGCGGGTGAAAGCCCTGGCCTGCAGCGCCGGCATCCCATATGGGCGCCAGTTCTAATCCTGACTGCTCCACTTCTGATCCAGCTCTCTGCTGTGGTCTGGGAAAGCAGTGGAGGATGGCCCAAGTCCTTGGGCCCCTGCACCCGTGTAGGAGACCCAGAAGAAGCTCCTGGCTCCTGGCTTTGGATCGGCGCAGTTCTGGCTGTCGCGGCCAACTGGGAAGTGAACCAGTGGGTGGAAGACTTCTCTCTCTCTGCCTCTCCTCTCTCTGTGTAACTCAATCAAGTAAATAAGTAAATCTTAAGGAAAAAAGAAAGCCCATCTCAGCCTGCTGTGCGCAGCGCTGGCCCCCAGCTCCCGCTCGCTCTGCGTCCACTTGGGCCTCCTGGCCTCCGCGTTCACGGCTTGCACACCCCTTGTCAGAGTTACCCTCAGATCTTTCATTTATGTTGACGCCATCGTAAAAGGCGCAGCTGTTTCTCACTTCAAATGCTAGTGGCTTTTTCGCTGGGACACAGACACACAGCTGATGTTGTTTGTTGACTTCGGATCCTGCAGTTTCTCTGAGACACAGACACACAGCTGATGTTGTTTGCTGACTTCGGATCCTGCAGTTTCTCTGAATGCATTGATCAACTTTATGGATTTCTGCAGAACTGAGGATGTTTTCTTGGAGGTGATCATGTAACAGGCGAGTAACCTCAGTCCTGCTGCTTTCTTTTCGACCTGGATGACTTTGATGATTGATTTATTTTTCTTGCCTTACTGCCCTGGACAGAACCTGTTGCAAAAAAGAATAGAAGTGGTGAGAGCCAGCATTAAGGTTTCTCAGGGTGCCAAGAATTCAGTCTCGCACCACCGAGAGTGTGCTGGCTGCGGGATGGTCATGTGATCTTCATTAGATGCGGGAAGTTCTCTGTTTCTACTTTTAGGACCAGGAAGCTACTTTACAAGGAAAAGAGGTTGGATTTGGGGAGTTTCTTGAACGGATCTTACGGTTTTCCCATTTAGCTTGTTGGAATGTGAGGTGCAACACAGTGATTTTCCAGTGCTGAGCCAACCTTGCATTCCTGTGGCGACTCCTGCTTTATCACATTGTATAACTGCTTTATGTTTACTAATTCACCCTATTTGGAGTGAGACTTATTATTATTCTTGTTCACACCTGAGGAAGTGAGGCACAGGAGGCTGCCCCTTGACTGGTCGCGAGGGAGGTGGCAAGGGACTACATAGAACTATAAGTGATTGCTAAGGCTTCCTGGTGTAAAATTCACACCAAGATATTTCAATGCAAGTGAAAGTGTCTATACAGTGCTTTTTCTTGAAATTTAAGAGATTAAAAAATGGAATACAAATAGATGAAATTCTAGGTAACCTTTAGCATCTTGATTTTTCATATAGATATTTTCTGCTTTAATTAATGATACGAGAAAGCATAGCCATAAGCTGGTGTATGTCATGTTGTCCCACTCCTACAGAATGGATCTGTATGTTTAAACCCACACATGTGATCGAGACAGGAGCCTGGAAATAGCCCCAAGTAAGTGAAAAGATTGCAGCTGTGTGCCGTGGGCTGGGGACAGAGCCAGCCAGCCCAGGAGAGCGCCGCGAGAGACGCCAGGCTCCATGTTTCGGAGACAAAGTCCCTAACGGGCAACCAAGGTGCTGACGGCAGTTTTCAAAGGAAGCAGTGTTCACGGTCACGAGTGGCACGGGCGCTGTTCCAGGTGTAAGGGCAGTGTGGGGGTGCTGGAGCTAATCTTGTGGATGCTATGGTTAAGGGGACAGCAGAATTTTGTGATTGAACGTAACAGTTATCCTGGGAAATTAGGACACGTGTTTAATGCACTGAGGTGCTCTGATTTTGCTGTGGTTGGCCCACCCCGGGCTGGGGTCCATGGACTCATAGGACGCAGAGAAATGTTGCTCGTGAGTGTACCCCTCGGGTGATGCTCTGTGAGAGGGGAATCCCCCGGCTCCTGTTTCACCTCCAACAACCAGAGCTCACCTGATGCTGCTTGATGGAGCCCACTGCTCAGAGGTTATACCTGGAACCAGGAAACAGTGCCCCTCCCCCCGACAAAACCTGGGCGCCTCCATCTTTCTCACCTGCTGCTTTGGAGAGGGGCTACAGGGAAGGGGTTCCTTGCAAAGCAAGTTCTGCCCCATCCAGAGCCAGCTGCTCAGGGTCTGCTGGCCCGTTCAAGGCCCTGTGTTCCACAGTGGTCCCCTCGCTCTGTCTCTGGGCTCTGCCCTATCCAGAGCCAGCTGCTCAGGGTCTCCTGGCCCGTTCAGGGTCCTGTGTTCTGCAGTGGTCCCCTCGACCCCTCCTCTGGGCTCTGCCCTATCCAGAGCCAGCTGCTCGGGGTCTCCTGGCCCGTTCAGGGCCCTGTGTTCTGCAGCGGTCCCCTCACCCCGTCTCTGGGCTCTGCTCCTGCCCTCTGCCCTGCTCCTGTGCTCCCGGGAATCCCCACTGTTTGTTGACACATGAAAGAGATCACAGAGGCCCGGATGGGATGGCGTCGGATCAGTGTCCCTGTGGGATCAGGAAAACACCGTCCTAGGAACTGGTGCTGGCCCGGCTTCAGGTCCCAGCAGCTCCTCCATGCCGCTGGGAATCCCTGTGGAGCCTGGATACGGCCACCTCCCAGGCCTTCCTCTTGGGAACGCGTCCCCACACGTCTCTCCTGCCCCCATAGTAAGCGCCAGTGCAGCTCTCACTCCTGGTGACCTGCTGTCCTGCTGTTGTTGATTTCCTGTTGCTCCAGGATTCCCCAGCGTGTGGAGCGTCTGGATCCCGGCTGTGCTGTGGACTGCTGTGCCACACCTCTGTCTTCCAGGCTGATCCAGTTCCCACCTGCTGAGTGCTCGCCCCTTCAGGTCAGGCCCCGTCCTTCGCACACCTGGACAGACCCTCGGAGAGCACAGCCGGGGGCGCACTTGAGACCCTCCTCCGATCAGTGCCGGACCCTTGCCCTGCAGCCCGGATTATTTTGTTCTCAGCCAGGACTCGCTTGAGCTTTCTTCGTGGTATCTATCCACATCTGCCCAAGGCCACTTCTGCCAGAAGAGCTCTCTGACCAACCACGCCACAGACACTTGTAAGTGGAAACGTGGCCGGTTCTCAGAGATCGCTGTTTGTCCAGTGCCCAGGAAGCTGGCTGACGCCTCCCACCTGATCCTGCTGTTGTGTGAGCCGGCATCTCAGAGCCCCACCCCCGCCCCGTATACCCTTCTGTTCCCTTCTGCCCGACATTACTGATGGCAGATGCCCAGCATTAGAAGGAGACGGGCATCGGGCTTCTCTGCAGCTGCCCCCAGCTGCCTCGGGCGCTGGGACAGGATCGGCAACCTGGCTGCTTTGTGCTGGGCAGCCCAGGGTCAGCGGCGTCTCAAGGGCTGGATGGTAAACGTGCTCGCAGGCCCCGCGGTGTCACCACAGCTGCCCCCCTCCCCTGCTGCCTGGAAGTGGCCTCAGTCCCAGCAGGAAAACCAGTGGACATGAGCTGCCTTCCAATAAAACTTTATTTAAAACAGCAAGCGCTGGCTGTGGTTTGCCAGCTCCATGTATACTCGTTGTTTCACTCAAACCTCAATTCCCAAAAACACACAGCAGAGCAGGGCCAAGAGCCTCTGGAAGCCCAGCCCCAGGAGCGTCGCTGGCACCTGGTTTTTAACCCATTCAGTGCTTCCAGGGCAGCTCTGGGCATTTCACCCAGGTCACAGCACTGGGGCGGTTGCTGCGACTGACGTCGTGGTGAGGGCTCCTCCGTTTATGGGGATTTTTCTCTCTTCTCCCTTCCTTTCTCTCTCTCTCTCTCTCTCTCTCTCTCTCTCTCTCTCTCCTCTCTCTCTGTCTTTCTCTCTTTCTCTCTCTCTCTCTCTCTCTCTCTCCTCTCTCTCTGTCTTTCTCTCTCTCTCTCTCTCTCTCTCTCTCTCTCTCTCTGTGACTGAGGGAGGAAGATGGACCTTCCATCCCCTGGTTCATTCTCCAAATGACTGCCATGGCTGGGGTTACACCAGGCTGAAGCCGGGACTCAGGAGCTCCATCTGGGTCTCCCACCGGGTGGCAGGGGCCCAGGGACTAGATCCATTTTCTGATCCTTCCCCAGGCGCATGAGCAGGGAGCTGGACCGGAAGCTGAGCAGCCGGGGCTCGGTCATGCTCCTGTCTGGGATGCTGGTGTGGCAAGCAGCCATCGTGCCCAGCACCTGCCTCCTTCTTTCTTCTTTCCATGTGCTGAGTGGAAGGCCCTTCCTGCTTGTTTCCGGCAGCTCCACATCCCATGTGCACTTCGTTTATTCCACTGGAAGTCTCCTCAGTTTGGGTTTGGGGAGCTGATTGTCTCTGTGGCTGGTGCAGGCAGCCCCGTCAGACAGTGGCAAAGGCTCAGCTCTTCTCACAGTGGCAGCTGATTTCCCGTAGGGTCCTGTGCTGACTCTCCCTGCAGCTGTGCACGGACACGTATGTAAAGTGTTCACACGTGCTAAGGTAAAAGGAAGCTTAGTGTGTGCCATGTGAGTTTCATTTTGGAGTTCTTTAATTGCATTTTCTCGGGGAGCTGTTTGGTTCATGGAAAATAGCCTTAGCACATTTTAATACAGTGAAATTGTCTGAGTGACCCACTCTTCCAGGAGACTCCATTCTTGTGGTTTTTGCATCTAAATTTTCCAAATTAAGCCCAAATATCTAGGTTTACATAGGTCCTCTGGTAATGGCATGAAGTGACTTTGCTAAAAAAAAAATTGAAAGTTTCTGCTCAGAGGAATTTCTTGGCAAAGCCCCAAGGACAGAATCCTTCTCATGTGCAGACCCCGGGTTCTTTTCCATGCGTGCATGAACTTTTATTTAATGGAAAGGGAGAGAAAGGGAGGGGGAGGGGGAGGCTCATCTGCTAGTTCCCTCTGCAAACACCTGCGATGTTGGAGGAGCCAGGCGCTCAGCCCAGGCCTCCCAGGTGCCGGCCACCCCTTGTGTGCTTCAGCAGGAGCCGGGATCAGGAGCCGGGGCCCCGTGCCGAACCCTTACTCTGAACAGCTGCTCCTGGACTTTCCGGTTTTGAGTTCCTGTTTTATAATGTTGGGGATGTACCTCCTTAACGTGTGTGGTCTTGTTGATTTTATTTAGCAAGAATGCATATTGCTGTTGCACTAATAATGTGTGCTTTGAAAATGTGAAATATTAATGAAAGCAAGACGCAGAGAACAGCGGTTGGGTTTAGTTTTGTGCTCAACTCTGGAGAACACTGGCTGGGCTGCTGATGCCCAGGCCACCACGTCCGGTTAGGACTCTGAGGGACGGAAGGCATTTTGGGAGCCAGGCCCCTGCCCCTTGGACCTCCTGCGCCTCGTGGTTACAGCTGTGCTGGGGGAGGCAGCCTTCTCAGCCACTCACCTCCACGGCAGAGCAGGCAGCCGAGTCTGAGCCAGGAAACCATACAGGATCCAGGGAACCTGCGTGTTCCTACGGCACAGTCCATGGTCACAGCCGTGGCTGCACCTTGGGCTTCCTGTGGGACGATCGTATCCTCTGTGCCAAGAGCTGCGGACCTTGGTGCTCCCATCCTCTCCTGCTCGAGGCTGACCCACTTGACCTGGGATTCTGTGTGTGCTATATGTGTCACAGAAGGGATTCAGTGTGTGTCACTTGTGTCACAGATGGGATTCTGTGTGTGTCACATATGTCCACAGACAGGATTGCAGACATGTCATGAGTGTGTTTCCATAGTGCTTCATCTTGATTGCCCCATGAGAATCAGCTCCTTTGGTAAAGAATCTCTCTTACAAGTAAGCCACCACCTCTTACTTGGGCTCTTTTATAATCTCTGCCTGTTGAAGATCAGATTTTTAGATTAAAAAATAAATATTTGAAGCTAGAGAGATGGAGAGAGCGCTCATCTGCTGCTTCACCTCCCAGATGAATGCAACAGCCAGGGCTGGGTTGGGCTGAAGCCAGGAGCCCAGAACTCTCTCCGGGTCTCCCCTGTGGATGACAGGGACCCACGTACTAGCCCCGCCATCTGCTGCCTCCCAGGATGTACATTAGTGGGAGCTGAAATTGGAAACGAGGCTGAGACTTGAACCCCAGGCACTCCAATGGGCATAGGCCTCCCAAGGGGCATCTTAGCTTCTGTGCAAAACACCTGCGCCGGAAGTGGGGTTTGATTAGAGCAGCACACATCACCTGAAGAAGCTCCCGCCCCTGTCTGCCCGCCCCGCTGAGGGTGTAGGGCTGGTGGCGAGCCAGACGAGATGGTGGTTTCCAGGGTTTCAGCAAACGTGGGCTCTGCTACCGCTCCTTCCAGTGGGGCAGAATCACCAGGCTCACTGAGTTACCTTTCCTTAAACAGTCATGGCGTCTCCTCCCTGTGTCCTCCACAGCCCTGGGTGAAAGTGGATGGGGGGTGAGCGCCCCTGGCCCGGACATCACGGTGCTGTGATGGGGTCCTTGGGGCCAGGCCTGGCACAGCCGTTGCACGGGCTCCACGGGTGTCCCTGGGTGGAAGTGCAGTGAGCCAGGCTCCTTTCCCTGGCCCTGGTATCCTTCCCCCGGGCTGCCTCTCCTTGGTCTGTGCTGTAGAGGGCGTTCAGTCCCAAGAGACCTTCGATGTGGGTGCTTTCTGTGAGCCTGTGTGGCTCCTGGTTGGGAGGACGTGGCGCTGGGGGGCACAGGCGAGCATCGCAGGCTCGGGAGAACGCAGGCGGCTGTGGGGCCTTTGTGTGCCTCCAAGGTGGAGGAGACGTTTACATTTTTTCCCTTCCTCCTATAATTAATGCTCTCGAGTTGTTTAAAGAAATACAGTACAATCACCCTTTTGAACGGGGTTATACAGCATGATCTTTGGAAGCTAAAACCAGCTGGTTCCACTCGAATTCCAAATACATTAAAACAAACTTTGAAGTCATAATGTGAGTTTCTGTTTTCATAAATTACAGTGATAACATGTAAATTTCTCCATTCTGGGTCTCGAACATAAGCCCTTTTGTGCTTCCTTATCCAGAACTGTGAACCCATTAGAGATACTTTGAAATAAATTGTAAGTAAACTTTAAAACTGGAGGCGATAAATCCAGTTGCATTTAAGCTAATATAATCATGTGGCCCTAAAAATGAGCATTGCTTAATATTGGCTGCAACAGAAAAGTAGCCAAGTTGTGTTTTTTTTTTTTTTCTCTTTCCTTAAGAAAAAAAAGGCAACATTAACTGTTTCACAAAAAGTTATTTGTTTCCTGCCGAAGCCCAGGCTGCGGCTTTGGGGGATTAGGGATACATTTCACCTATAGGTTACATGAGCTTTTGTTATTTGTTTTCATACAAAATAAACCGCAGAGCTCTTGCTAATGTACAATGGTGCCGAGTTTTGGTGGGAATATTTCAAAAGTAGTGTGTGTTTTCCCTTGATCATTCCCCGAGCTCCCAGGGACACCATCCAATAGTGGCGGATTCCCTTAGGAAAATATGTTTCATTTATAAACTCCCCCCCCCCCCCGCCCCGAAATGAAAACAGTTTAGGCTTAGCACACTGTTCCAGCCCGGTGATGGGGCGGGAAGGGTGTCCCTGGCAGGCTCCGCCCTTAGGCCAATACTGAAGCCTTGGAGTGCTTCCGATGGAGCCCGCAACACATAAAGATACATAAAGTTGCAATGAGCAGAGCCTAATAGCTTTTTTAGACTCCAGAGAGATACAAAAAGACACAAATATAGATAAATGATCAAAAAGGAATAATTGCTCCAACAGCCCTTTCTCTTGCAGTGTTTAACATACATTCCTTTTGCTCCCGGTGCGCGTGGTTCTAGAATGTAAAAAGTAATTGCATTTTCCATCCTTCTCCCCTCTTCATGTGCGAGCACTCTAGAAGCCTCCTTGTAGAATATTATGTAGGTTTCTCTGCTTCATTTAGCCCCTTTTCTCTTAGGAAAACACATTATGACTTTGTACAAGCCTTGATCGATTTCTTAAGAGGCCTTATCTGATTGCTTTTATATTCTATTGATTTTTCTGAATTAAGTTTTATGGCCCTCAATTATTTTCGTGTATGATTGTTCACATCTACGTATGGTGCGCCATATAATTACACAGTGGCATGATTATGTTCTAGTTGATAATCCCATTTTAATATACGGCACTTTCCCTTTTTATGGAGATTATCTTCCATATGCAGACCGATCTGTTGAATCCCGTGCAACAAAGATAAACCCAAATCACAGAAGCACTCGCTCACTGTAGAGGCCACTATCACGCAGTTGTGACATCTTGACAGAAGCGTTTATTGCAAAGTGTTGTGATCATCGGCTTCATTAGGAGAGCGTTTAACAATCATAGGAGATGATTTTTATAAACCTGCTGTTCTGCTGACTGGGGGTACCACTATCACAGCACAATTAAGTTTCAAATGGGTTTTGAACGCTGATGGCTAATGTAATTCAGCCCTAGCAGTCGACTGTTGCATTATACGATCATTTATCATTCGAGGGGAAATCCTGACAGAGCTCAAAAGTCGAGCCCGCGACTAAGCTGTCTCCTTCCACGTGGTCTTTGGGAACCAAGCTGAGTCCCCTTCAGGTGACGTCTGAAGAAGAAGTTAAGACAAAAGCAATCGGCGGAAGAGAAGTTTAATCAATGTATTAAACGCGGCGCGTGCTGGAAGATATTTTTCTTATATAGTACGTGTCTATCAAAGCTGTCATAAGTGACACTACAAATGTCGGAATGCTTTATGGCCAATAGATGGCTGCTACTGTTCTAGGCATTTGGAATCTTTTATGAATATAAATGGATGGGGAGAGGCATCGCAGGATCTGTTTGCCCTCCTAAAATAATTTATATTCCACACAGCGCATGGCTGACTGATTTCCTCCCAACATTACAAAGTGCTTGTGTTATTTCATATGCTGAAATTTGTATTATTATTTTCTACATAAGAGAAGTCTTTTGATCTGCATTTATTAAGGAGAAAGAGAGGCCCAAGCTTAACCCAATCTGACACAAACGCTGCGATATGTTCATTTTCTTCCACTACAAATTCAATACATTCATATTCAGAATCCTTTATCTAATAGTGCTTATTAGATTGTTTTGGCTACAGCTGCGAAGCAATATATCACTGAAAAATAATAGGTATGTCTTTTTCAGACCATGATGTGATTTGCTTTAGCCACGCTAGCATGAAAATCTGTGCCATTTATTAATAAAAGACCATGTTAGATGAACTAACCTGCCTGACAGTGCTGAGAACAAAAGAGCTAATTTCTCTTTTGTTTGTTAGAGCACTTCGGTGCTATCGCGGGGTGACGAAGGGTCAGAGAGCGCCGGAGCTCAGCTCTGCTTCCTGCCTAATGATTTGTTTTACAGCATCTAATAAATTTTCAAACATGCATCAACATATTACTGATAAGGAATCTGGAAATGCAAACACAGACGATTTCCAGTTTAAGACGTGATCAAATTTTTATCATCGAGTCAATAGACCGGTCTTGTTTTAATTTTTAATAAGCCGGGCTCCGAGGCGTGTGCAGAGGCTCTCGTCGGAAGCTCAGGGCCTCTGCAGGTCCTCGCGCCGTCAGTCTGCTGCAGAACCGGCGCTAGTTAACGGCTGTGCGAATTCGCCGATCGTCGGCCAGGTACCCAGGGAGCCTCGTGCACGGTGATTGGCGATGCCGGTGCTTTGCGGGAGAGAAATCAGAGGCCTGGTTTCTTTCCTGGTAAGTAGAGAGAATGCTTATAAAAGAGCCTTTTTTCTCGACCTGGGAAGTCCCAGGGACGTCCCACAGGCAGCCGTCTGTCCTGGAAGCTCAGGGCATGCAGGCGGTGGAGGGGAGGCCTCCTGGCGGGGCGAGCCCAGGACCCGGGGCCCCAGTTCCCCTCTTTAAGTTATTATTCCTTCACCGGCTACTAACTGAGCACTTTTCGGACGGGCTGTCTCAGCTGCACGCAAGGCAGGGATTTGAGGAGGGCTGTGCCTGGGAGAGGAACCCCTCCATTCTCCAGGCCACGCCGTCACGTGGCAGGAAGTGGCGTGTGGTGCTCTGGAAAACTCCACCGTAAAATATGTCATTTCTCAGATCTCCGAAACCAAGACGAGAGAGCTGAGGAGGAAATTCCTTTCTGGATTAGACTTGGAAACCAGATCCAGTGCATCCTCGGCTTTACGGCTGTGAGTCGCCGAAGCTTTCCAGAGGCCAATGGAAACAAGCGGAGACCTCCAATGAAAGCTGTGTCGAATGTGTCACTATTAAATACACTCGGGCGTGTACCGACCTTGAAATACCAAGTCAGGGAAAGAGTTGCTTAAATATATATCCTTTCTATGAGCAACAGCTGTAGTTTCTTTAAAAAAACAACCTGGGTGCAATGCTTTGCTGATTTTCGGAGGAGAGACTAAGGTGCCAGGTCTCGCTCCCAGGGGGATGTGGAGTGGCCAGTGACGTGAGGAGCTCCCACCCCAGCTACGAGCTCACCTGTGCATGGTACAGGGAACAGGAGCTTCTCTCCTGTCATCGAATATTTGGCTTCCTTGCTTCTCACATCCAGGACTGAAGGTGAGTGGATCTGATCCTGTTCTGCCCCCTGCTCCGTTCCCGGAGAGGGGATCGCTGAGGACTTTGCCTCGAGGAGTCGGAGCCACAGCTGAAGAGGTTGGCACAGAGCAGGAGCAGCGAGAAGAGAGCAGGTGGCACGTGCGTGGGCTCCTCAAGTGTCTTGAGGGCAAGTGAGTTTGTCTTCAACAGTGGATAATTCTTCGACCTGGTCACGCGTGGGGTGTCACCTCGACAGGTGGGTCTCGTCACCCATTTCGAAGGGTTTGTGGCGTTTGGGAGGAGGGCTGGGTTGCAGCCAGGGTGCAGGGCTGCTCAGAGCAGCCTGGCAGGGGAGGCCGGTCACAGTACTGGCGAGGGCAAGCCCATGGCCTCCCTCCTCTGACGCATTTTACAGCCATTCTGTGCCGAGTCTGCTTGGGCCATGTGGGCCGCAAGAGAAGTTAGCCCAGCGGGGATCTTGGGGATTTCCGGCTGTTGGCTGCTTTTCCGCAAGGCTCCATGGAGAGTCCAGGAGGCGAACACCCTGGCATCAGCACCTTGGAGTCTCCACCGCGGTGGAGACACACCTGCCCGGCCTGCTGCAGCCCGCCTTCTCCTGGAGTCGTTAGTGGGAGAGCAGCCCCTGAGCCCATCCTCTGGGGGCTGGTCTGGGAGCACAGCAGAGCCCTAGGAGACTCGGGGCCCTGGGGAGGGTTCACGTCTCCTGGCTTCCCGCAGAGGCTCGCTGAGGGCCTGCGTGGGAGCCAGGAGCTATAGCGATCAACAGTTGCAATCAATGGAATGTGTATTTGGCTGTCATTTACAGTGGAGAATGTTCTGTTACTGGGTTGGCTCTTTTCACAAACACATGTGGTTTTCTTTTAGAGACATTGTATTGGTAAAACATCAATATTTTTCTATTGTCAAATTACTATAGCTTATTATAGCAATTAGTGTTCACGTCAAGACCACCAATTATTGGGATTTAAAAATACAGCTCTAACATCCTCTTTGAAACTAAGCACTGAATTTATATTCATTTGTCTTGTAAATCAACTAGCTTCTAAGTGATGGAATTCTTATTTTTTTCATTTAAAAGTGAAAGGGTAAATCTTAGGAAGCAAAAATTACTAGTGTTTTAAACATAGAATAGTGCTTTTTGCAGGGAATGATAAACAGTTAAAATGAAGCATTCCATGTGAACATACTCGAAAGAGGCAGAAAACAGAGAAATGGGAAAAGTTTGGGGATGATGCCAAATAAATCCTGGCCATCAGCATTTACAGAGCTGCAAAACTTGTGGTTTTAAATAGAATGGAGTTAGCAGGAAACATACCTGGGAGAGTATGACAATCTTTCCTAAGTATTAAATATGCTCCACAAATGTTCTTTGCTCACTCCACGTGCTGAGTAGCCGTGCTTCCCTGGGTGAGTGCGCCACACTTCCTGTGTTTATGCGACAGCTTGAGACCCCCGTCCACACTTGGTCTGTCATAAATAACGCTGCAGTAGACATCTGGGTGTTATTTCTGCACACGGTTACTTCCTGAAGACGAATTCCAACACGGAAAGTAGTTAGCTAAGATACAAGCATCTGCAGGTCTTGGGTGTATTTTCACATGGCCTCTCAGGTCATGGTGATTGACATGCCGCCTAAGAGGGGGGAAGTTGGCGGTCTGTATCCCTGTTCCTCCCCAGCCTTCTTCCGCTTGCTTGGCCTTGGGAGATTCTCAGAACAAGTCACAGTATTGTACGGCATTGCTACAGTACAGTATCGTACAGTATTGCTACAGTGCAGTATTGTACGGTATTTCTACACTACAGTATTGTACAGTATCATATGGTATTGCCACAGTACAGTATTGTACAGTATTGCACAGTATTGCTACAGCACAGTATTGTATGGTATTGCTACAGTACAGTATTGTACAGTATCTTACAGTATTGCCACAGTACAGTATTGTACAGTATTGCACAGTATTGCTACAGCACAGTATTGTATGGTATTGCTACAGTACAGTATTGTACAGTATCTTACAGTATTGCCACAGTACAGTGTTGTGCAGTATTGTACAGTATTGCTACAGTACAGTATTGTATGGTATTGCTACAGTATAGTATTGTACAGTATCGCTACAGTACAGTGTTGTACAGTATTGTACAGTATCGCTACAGTACAGTGTTGTACAGTATTGTGCAGTATTGCTACAGTACAGTATTGCACAGTATTGCTACAGCACAGTATTGTACGGCATTGCTACAGTACAGTATTGTGCAGTATTGCTACAGTACAGTATTGTACAGTATTGTACAGTATTGTACAGCATTGCTACATTATCAGTGTTTTTATGTCTTCGTGATGGGATCGTTCTGTGAATAGCCCATCCCCTGTGTGCTTATCTGGCCTCAGTGTGTATTCCAGCACTTTATACGTTTATTGTAGAAAGCTTTGGTGCTGTATTTTGATCCGCCTTTTCTTAGGCTGAAGAACATCTTTCAACGCATTTTTCTCTAAGTTTTCTAAGTGAAAAGCTTTCATTGGCTCGCACATTGAAGAAAGTTTCCCCCTTGATTTTATCCAAATGCTTAAGGATTGTTTTTAAAAATATCTTTATGTGTCCTGGACATAAGTTCTTTATCAAGTACAGCACTTGCAACTATTTTTCTCAGCCATTGCTTGGCTTTTGACTTTGCTAATGGCGTCTCTAGAGAAGTGCAAGGTTGGGACGTTGGTCATGTGTCTATTTGTCAGCATTTTGTCTTATTTTCCTTTTGTGTTCCACAGAGTGTGGTAGATTTTGTATTTAGATCTACGACCCATTCTGAGCTGATTTTTCATGTTGCTCTAAGTCGGAACCAGCAGTCTCCTCTTTCTCGTGAGACTGTTTCCACACCACTGGGTGAAAAGTCTGTTCTTTGTTTCAATGGAAGTATCTTTGCCCCTTTGTTAAAAGCTGGCCATATATATAAGGGATCTTTAACAATTTCATGGAAAATATATATTATTAGAAACTGTTCATGAATCACAAATTTCTTGTACCACTCCATTTCCATGAACTTGTTGAAGTGTGCTTGCGTGCCAGTGCCGTGGCTCAACAGGCTAATCCTCCGCCTTGCGGCGCCGGCACACCGGGTTCTAGTCCCGGTCGGGGCGCCGGATTCTGTCCCGGTTGCCCCTCTTCCAGGCCAGCCCTCTGCTGTGGCCCGGGAGTGCAGTGGAGGATGGCCCAAGTGCTTGGGCCCTGCACCCCATGGGAGACCAGGAAAAAGCACCTGGCTCCTGCCATCGGATGAGCGTGGTGCGCCAGCCGCAGCGCGCTGTCCGTGGCAGCCATTGGAGGGTGAACCAACGGCAAAGGAAGACCTTTCTCTCTGTCTCTCTCTCTCACTGTCCACTCTGCCTGTCAAAAAAAAAAAAGAAGTGTGCTTGCGTGTGGGTCTCTGTACTCCTCCTTCTCTTCCACTGTGCCTGTTCCTGTCCTTGTGTCAACATTCCAATGATATCTTTATTAAAGCTTTGTAGACACTGCAGTGCCAGATAGTGTAATTCCTCCTTTTCTTCCTTGTTAAAAACTTATTTAGCTATTCTAGATCTCTGGTATTTTCATATAAAATTCAGAATCAGTTTGTCAATTTGGACAAAAAAGACATGCTGAGTTTGGATTGATGCTGCCTTGATTTATAAATTAAATTGGAGGAAATTAACTTTTAATAACAATGAGACTTCTAATCCATGAACATGGTCTATCTTTCCATTTATCTATCTTTCCTTTATCTCACCAGCAAGGTATAGTTTTCTACAAATAGGCCATGTCCATGTTTGTTTAAAATTTTCCATAAGTAATTATTTCAGATGCTATTATCAATACAATTTTAAGATTTACATTTAAATTTTTTAAAAAATTTATTTGATAGATAGAGTTAGACAGTGAGAGAGAGAGACAGAGAGAAAGGTCTTCCATCTGCTGGTCCACTCTCCAGATGGCCACAATGGCCAGAGCTGCACCGATCTAGAACCAGGAGACTGGAGCTTCCTCCGGGTCTCCCACGTGGGTGCAGGGGCCCAGGGACTTGGGCCATCTTCCACTGCTTTCCCAGGCCATAGCAGAGAGCTGGATCGGAAGTGGAGCAGCTGGGTCACAAACAGGCGCCCATATGGTATGCCAGCTCTGCAGGTGGTGGCTTTACCTGCTGCAGCACAGCGCCGACAACCCCTCCCCCCACATTTTATAAGTTTTTCTATCTACTTGTTTCTGTAACATTTTATACTTTCTCCTTTTCACTATTCTGTCTCTCTCTCATGCACACTCACACTTTCTCTCTCTTCTCTCCCCATCAGACTGGTTAGGACCTCCAGTGCAAGGCTTGCTGTAGGTGGTGAGGACGCCACCTCTGCTGTGCTCACAGTCCTGGGGGAAGTAATTACATCTTCCATCACCAGAGGTGATGTGACCAGCAGGGCTTTCACAGGTGCCAGTGCCGTTCTGCTGAGCAGATTTTAATCTCGTGCTTTTTTTTTTTTTTTTTTTTTGCCTTGTTCTGGTGTCTGTGTAACAGATATTTTCCTACCTTACAGTCATACAGACGGGGTCAATGTTGTGGTTCAACAGGTTAAACTACTGCCTGTGCTGTGGAGTCCCATATGAACGCTCCAATTCTGATCCAGCTTCCTGCTAATATGCCTGCGAAAGCTGGAGAAGATGACCCTTGGGTCCCTGTCCCCTGTGCGGGAGACTAGAACGATCCTGGCTCTGGCTCTGCCCCTGTTCTTGGGGCCATTTGGAGGAGTGAACCAGCAGATGGAAGATTTCTCTCTGTCTCTCCCCCTTTCATAATTCTGCCTTTCAAATAAGTAAATCCTTAAAAATAAGGGGAAAAATCCACAAAGACAGTCTTCTACGCTGTCTCCTGGAATTTTTATTGTTTTACCTTTTGTGTTAAGATCTGGAGATCTGGAAGTGATATTTTCCCCTATGGTGTGAGGGATGCGATGAGCTGCTACTTTTTCCCATATAGATAAACAAGTGTAATGCATTGCGTAGCACACTCTTCCTGTTCTGTCTCAGCATTGTCTCTGTCATAAAGCCAGGGACCACACCTAAGAGTCCCCCTCTACACTCCCAATTCTATTCCACTGCCCTGTTTGTAAATCCACGTGCCAGATCCACCTCACCAGAAGTAAGACTGCTTAAAAAAGTCTTGCAGGTGAGAAACCTTTGACCGATTTGGTTTTTCTTCTGTAAGATTGCATTGACTCTCCTTGGCCTTCTGTCATTCCAAACAAATATTAAAATAAGCTTTTTGGTTTCCACACAAGATGAGTTAGACTTTTGATTGAGATAACATCAAATCTCTAGATCAATTCAGGAAAAACTGACAACCTAATAATACCAGACAGCCTAAGTTATAACTCTCAGAAATCTTCAAACCTTTTGTTACATTTATGGTTTAATGTTCTTATTTATATGAATGCCTTTGTAATCTGGAACTCAAAGTTTTTTTCTAAGAATATTTAAGTGTGTTTGATTTTATTAGTTGAAGCATGTGAAATTGCCAATTTTCAATTCTACAATGGGGATTTCATGTGATTCGATCTGTGGCATTGGTCTTGCTCAGTCCAATATATTTTTTTTAGAAAGCTTTTATTTAATGAACACAGATTTCATAGGTACAGCTTTAGGAATATAGCGGTTCTTACTCCCATATCCACCCTCCCACCCTCACTCCCGTCCCACCTCCTACTCCCTCTCCCATTCCATTCTTCATTAAGATTCATTTTATTTATCTTCATATATAGAAGATCAACTCTATACTAAGTAAAGACTTTAATAATTTGCACCCACACAGACACACAAAGTATAAAGTAAAGTTTGAAGACAAGTTTTACTATTAATTCTCATAGTACAGCACATTAAGGACAGAGATCCTACATGGGGAGCAAGTGCACAGTGACTCCTGTTGCTGATTTAACAATCGACACTCTTATTTATGACATCAGAGATCACCCAGTCCAATATTAATGCTAAATATTTTGTCTATAGATTATTTTGTATTAACTAGGTGTAAAAGCATGGCATGTGAAATCATACAAGTTGTATCTTTCTAATTCTTTTTGTTTTTCTTCATGGCTCATTGCTCTGACAAAGACTTTAGCAAAACATTGAATAGAAGTTGGCACTGTCTTTGTTTATGATCACCGAGGAAAAGCTGGGTGACTTGGGTATTTTTAGTTACACTCCGGTACTAGCACTGTGTACTGATGGCGGATGTTCCAAGTTTGGCTGTTGTGTGCTTTTACAGGTTGCACCTGTGCCCTGCCCACGTGGCCCACCCCTCGCCTGCTCCCTCAGTGCTTCCTGGCTCCCGTCACACATCTTGCATCTTGGACTCCAGATCCCAAGTCTTGGAACTGCTTTGGAGCCTGGTTTACAGCATGGTTCTTGCCATTCTGCATTCCCAGCAACACTGCAGGGCAGTTTTAGTCGCTTCATGTGTGAACGCTTCCTTTTAGGCTTTCTAGCAAGCATGTGGTCCTGTCTCGCCTTGATCTTTGTGTGCATTTCTCGTGTGATGCTCTTGAGCATCTCATTCTATGTTTATTTTGCAGCTTACAACGTCTTCAGTGAAGCCTTCTCACTTTAGCTTATTTTTTTAATGTTTTATCCTATTTATTTGAAAGGCAAAGTTATATATCTATATCTATGTCTGTCTGTCTGTCTACCTAGAGAGAGAGAGAGAGAGAGAGAGAGAGAGAATTCCATCTGCTGGTTCACTTCCCAGATGGCCACAATAGCCAGGGCTGGGCCAGACCAAGCCAGGAGCCAGGGGCCAGGAGCTTCTTCTGGGTCTCCCATGTAGGTGCAGGGGATCAAGTACTTGGGCCATCTTCTGCTGCTTTCCCAGTTGCATCAGCAGGGAGCTGGATTGGAAGTGGAGCAGCTGGGACTTGAACCAGCACTCATGTGAAGTGCCAGCATTGCAGGTGATGGCTTTTACCTACTATGCCATAACACCACCCCCAAGTTTGGCATTATTTTAAACTGACTTTTTAATTTACTTATTGTTTAACTTTGAGAAGTTTTCAACATATTTTAGACACAAATCCTTAGATAAGTGATTTGCAAATATGTCTTCTTTCTCAGTGGCTTCTCTCATTGTCTCATGGAAGGCTTTTGACAATCAAATACTCTTTAATAAATTTTGTTTTTATTTATTTGAAAAGCACAGAGACAAAGATAGCATAGAGATAGAGGGAGGGCAAGAGCAAGAGAGCGAGTGAACGAGAGATGTCTCCCATCTGTTGGTTTACTTCCCCAACTGCCCACGATGGCCAGGGCTGGGTCTGGCTGAAGCCAGGAGCCAGGAGCCAGTTCTCCCACGTGGGTGGCAGGAAGCCATTACTTGATTGTCCCCTGATGCACCGAGAGAGCAGGAAGCTGGAGTCAGCGTGGAGCTGGAACCTGAACCCAGGGACTCCAGTATGGGATGCAGGTGTCCCAAGTGGTGTCTTAGCTGCTGCATCAATGCCCACCCCTCATTCTACTTTTTGAATATGGAAAGACAAAGCATCTAGAATGGCCAAGCCAGTTTTTAAAAGGAAAAAAAACCAAGCAGGAGGACTTGATTTCAAGATGTATTGTGATCAAGACAGCTTAGCTTTGACAGGAGAGTAAACACCCAGAACAATAGAACAGTGAGACAATTTAACACTGACATAATATCTGCCAATAGCACTGTTGGGATTTTGACTGGCATTGCATTGCTTTTATGGGTGAAATCGGGGAGAACTGACAGCTGTGCAGTGGTGAGGCTGTCAGTCTCGGAACACGCCATATCTTTCCACTGGATTGTGTCCTAGTTGATGTATCGGATCATTTGTGCAGCATTCAATATAGAACATGCAGAGATTTTGTTAGATTTAGACCCACACACTTAATTTTTCAGGTGCTTCTTAAAGTGGCATTTAAGAATTCCATATCCAATTGTCTGTTCCTAGCTACAGAAATGAAGATGATTTTTGTGTGTTGACTCCATGTCCTACAGGCTTGAAACTCGTCCACTTTTGTAGATTCTCTGGGATTTTCCACGTGGACAGGCATGCCGCTGTGACCAGAGGTAAATCATGGCTTTCCAGCCAATCTCTGCTCCCTTCTCTGGCCTGCTTGCCCTCTGTCTTCCACGGAGACGTCGAATGGGAGTGCTGAGAGCGTGTCTGTTGTTTATCCACTAAGGGACGGCGTCGTGTTCTCTGTGTTGGCTGTGGGTCCTTTTATCCTTGATTTAATCCACTAGTCGCTGTTTATTAGTTTAAGGACGCTCCCTTCTGCTCCCCAATTGCTGGGGCGTTTACCAGGAGTGTGTGTTGGGTTTTCTCCTTGGGATGATCCCATGGTGAGTTGAGCGCATGGGTCGCAGTCTCCACTTTTCTGATGAAGGCCACACCTGAGGTTTGAACCACGTCTCCGGGTCTCGGCGTTTCCACGTGGGATGCAGGACCCAAGCAGCCCCTTAACTGCTATGCCAAACGCCCTCCCTGTCCTGAACCTTTTGAAGTACCCTTGTAAGCAACTCATTTGCATCTATGTGAATCTGTCCATCTATTGCTTGTCTATTTGTCATCTAATCAACTGCAGGTCACACTGACACACCCACTCCGTCCACATCACCTGTCCTCCACTCTCCATCCTCGTTTACAACTCTCTCCTCCAAGCCTGGAGGTCCCGGCTCTGTTTTGCTCACTGTTGTTCTGTAGTTGTTCAGTTCACAGAACAGACTGATCTCTCGTTCCAACGTTGGTTCCCTCTTTGTCCTGTCCAGACCCCCCAGCCCAGCTTGCTCCCCTACAGCCCCCTCCACCCTGCCATCCCTGCCTGTACCTGACTGCTGTCGAACTGAACTGTCCAGGAAGGGGTGGGGGCAGACGCCAATGTTCATCGAGTGTTTGAATATTATGGAAAACCCAAGCATTGTGCCGGGATCGTGTGCAGTGCTCTGGTGTCCACGCTCCCAGGGACACTGGCCAGCAGTCTGCTCTCTTACCGCACCCGCCTCTGTCAAGTTTCATATCACATGAAGCGTGGTCTCCTAAGATGAATGGGGAAATGGCTCATTCCCCCCCAGCCTCTCGCCAAAGGTTTTGTAAGATTGGCATCATTTTCCAAAGAAAATATTTGGAAGAATTCACTAATGAAACCGTCTGGGCTTTCTGGATTTTTATGGGGCAAAAGTGGGGAAATTTAAATAACAATGAAATTCCCTTAATTAACTTTGAGTATTTACAGTTCTTTTTAAAAAAATATTTATTAAAAAAATATTTATTAATTTGAAAGGCATGGGGGGAGGGGAGAGGGAGAGGGAGAGAGGGAGAGAGGGGGTCCACTTACTTGTTCACTCCCCAAATGGTTGCAACAACTGGAGCTGTGCTGATCTGAAGCCAGGAGCCAGGAGGCTCCTCTGAGTCTCCCATATGAGTGCAGAGTCCCATGCACTTGGGCCATCTTCCACTGCTTTCCCAGGAGCATTAGCAGGGAGTGGGATCAGAAGTGGAGCAGCCGGGACTTGAACTGGTGCCCATGTGGCCTGCACTGCCCACTTACATTTATATATATATATATATATGTATATATTAACAGGCAGAGTGGACAGTGAGAGAGAGAGAGACAGAGACAGAGAGAAAGGTCTTCCTTTTCTGTTGGTTCACCCCCCAATGGCCGCTGTGGCCGGCGCACCACACTGATCCGAAGCCAGGAGCCAAGTCCCTCTCCTAGTCTCCCATGGGGTGCAGGGCCCAAGCACTTGGGCCATCCTCCACTGCACTCCTGGGCCACAGCAGAGAGCTGGCCTGGAAGAGGGGCAACCGGGACAGAATCCGGCGCCCCGACCGGGACTAGAACCTGGGGTGCCGGCACCGGCGGCAGAGGATTAGCCTAGTGAGCCGCGGTGCCAGCCTTTCTATCTTCTTTTATCAGTTTGCTAGGTGGAACTTTTGAGGGAATTTTTCTATTTTATCATTTCCATGTTAATATGCATGAAATATGTATAATAACCTCCATTGTCTTTTGAATATCTGTAGGATCTGTGCTAATACTCCATTTTTATTTCCTTAGTTTGGTAATTCTCTGGAGCATTCTTTTTAAGATTGTCTGTTTCCTTAAATTTTAAGAGCATGTTTCACTTTCTCTATTGTTTTTCTTTTCTCATTTGTTGTACATTTGAAAATGCTTTTCTTAGTTTAGTTGGTTTTATTTACTCTTTTGTTGACTTTGGATGCTGGATGAAGGGTGAGCTTTGTGTCCTTGGGCAGCATCGAGGCTGTGAATTCCCCTCCTCTCACGTGTTAGTGGTGCCCACGGTTTCCTGTGCTGTTTTTGTTCTCCTTGCACACAAAATATTTTCTAATTTAGATTATAATTATGAGCCATGGGTTACTCAGACCTGCACTGCTGAATTTCCCAGTGTTCTGGTTTGAGGTCTTTGCTGTGTCCCCGGTTAGCGCCCGGCCGCCGCCCCTGTTCTGTTGGTCCCCGCCGCAGTTCCAGTCACTGTGTTGTCCGCGTTCCTCTGGGCAGCTTCACGCTTGTCCTCTGCAGCTTCTCCCAAGTCTTGTCAGTTCATTTATTGACTCTTATGCATTTCCCATGAGGCTTTTATTTTAGCACCTCCAAAACACCAAAAAATTCAGTTTTTAATTTTTTTTCAGATCTAGCTCATCTCCCAATCCTTCCTTCTCTTAGTCTGCTGTCTTATCCTGTGTTTGTCTATAAAGAATCCAAGTGGCTTCTGACAGTTCTCTTCACTTTTCTTATAGTGTGTGAACACTTAATCAAAGACAACCCCCTCATGGTTTGTTTGTTTGTTTATTGAAAGGCAGAGTTAGGGAGGGAGGGAGGGAGAGATAAAGAAAGGGAGAGAGAGAAAAACAGGGAGAGAGAGAGAGATTGTCCATCCACAGGTTCACTCCCCAGTTGGCTTCAACAGCCAGCATCAGGCCAGGAGGCCACGGTCAGGAGTGGAGTCTCAGTCTCCCACGCAGGTGCAGGGCCCGAGCGCCTGGGCCATCCTCTGCTCCTTTCCCAGGCCATAGCAGAGAGCTGGACTGGAAGAGGAGCAGCTGGGACGTGAGCTGATGCCCCTGGGGTGTGCTGGGGTCACAGGTGGCAGCCTAACCCACCACGCCCCAGCGCCAGCTCCCAACCGCGTGGTGTTTGCCAGACATTTCCAAGGAGACCGCTAGAGGCGGGACAGCTCTGTAGAATTGTGCGGTGCTATTTTTAGTAATAATGGCATTTTCCAACAAATAATAAGTCTTGAAAATCAGAACCATGGGAAAGCAGCAAAGACACTCACAGCGGTATAGATTTTGAGAGCTATTTGGAATCTGGGCAGAGAAGCAGAGGCTGGAGAGCTCAGGTGCGGCGTTGTGGGTCTGTGTGGGCTTTAGCCAGAGGCGGTGCTGGGCCTCCTGCAGTGGGGTGGGGGCTCTGTGTTGCGAGTTAGCAGACAGCAGCTGCGCCCCGTGCTGCTGGGACTTCCTTGTACCTGAACAACGGGTGCCGTGGCGCTCTGAGAGCTGCTGGCCTCTCGGCTAGGCAGGCCATGGAGCCGAGCCATTTCAGGCAGAAGTGCGCTTGTCTGGAGTGGTGAAGAGAGTCCGCATTGTCTGTATCACCCAGTAATGCCGCTGGGAGCCTGAGCCTGCCCGCCTGCCTCCCCCTCCCCTTCCTGCCCCCACCCCCCACTCTCAGGTCTCTGTATTTGTTTATTTGTAAAGAGCTGTTTATTTGAAAGAGTGAGGGAGGGAGAGGGAGTGATGGAGAGACAGATCTTCCATCCGCTGGTTCACTCCCCAGATGGCCACACCCATTGGGGCTGGGCCAGGCTGAAGCCAGGAGCCAGGAGCTTCTTCGGGTCTCCCATGTGGGGCCTCCCAGAGGCCCCAGCTGGGACTTGAACCGGCGCCAGTGGGATGGCGGCACTGCAGGCAGTGGCTTTACCTGCTGTGCCGTGGTGCCGCGTCTCTGTCTTCTCGATGTCACTCCGCGACCTTGTGCTTGTTGGGAAGCTGCTGAGGATTCCAGAATCCTCTGCTTCTGGGAGGAGTCAGCTGGGAGAGGCCTGCTCCAGCCAGGCCCCGGTCTTCTGATCCCACAGCAAACCCTGCCCCACGCCCTCCTCCCGGCCCCAGCAGCAGACCCCTGGCTTGCTAGCTGTCCGTCAGCGCGCTGCCCCCTGGTGGTGTGCTGCTGCTTCCACTGCCTGGCTGGGTCACGCCCTTGCTCAGGTCTCCTTTACCAGGTCACCCAGTAGAGAGAAGACCTGGCTCTTAACACGCCCGCTTTCCTGGGAAGCCGTGTGACGCTACGCAGGTGTCCAGGGGCGGGTGCTCCTCCAGGTGTCCGGGGCTCCCTCAGAATTGAACACCGTGTCCCCAGGACGGCTCCTATGGGGCAGAGCTGGCCAGACCCCAGCCGGAGTGCCCTTAGCTGTCGCAGAGTCTTGAAAAGAGGTGAGAACTGGGCTCTGCTGCCCCCCAGCCCCTGAGGGACGGCGCCCGGGGACTTGAGCAGGCGTCACTGGACTGTGGGGTCTCTTGATTTTAGCTGGCCAGAAGCTGAGTCCCTTTTCCTTTTGTCTTTCTCCCGCTTCAGTCTGTTTTGCAGAACTCCCATTTCTGTTCCCGCTGCGTTTTTTTCTTTAGGAATGATACGGCAGCTACGTGCTAGATGGTGGGAATCCGTACAGCCTTCCCGTGACAGGTGCGTCTGTCTGTCTGTCCTTTCCGTAGCTCTGCAGTCTGTTTCTTTCGTATTTTGTCAATTATCTGCTATTGAGATTAAATCCAGCCAAGAGCAGGGTCCTGTGCTGCCTGGGGCACCGGCCTGTCCCTGTCCCCTTCCGGGGGGGGGGGGCGAGATCTGCTTGCTCCCCGGTCTGCTCCCCCGGGGGCGCCGTCAGAACGTCCTGGGCCTCAGGGCCTGAGCAGCCTGGGCACTGTCCCTGCTCCTTCTGCGTGTTCGTTGCCTGGCTCCCCGGCGTGGGGACGCTGGGAAGGACCCGGAGCAGCCGGGCAGCCCTGACCCAGGGGCATCATGGAAGCGGGAGCGCAGATGCTCAGGCTGGGCTCCGGGCTTCACTCGAGTGTTTCGAGGGCGGGGAACGGCCAGAGAGTTTGGGTACAGGGGGTCTGCGCATCTTCAGAAAGTGTCTATCCGATCTGGAGCATCGTCACACAGAAGGTTCTGGAGAACCAGCCGCTGCTGGGGGTGTGGCCTTCCGAGGAGGGGGCAACATTTGGGTTCCCAACTGTCCACTTGGCAGAGCTGCTGAGCGGTGGCCACTGCTGTGACACGGGGCAGCAAGTGGGGATGCAGCGCCCAGCGCGGGAGTGCGCTCTGCGGCCTGGGCTGCCCGGCAGCACTTTGGGTTTTCCAGCCCTAATTACCTATTTTGATTTCTTTCTTGCTAGTGCCTTTCTCTCAACCAGCTGTTCCAATGGAACCTTTAATCAATTATTGTCTTCAAATACATCTAGCTAAAACAGAGCTTCTTTCCAGTGTGATTTGATTTATTGGAGGATCATTTCAAATTATTTATTTCAATTATTACAGATTTCTCAAATCAAAGGAGTGACTACCTAATGGTGGGAACTCAAATGGGTAAAGCAGAGAATTGGGGGTCATTGTTCATTCCAGTTAGAGATCTAATTTAGTCAGAAGCTTCCCTTGCCCAAAACAGCCACCACCACAAAGCAGCCACACTGTCCTGCTTAACCCGTGGTGAACTTATCTCGTAGGGGTCCATGCCCTCACCATGTTGCCAATGGTAGGGTCTCCTTTTTGAAGGCTCAGCTATATTCCATTATATTTATGCCCACGCTCCCCATCTTACCCCAGGGTTATGTCCCGCTAAGTTCCCTGTAAGCTTAGGTTGAACTCGCATGGAACACGGCTAAGCTCTATACACCCTCGCTCAGCAAAGCTGCGCACCGCAGAGTATCAGCCGCTTCCCGTGACCGTGGGTCCAGCCAAGGGCGGCTCCCGCTGCTTCCAACGGTTCTGAGATGAGGCTGTCCCACACAGCGCTCGCCCGGGGAGATGAGGCTGTCCTGCACAGTGCTTGCCCCGGGAGAGATCCCAACCTGCAGTTTCTGCTGAGCCCAGGGTTCCCTTGCACCACTGTCCAGTCCTCCTGGTGCCGGACCTGGGTTTACTTAACATGAAGTAATGTGAAGCTGCAGGGGATTTGGCTCTGCTTGGAGCCCCTTCGGTGTGCACCTGTCTCCACGCATGGTCCCTGCAGGGCCCCCATCTCCCCAGGGGAGCAGAGCAGGGCACACCCCTCACCCCTCATCCCGCCCTCTGCCCTCCCTAAGGGAGACGCACCCGAGCTTCTCGTAAGTACAACTTTCCTCTCGCTTTGTTTACTCCGCTGGACTTCACGTGGATTCTGTCTTCTGTCTTAGATTTACATCCTTTAGCATTGGGATGAGGCAAAATCTTACCAACAAATAATTCAGCGATTTTATTTTTATATTTATTTATTTATTTGAAAGGCAAGAGAGAGAGAGAAGAAGAAGAGAGAGGTGGTTCACTTCCCAAATGGCCGCAATGGCTGGAGCTGAGCCGATCCAAAGCCAGGAGCCAGGAGCTTCTTCCAGGTCTCCCACATGGGAGCAGGGTCCCAAGCACTTGGGCCATCTTCCACTGCTTTCCCAGGCCATAGCAGAGAGCTGCATTGGAAGTGAAGTGGCTGGGACTTGAACCGGCGCCCTTATAGGATGCTGGCACTGCAGGCGATGGCTTCACCTGCTACACCACAGTGCTGGCCCTGCGATTTTATTTTTAACCATCTGTGAGATGGCTTATCAGTTAATATCTGAGAATCATTGAATTTTCCTTCTGTTCCAGTCTCAAATATTGCATGCAGCTAAGATCATCCAAGGTATTAGTAGAGAGTAGTTTAAATTGTGTGCATCTATGATGGTTAACCTCCCTTGCAATAACTTAACACGTGCAGCTATAGAATTACCTAGAATATGGCGTCGCGTTCCTCTACGAAGCAGTCGCGAGCCTGAAGCTAGTTATGCAGACCAAGCACTCTGGACACTGCGGACTCGAGTGGCAGCAGCCATCAGCCTGTCTGGGTCTGAGAGCTGTGGGCATTAGGAGCGAAGTCCAGGAGCCGGGACCACGAGCTCTTGGGCTTCTCCAGCAAGGGCGGCCTGCCGTTCTTCCCGGAGTGCTGGGGTCCATTCCTCCTGCTGGGCGGGGCTGCCGCCGTCGCCACTTCCTGCCTGTGTCGCCTCTCTCATGAAGCCGCCCCTGGGGCCCACAGAGAATTCGTCTCCACAGCCTGTGTTTCTGGGGTCCTTGGGGCCTCTGTTTCTTTAGGTTTCTTCTGCTTTGTTTCATTATTACCATCTGATCCCCCGCGGAGGGGTGGGATGGGAACAATGTCTCCTTGGCTTTTTCCTTTTTCTTTTTTTAAAAAACATTTATTTATTATTTATTTGAACATCAGAGTTAGGAAAAGAGAGAGAGAGAGAGAGATCTTCCGTCTGCTGGTTCACTCCCTAAATAGCCACAATGGCCAGGGTAGGGCCAGGCCAAAGCCAGGAGCCAGGAGCTTCTTCCAGGTCTCCCACGTGGGTGCAGGGGCCCGAGCACTCTGGCCATCTTCCCCAGGCACATTAGCAGGGAGCTGGATCGGAAGTGGAGCACCTGGGATTTGAACTGGCACCCATGTGGAATGCCACTGCACCACACCATGGCCTCTCCTTGTTTTTCTTTTGTCCATCTGGCTCCCAACACCTGGCACAATGCCCACTCACTAAGGGAAGAGATAAGACTGAGACAGGGCAGCCCCTTGGCCCGCCCTCGCCTTCAGGTATCAGTGGGATGTTTCTTAGCCGAGCGGTAGAGCCAGCCGAGAAGCCAATGGCCCTGCGCTTGGCGGGGTTGGCCGAGAGCGGAGAACAACGGGGGTCTCGCCTCGTCTCCTTTGCCTCCTGTTTGCACCCTTGCAGACTGCTCAGCGATCAGCACACAGCCCTGCCGCTGCGTGCACACCTCCTGCCGCGCACCTGCGGAAGAGTTCTGCTGCGTCCTTGGTGCTGAACTTCTCACGCACAATAACTCACTCAGACGCGACAGCATAACCACCCCTGGCCCCACCGTGAATGACAGCTGTGTAGCCAGGGCTGGGCGAAGATCCCTGCGTTCCGGGTGATTATGGACTGATGGATGACACACTTGGAAAATAAGGAGCTCCCGATCCGCAGGCCCTTTAGCCGCCGAGGGTGTGATCACGTCCTCGCAGGCCTCCTCCCTGGAGGGGTGTTTTGGGATGTCACTCCGGGCACGGGGATTTTCTCATTAGTAAGTGATGGCCACCAGCCCTTCTCAGTGGACACATTTCCGCGTCTGCCCGGCTCTTTTCTTTCTTCGGGGGACTTTGATCACGGCACGTGGCACCTGTCCTGGAGCGCACAGACGGCCTGATGGTTCAGACCACAGTGTGCACTGCGGGGCGAGGGCTGTGTAGACCCCAAGGGCCCGGCCGCGAGTGCAGCGTTCGCTCCCGTGCTGAGCTTTCACGGATGAGTGGTGGATCCGGAAATTGCAGTAATGACTCCTGGTGAAGTCTGTTCTGGCTCCAGCCCTCCTTGCTTTGGTCATGTTATCTGTAGTTTCAGAACGCCCACTAAATGAGCAGAATTATCTAAATTTCCTTTTGACATTTTCCTTTACAATTGTTTTGACATCTCCATTTAGAAATTTCTTTTCTTGTTAAAGCTGGATTGGAAAAGTGAATTTCTAGACAAGCCTTGCTGGACTTGAAGCCCGAGGGTCAGTGCTCACCTGGCTTAATTGGAGAGCATCTAATCCAGGTACTGTCCATCAGGAGCTGCTCTCAGAATCCCAAAAGCCTCTCTCCCAGGCAGCTCTGCGCTCACGGCTTCTTCTGGTTTCTCTGGGACACAGGGTGAGGTCCACCCGGTCCTAAGTCTCCTCCCAGTCCCCTCCATCCCCTCCATGCCAGCCTGGGGCAAACCGTGTTGGTGTGATGAGAACTGGGAGACACTCCGGCATCCGTGGACTTGCTGTGCGCCTGGCCTGGTCACAGATGCGACATTCCTGGTTACTACACGGTTGCTGGCTGTGTCGCCCAGCTCTGTTTTTTTTCAGTGATTTAATTGCGTTTAAGACGCGCTGCTGTCATCTGGACAACTGGTTTACCTTTTATTGCATATTTAGGAGCCTGCACTGCTTCATTTTGAATGCATTCCCCTATGCTAAGATAATCTCGTTCTCCTTAAAAGGCTATTTTTATAAAAATCCACAGTACTGGGTAAGAGCAAGTATTTCTATGGGAAAAGGGAATTAGGGGCTGGATCTGGGCTCCTAGTGCAGTTATTTTTCCAGTGAGGATTTCAGCGATGCGCTGGGTTCTTACTGCTAGAAGTGCTTTAGACACAGCAAAGGTAACAATGTCCTTATTTCCCCAGTGCTGATGGGCCGAGGCCGCCCATTGTCCTCGCGAGCTCAGCTGGGCTGGCAGCCGACGCCGTCTGCGGCCGCCCCCTAAGGGTTCTGGGAAGAACCAAACCACTCAAGAGAAACAGCCGCGCGCTCGCCGCCTCCGGAAGGTGGTTTTCTTGTCGTGTGCCTGCCGACGCTTCCTTTTCCGGGACGCTCCAGCACGAAACGACATTTCCCAGGTACCACGTGGCCACACGGCGGTGCACACACGTTGTCCCACTCCGTTTTCTCACCCTGAGACCTTCGTCTCGTGCAGGCAGACGAGGGAAGGTGGTTAGCATCACCGATTTGCTCACGGCTGAGACCCGAGCCACACACACCCCCTCCTGACTTCCGGCTCCCACGGACTTGTGCTGCGAGCCTGGTGGGAGACATTGGATATCTGTTCTTCCCAGTGTTGGATGAGCACACGCAAACCTCTGTAAACCTTTGTTCAGGCATTCTGGTTGGCCACGTGTATTTGTACAGCTGATCGGAATGACTGGGTTGCATGATAGGTGTGCACTTACCTTTGAAAGAAATTCCCAAACTGTTGCCCAGGTTGTGCCGGGGAACATTTCTGCCATCCGTGGGGTTTGGATGCTCTTAGGCTTGGCTGTAGGGGCATCGTGCTAAGTCCCTGTGGTTTAACCTACCTTTCTCCAATGCCAAATGAAGCTGAGCGTCTTTTAACGTATTTAGCTGCCTCGCATGTATCTTCTTAGGTGGAATGTCTGTTAGACGTATAGAATAGACCTTCTTACGCTGCCCCTGCACGCTGAGAAGTTACTCACCAAGAGGACAAGGTCTGGCTTCTTTCTGAATTGGTGGATTTTGCGGGCTGCACCCATCACCAGTTAGGTCACTTCATGGCTGAATTTCCTCCTTTCCAAACAGGGGCCCTTTGATTCTTTTTCTTGCTTGATTTCGCTGGTTAGAAAAACTGTACAGCTGAAGCCTGAACGCTACACGGAACCGACAGTGAATGTTCCTGCCGGCAGCAGTCGCAGCGGGAAAACGCTTTTCTGTCCCCTCGGGTCGGGCGGCACAGGTGCGCCTTCGCGGGTAGGGCAGCTCCCCTCTGCCCCCTCTCTGCTGGGAGCTTCCTTGTAAAGTCACCGTGTGTGCTGGGTGTTCTTTTGTCTCTTTGAAATAATCATAGATACGGCTTTTTCTCAAATTACATTTGATTGATTTCCCGATGTTAAACCAGTCTTCTCTCTTTAGGGTATGTCCCATGGGGTCAAAATGTATTACTCATTCAGGCAATATTCAACTCACAAACATTTCCTTAAGAATTTTTGAGTCTTTTTTTAAGAGGGTGTATGGTGCTCAGTGTATTCATAATGCTTTTGTCATTTCTTCTTAGGGAGTTTAGTGAAAATTCAACATATTTGCTTGAAAACCTCTCTAGAATTTCCCTTCCATCTAGGTCAGTTTCAGCATTGGCAAAAAAATTGTTTATACCATTTACTTATTATTTCCTTAGTTCTTGAGAATTTTGTAATGTCATCTATTTTATTCCATATCAGTGAACTATTTTTTCTTTTCCCTTCATCAGTTTTGTAATGTTTCTTAATTGTATTAATTATTCCAAATAACTTTCTCTGTTGTCTTCCATTTTGTTCATTTTTGCTCCTTTGCAATAGTCTAATTTCAACTTATGAAATAATAATGGACTTTTCATTTTTAACATTAAAGCATAGGTTTATGATTTTTCTGTTTTTCCCTCTTTATTTTTTTTAAGATTTATTTATTTGAAAGGCAGAGCAACAGAGAGGGAGATACGGAGACCGAAAGAGATCCGTCACCTGCCGGCTCATTCTCCAAGTGCTCACAACAGCCAGGGCTGGGCCAGGCCACAGCCAGGAGCCCAGAACTCCCTCCGAGCCTCCCCGAAAGGAGGCAGAGGCTCAGGTAAGGGGCCGTGTGCTGCTGCTTTCCCAGGTGCATTCGCAGGGAGCTGGATTGGCAGCAGAGCAGCTGGGACTTGAACCGGCACTCTGATACCGGAGGCTGGTGACGCAAGTGGTGGCTTAACCCACTGTGCCACAGCGCCGGCCCCTTTCCCTTCTCTCTAAGATCAGCATTTGAAGCTACAAATGTTCACGTAGGACTGTTTTGTATATAAGCCACAGATTTTATGTGGCATTTTCATTACCCTTTAGTTTGAAACATTTTAATTTTCATTTTTGACTTCTTGATTCACAGGCTATGCAGAGTGTATACTGTTTAATTTTCCAATATTTGGGGGGAATTTAAGAGATATCTATTGTAAAGAAAGAAAGATATCTGCTGCTCTATATTTCAGATTAATTCTATTGTGATTCTAGCGTAATGTGGGTGCTGGCACTGGCGTAGTGAGCTAAGTCTCCACCTGCAGCCCCAGCATCCCATTACAGGAGCTGGCTTACATCCCGGCTGCTCCTCTTCTGACCCAGCTCTCTGCCATGGCCTGGGATGCAGTGGAAGATGGCCCAGGTGCTGGGGCCCTGCATCCGTGTGGGAGATCCGGAAGAGGCTCCTGGCTTTGGATTGGCCCAGCTCTGGCCATTGGGGCCCTTTGGGGGAGTGAACCAGCAAATGGAAGACCTTTCTCTCTGTCTCTTCCTCTGTATCTCTGTCTCTCAAATAAATAAATAAAGTCTTTTAAATAACATGATGTACAGGAGTTCAGTCTTTTCATTTTATTAACTTGGTTGCATTCAGCATGTGTTCCTTCTTGTTGAACATCCTACCTGTGGCTGAAAAGATAATTTGCCATTGAGAACACTCTTCTCAGGTCAATCTCTAATCTGTGCACAAGAGATCTCTACTGATGTTGTATGGAGCTTTCTGCAGGTCACCATCAGAGGTTGTTGGCATCTCTAACTCTGTTGGTTTGTGTGTTGGTCTGTTCGTCAGCTTTGTTTCCTGTGTGAGATACAGTTACCACTGTCACGTCTTCATGCTATGGGGACCCTTTCATCCTTATGGAAAATCCTTCTTAATCTCTAGTGATACAACTTTTCCTAAAGGACATTCTGCCCAACGTTACAAAGTAACATATGCTGAGGAATATCTTCCTTATACAATTCGTTCATCCTTTTCACTGGTTGCTCTGAGTATGACTTAAGGTTTTCTGCTTTTCCATTTATATATTTATAGCACATCTATTTTAGACATAATATATTTAGGTCTTGGTTTGCTGCAACTCTCAGCCCCCGCCTGACAGAATAGCTAGCTATTTTTAGTTTACTTTTTAGTCCATTTACACTTAATGTAAGTATATGGTGGGATTTAGGCCTGCCACTTTGCTTTAGTTGTTTTTCTTGTTTATTCCATCTGATTGGAGAAAACCTAGGAGCACATCTTGTTGGTTTCTGGGTCTGCGGGGGGAGGGGGGGTGGCAGAGTGGGGTGGGGCCCTAGGTGCTTCCTGACACGTGTGATGTCACCCAGGAGGGACAGGCAGCGGAAGTGGGTCAGAAGTGTGGGGGGGTGCATGAAGCATGTTGTGATGAGGGAGAAGGTGTTTTCTCTGAGAAAGTAGCGCGTGCACTAGGCCGATCATCCCTTCAGCATGCGACAACTCAGCAGGCGTGGCCCTCAGTCCCGTGCAGCCGAGGGGGCAGCCGCTGTAGACTGACATTGGCCAGATAATCGCAGGGACCCAGGCGCAATTGAGGGCCGAGACTCAAGTGCTAGGGAGAACCAATCCTCGAAAATGTGTCACCAAGGAGCTTGGCTTCCCGCAGCTGGAAGGAGCGGAGGGTCAGAGCCGCACTGGTTGGTCATGGGGCAGCGTCCAAGCCAGCGGGCGGTGTGTGGCATGCTCACTGCAGGGGCCCAGGGTGTGCTGGGGCAGCACAGCGGGTGTGGCCCAGGGCAGTGAGCAGGACAGGAACCGAGATGAGGCGCGGCGGTGTGAGCTGCTGTCTCTGGCCTCAGTAATGAACTTGACACGAGATCAGTTAGTTTGTTGTATGGTGACTTTCTCTTTAAATCATCGAACGTTTCTCTGATGTGTGTGAAGCAGAAATGATGAAACTGGGCTAAAGTGAATTGTCAGGGTGATCCACCAAGTGAGTCACCGCCAAATTACCTTGCAGTTTTATTTCTGTTTGAGGGAGACACAGGTCAGCAGAGAACATCAGGCGCTGCTTCCGGGTTTCCAAGTGGCTTCTGTCCAGGCACGGGAGGCTCTCAGCAGAAAACCGCATGTTCAGGTACAGGCCTCAGTGGACAGATACGGGGGATGTACGTTCCACAAATCTTCCGTGTGTTAGCGATGACGTCACTGACCATCAAGTCCAGATGCAGGCCTCCGTCCTTCCAGAACCCTTGAAGGGGGGCACTCAAGTGTGTTCGGCGGGCATGCGTGTGTGGCTCACCTGCAGCAGTAGCCAGTGCACGTGGAAAACAAGAGTGAGGGCTGAGTCCCTCGGTGGAGATCCCTTCCGGGGGAACCATTTTGCTGGGGCCCCGTAGCCGGCAGTGAAGAGTGGGATCTGCACCCGACAGGGGATCGGAGAAGCTCGGACTTCAGGAGCAGAAACGGGGACGCTGGGGCGAAAGCGGAAGAGCAGGAAGGAGGTGGGGTCAGCCAGGAGCTGGAGGGGCCTGCGGGGTCCCGTGTCCTGCTTTCGCCATGTTTTAGCATTCTTTCTACAATGCGTGTTTTTTTAAATCAGCAGTTGAAATGGACTTGTTATTAGGGGTGAGCACAATGCGGTATCTCTGTCGAGCGAGTATTTATTGAGTGTCTGCTCTGTGCTGCATCCTGGCGGTGCCGGCTTCCTGCTGATGGGAAGACAGGGGTTGTGGGGGCTGGGGGAGGCAGCGGTGTGCCCTGGAGGTCGTAGTCTCGGCTTTGAGTCATTTTGGAGACAGACCGAATGCACTTGGACGCTCGACCCTGTCCTCTGGTCAAAGGGCTGCACGGAGACGCAGATCTTTCCTGGAGCCAGGACTGTTGGACTTCATCTGACGAGAGCTAAGGAGCTGGGGAAGCAGCACATGCCTGGGAAACTCTGCAGACAAGTTCTTGGGTTGGAAATGCACACACTGAATTCTTTAATACAAAAAGAGTAATGCTTTAAATTGCATTTTGGACATGATGTCCACTTTTTTGGCTCAACAAACAAACCCGAAATTGTTTTTAGCTTTCTGCTCTGGCATTCGCAAAGTTTTGCCTAAAACCCTTGGAGATTTGCTGAGAAAGATTTATTTATGTGCATTCCGAGAGCACGCCAAAATCCTGCTGCTTCATGTTTTCCAGGACTCTTCCAGATTAACAACACGCACGCACGAGGCAGGCGCGGTCTCGGCACTGTGCGCAGCGAACGTGTGTTTTCCAGGCCGACAAGAGGGGCCGGGCGGCATGGGGAGCACTCAGATGCCACCTGGGGTTCTTCCGCTCTTCCGGAGTCACTGCCCAGATTGAAGGCAAAGCCCCACGCGTGAGAGGTCTACCACTGTGGGAGCTGGATTTATTCGATTTCACACTAAGTTCTGCCACTCGAATCTGACAGTCTGAGCCACCTACCGCACCGCAGAAAACACAGGACAAACTTTGCACTGACAACAGAGCGAAATGACTGATAACTCAGGGAGCTCCAGGTAACTGGCAAACCAGCTGGACTGTGCGGCTCAGAAGAGGAAATATGGTGGAGAAACAAAGGCACACGGAAAGCAATGATGCCGTCTCCTTCAGAAGAATTATGCTGGCTGAAAAACATTTGGGGCTGACCTCGTGGCGCAGCAGGTGCAGCTACCATCTGTGACGCCGGCATCCCACCGGAGCCCCAGTTCGAGTCCTGGCCGCTCCACTTCCAATCCAGCTCCCTGCTACAGCACCCTGGGAAGACAACAGAAGATGGCCCAGGTGCTTGAGCCCTGGCCACCCACATGGGAGACCTGGATGGAGTTCTAGGCTCCTGGCTTCTCCCTGGCCCACCCCTGGCCTTTGTGGCCATTTGGGGAGTGAACCAGCAGATGGAAGATCTTTCTCTCTCTGTGTCTCTCCCTCTCTCTGTAAATCCGCCTTTCAAATAAATAAAAACCTTTAAAATTCTTTATAAAAACATGTCATGGAGCAGAACCACCTTCGTGTCTTGGGTTTACCGACCGAAATACTCGCTGCTGCCCGGGGACCCGTGTGAGGGATCTGAACCGCCCTCAGGTCTCGAAGGGCGACATCTGTATAGTGCTCAAAAGTGCAGACAACAAGAGGAGAAATCCCAACTTCGGTCCAGGTTCCCTGCACTGCCAGGGACAGGTGTGGGGGCACAGAGCTGGGTGCGGCCACACGTGCTTGCAGAGACGGTCACACTGGCCAGGGCAGGTTGTGAGGGAGGCAGCTCCAGGGTGGAACTGCTGAAGACGGCCCGGTCGCTGACTTCCCAAACGGAAGAAGCGTGTTGGCTCCCATGCTGTCGGTGTCACCCTGCCGGCCCAGGCCGGCCCTCCTGCTCCGAGCACCCCCCACCCTACACTCCCTCTTTGCATCCAACTCCAGACTGTGTCCCCTGTTCCCACGGTAGGCGCCCAGCGGGCTTGGGCCGGATCCTCCTGTCTAGGGCCCTGGATGCTGTGCAGGTACTGGGAGCTGACGGTGGGTGCCAGAGAGAACTCAAGGCCTTGGGATTGGTTACCCCCTCCCCCCGCATCCAGCTGACTCTCCCTTCACCGTGCCAGACTTGCTGCTGCCTCGTGGTGCCTCCCCGCACAGCCCGTGAGTCCCACGTGGCCGCGTTTCCCGGCCCCAGCTTCTCGCAGGGCTCTCTGGGCAGCGAATCCGCCCTCCCAGCAGCTGGTGCCTCTCGCACGTCGAGTCTGAGATGGCCGTCCGCTCACGACCTTCCCTGCTGAGGATGAACCCAAGCTGCCCGGCGAGGGTCAGGGCCTCCGGGGCTCCCCTCTTCCTCCAGTCTCTCCGACGTCCCTGCGTGGGGCCGCCTCCAGTCTCCGGCTTTGTCCCTCGTTTAGTCTCCCCGACCATCACACTCCCTTTTGTTCCTGCCTGATTTTACCCACAGCAGAAATTTCCTCCATCAGAAATGGGGTGGGGCTTCTCACGCCACGGCTGAGACCTCCTCTAGCGTGCTGAGCTCGGGCACGGTTGAGCGATTACTGCACCAAGTTTGCCTTCTGGATGATGCAGAGGGGCGCCCTGCCGTCTCGTTCATTATTGCATTGCCAATTTTTACAAAACATATTTGTCAGGTGAGCAGTAAACTCATCTGTTAAGCAGATCATGCCTCATGGAAGGTGAGCCATAAGAAAATGTAGGAAGCCATTTGAAACGAAGAATCAGCAGAGTTAAACTCACGTCCAGCGCATAAGCCGTTAGCCTAATGAACATCACAGGGCAAGATGTGGCCGTCCACATAAGTGCCAGGTGCAGCAGCAAATGAGTGCTGATGGACAAGAGGGAGTTCGGGTGGCGAGGACCCTCGCTCGTCTGTACGGTGACCCGGCCTCACTTCTTTCCACACTCGCTGGGTGGGCCGTGGGGGGCTGCGTGTCAGCCACTGACCACCCTGTGGGGGTGCAGTGTGGGTCAGGGCTGGGCTGCTGAGGTCCCTGGTGAACTTGTCTACTGCACGCTTGGCTCTTGGAGGTGTGAGCTTTAAATGGTGACCTGGTTAGGACCCAGAGCAGGGGCTTGGAGAGTCGTGGGGGAGCTGTATCCACAGTCCCGCTGGAATACGGGGCAAAACGCAAGGCCGTCTGGGGAAGCGGGTGCAGAGCCGCCGGAGCCAGCGGGAGGAGAGTCCCCTAGGCAGAAGTGAGACCAGGAAGGAAGAGGGGCGTGTGACAGTGATGAGAAGGGGAAGACAGCATGGAAAAGAGCCCAGGGTGCTTTTCCCAAGCCAGCCAGGGCGGCGACCCCGTGTTAATTTCAAGGGTCAGTGTCAGGAAATGGGGGCCGTTCCCCACAGACCCTGTGTCCTTAGGGTTCGTGTCCAAGAACAACAAATTCCTTCACTGTGAATTGTGCATCACCACGAGGCTCTGGCTTCCCGACTTCCTTGGAAGAGTTTCCGAATTGCTGGACCCTAATTTTCAAACGACACGAGAGATCTTCAAAAACGTACGCACGGGTCTCTCTCTCTCTCTCTCTCTCTCTCTCTCTCTCTCTCTCTCTCTCTTATCTGCACAAGCGTAAGCTTACCGTTGAGTTCCAGTTTTCCGTGAACGTGTTGCAGGGTTCTTGTCCATCCGGGGCACCCACACACAAGCCAGAGTGACAGCAGTCAGGGTGAGGTCGTTGCGGCCACCAGCGTCTGGCTCTGGGCGGCATGGAGCGGTGGCCCCGGTGACGGCTTTGGATGCTGCGTGCTGAGGAGTCGGGGCTGCAGGACGGGGCCTGGAGGGCCACACCATGCTGCGTACAGAGAGGTTCCAGGTGATGACGGCGCAGCTGTGGCTCAGTCGGAAGCAGCCTGGACTTGTGCCTACCCTGGTATCCATGCTGCAGAGGCTTCTGGCTGGGAGCCGGGCTGAGGGCCTGGCACCGAGGGGGCTCCTGGCAGTGGAGAGCTGCTGGGCTTGGTCCTGGAGGACAGCCTCCCAGGATCCCACCCTGGGGCAGGACGAGAGTAAGTGACGGGCTGATGTCAGGACAGGAGAGTTGCCTGGATGGAGCTGGGGCTCAGGACCCACCCCAGAACGGGCCGGCATGGGCTTCCCGTGGGCTGGTGCCACCTTGCACAGCACAAGGAGGTCTTGGGCCCCCTGGGGTTCCCCTGGGAGTTCCCCTGGCTGCCATGCATTGGTGGGCCCCAGCCTTGGGGGGACCATTTGGCTGGCTCTGCTGCCATCCTCTCGATGCAGTTTCACGGTTCTATGGTTCCCGTCACCTTCAGCCACCACAGGGTGAAAACGCACATGGAGAATTCTAGAAAACCACAGTTGTACGTTTTCAGTAACCTGTTCTGCCTGGATCAGCTACTGCTGCCCCTGTCCTGCGACACCCACTCTGTGAATCCCCCCGGGTCACAGGGCTGCACGTGAAGCAGGACAGGGTCGGCAGAGGCCTGCTCCCCTCCGAGGCTTTGGGCTCGGGGGCGGCCGGAACATACCCTGTGCAGTGCGGGGATGTGGGGTCTCTGCCCGGGTGACCTGTCGGGGGGACGATCGGCTGCCTTTAGAGACCCGAAGGCGGAGCCCATCTGACCAAACGTGTTTCCCGGGTGAGCCGAGGACAGACGCTGGGTGCCCTTCTGACAGAAGCTGCATGGTGCCAAGTGCAGAGGTGACGACAATGGCTCCGGCTGGTACAACTTAGTCCACATGTGACGTCACATCTGCTTTACAAGGTCACAGGTCAACTAGGGACCAAGGGTCAGAGTCATCACCTGCACCCCCATGCAGAGTTAGCCCTGGGGAGCTGGTCCTTCCCGGGTAGCTGCTCCAGGACACTGGGTTCCTGGCCGCTCCCCTCCCTCCTCTGCCCCACGGCTCCGCCTCTCCCAGGGCCTTGGCGGGAGGCTCGCTCACCTGGATCGGGATCCCTGGCAGGGTTCTCAGCTTCTCCTGAGGCTTCATTGTCACTGCCAGGCATCAGTCACAGTGCCGAGTGCTAGGCTTCCATCAGGCCCTGCTCCGCACGCTGCTCCCCACCCCCCACAACCAGCAGGCGTCACCTGTGCCTTCACGTCCGGCCCGACCCGTGCCAGCCCCTCGTTGTCCCAGCCAGACGGTCACGGGCTCGCCTGAGGGTGCCCTCCCAGCCAGCCTTGCTCACGCCCCTCCTGGTGTCCTGTCCAGCGGCCGCCAGCAGGGCCTGACCGCGTGCACTGTGGGCCCCTCCCTCCGTGCCTGCTGTGGCCCCATCCCGGCCGAGGTCCCTAAGCGGGACCTGGGCAGTGGTCCCTGTGAGTCTCCCCCGACCACAGCCCGGTCTCATCAACTGACCGGTGCTGAGAAAAGTCTGCGTTTCGTGTTCACAGCCAGGTGCAGTGTGCACGCTTCCTTTATTCTCTGCTGCTCCTCCGCGCGTGGCCGGACACCTGTCGCCCCGTGACTTCCTCCCCACCACCCGAGGAGGGGCGCCGTCCCTGTCCTCCTTCTCCGAGCAGCCAGGGCCCCTGCCACGTTCGGGGCAGCCAGCAAGGTCCTTCTAGATCACCCAGGCCTTTCTCCTCCGGAGGAATGTTCTCGAGCATTCTCCGCACTCCCTCACCCATTCCTACTTGTTGCGATTTTGTTTTCATTTCACGAATGTTTTGCTTTCTCTGTTAGATTGTAAATATTTTGAAGACAGACATGTCCTAACTCTCTAACCACAATCCCTATGATAATTCTGAAGAAAGCATTTCTCTGGTTTATTCAATTTCTGCAGTTTTGTGTTTGGCATAACAAAAAATATCTCGTCGTGTTTTCCATGTCAATAGATTTATTAAATAGAGGGACGTATAAAATGTGGTGGATTATCAGTGCTTAAACGCAGGGACAGCGTGGTGTCACTGGAGGAATTTTTTGGAAACCCTCTCGGATGAAATTCTTGAATTTCAGCGCTCAAGTCCGTCTGTTTCTGGACGCACAGGAGTCTCCCGTCTCCTGGGAGAGGCAGACTTCTGGAGTGGGCCAGCGTATGCGCAAGTGTTGTGAGAACCTGGAGCTGTGGGCAGATGAGAGATTGTGATTCATGGTAGGATTTCCTAACACGGAGCGAGAGCCACAGGGAGGCGAGCAGCACGCACGTGAGACAATGTGCAGACAGCAAGAGCTCACTCTGCCCGGGGCCGCGGCCAGCACGGCGTCCTCTCTCTCGTCCAATCCTCTTCTGGGAGTGACGCGCGTTGCCAAGATCCAGGGTTTGTGCGAACGCGCGGTGCGTGTGTTTCCGTGGTCTCGGTGCTCGTTGAGGGGGACCGACCGCGTTTCCACGGCCTGCTGGCAGCCCGCGCTTTAGTGCTCTGTGTTGGGAAGTTAGACAGCATCGCACGAAATGGATGGCATAGACTGTGCGGGGCGCTCTCCATTTTATTCACTGTTTAAAAAGTTGAAGTTAGTTGTTTGCTTAATACCCCGAGCTGACGAGGCATTTCATTATCTCACCACTAATACACTCTAGAAAACGTCCTCATTAGAGGACAGAGGCATTGAAATGTAAACATGTGAATAATTTACACTTTCAACTGGTGTTAAATAAAAAGGTTTTAATCTAGACACAGATCTGACAATAAATATTCATTTCTAATTTCCAGTGAGTAAACTTTATCTCTTTTTAAAAGCCTTTCACTTGATTTTTTTTCCCCTGGAAGAGAATGGCAAATTTGACATGCGCACATCTGGGAATCGATTCCCCTCTGGTCAACACAGCCATGAAGAGCTATTACGAAAATCAGAATTTGAGATAATTGCAAGTGTGGTAATTGGTCATTTTGGGATTGCGCTGTGCTGCGACCCACGAGGCACACCTTGCTGGCACAGGCGTCCCGGGGGACACACCAGGAGCACAGGAAAGGGGCCGCCTCTGCACCTGCTGCCCTGGCTGGACGCTAGCCGGGCCCTAGAGAGGCGCCCACCCCGCAGGCAGGAGTCAGCTTCCCCTGCCCGGCCCGCGCCCCGTGGGCCTGAACGTGAGGAAGAGTCGGGCGCTACGCCTGCGGAAGGAAGTGCTTCGGCCATCCCCACGCCTGCTGAGCCGGGGCCTGCCTGTGTCCCCAAGGCCGTCACAGCCCACCGCCGGCACTGCTCTTCCTGGTGGCCCTGCCACGAGCGACGTGGACCACGGCTACTGTTCCACTTGTGTCCATAGGAAATGTCTGGGATGTTTTAGATCGATTCATTTATTCCTCTGGGCCGTTAGCAGGGGGTTGGATGCAGAGAGGAGCAGCCGGGAGGTGAACTGGGCCCCAGGGGACCCGGCTTATCCTGCTAGGGCGCAGCGCCAGCCTCTCTGCTTGTCCTTCTAATTAAAAAAAAAAAAAACCTTTTAAAAAAAGTACTTATTTGAGAGGCAGAGTTACAGACAGGGAGGGAGAGATAAGAGAGAGAGGTCTCCTATCCTGGATCCAAGAAGAAGCCGGAGTGTCCAGCTCTGGACGCGATTTCTTGGCAACTGTTAGTTTAGGTGTTGTCCAGGTGTCTCGCTGACCTGGTTCCCTCCCGCAGAGGCCGGCGGTGCCTCCGCTGGCCAGGCCACTCCTGCTGGCTCCGTCTCAGCCTGGCTTCACGCACAGAGGAGGCGCTGGCGCTCCGTCTCAGCCTGGCTCCACGCACAGAGGAGGCGCTGGCGCTCCCTCTCAGCCTGGCTCCATGCACAGAGGAGGCGCTGGCGCTCCCTCTCAGCCTGGCTCCTCGCACAGAGGAGGCGCTGGCGCTCTGTCTCAGCCTGGCTTCACGCACAGAGGAGGCGCTGGCGCTCTGTCTCAGCCTGGCTCCTCGCACAGAGGAGGCGCTGGCGCTCTGTCTCAGCCTGGCTTCACGCACAGAGGAGGCGTTGGCTCTCGGCCCTGCGCCCTTCGCCCCTTGCTCTCACCAGCACCTGAATTTGCTGCCTTCGTCCATGCCCTGACTTCAGCCCCTCTCTGCCTGGGGACAGGCCCTTCTGGGGACAGGCTTAGGTGATGAGCTGCAGGGTGCCGACTCCCGGCCCCACAGCACCCTCAGGCTGGGCCGTGGTCGCAGGGACCCAGGAGAGGATTGCCCTTCTCTGAGGTTTTCCACCTAGGCAGATGGGGTTGCTCGCGTGGGCCAAAGGATGTTTCCATTATTTGAGTCATAGCATTTCTATTCTCAAAACTGCAAAACAAATTTCCCAAAGAACTTTTTCTAACAGACAAACTTGTGTTCATATTCCAATACCAGATTATAAACAGATACAGATTCTCCGGACATCTCCAGAGGGGCCATTTACAAGATCTCACTTGAAAAGCAATGTGTTGTTACCAAGAATTACGCCATTTTCAAGGCTATTCCAGACTGGCGGGTCAAACCCCCACGTAACTGATTGAATTCTGCTGCCGAGGGCCGTTGTGATTTACCTAAAGCTGATGAACATACATCAAAAGATCGTTTAATTCAAAAATCGATTATTAAAACCACATTCTCTAAATTCTCCATTGATACTTGTTTTAATAAGTAAAATTGCTTAATCTTTATTTTTGTGCTAAAATCTATTTTATCAAGCCAAGGAGATACATATTAGAAGTGCGTTGGTCCTGATAGATAAAAGCAGCCGTAATGTTGTGAGTCAGCCACAGTCTGCACAATTAGCATAGAAGGAATTCTATCCACAGAAGCCACAATGAATACAAGATGGGGACAATGTAAGTAAAAATAATATAGAACCTATAGTAGAAAACTGAAATTTTTTCCACCAAAAGTCTCGAACAAATAGACATATTGCATTCTGGATGGACAGACTGGGTGTGTTTTCTGTCTTGGGTTGTGGGATTTTCAGGACGTTTCAGAGCGTCGTCTGTCTATTCCATCAGCAACTGAAGTCTCAGCTGGTGCTGTTGCAGTCACGTACCACCTCGTGTGGTTTTTAATTTCTCCACGCTGTTTCCTGAAACCCAAATAAAGAATATGAGGTAATAAATGATATGAAACCCAAACGACAAAACGAACAGCAGAGAGACCCTCATTAACCCCAAAATGAGGGTATGGGTGCCCCGTTGGCTGCAGCAAAGGCGAGATCAAGTGTGTGGGGTGCAGCGCCGAAGGGGCCGTCGGCCAGCCCTGTGCTCTGTGCAAGGAGCAGGCACCTCCCTCTGCTGGGCTGAGAGAAGCCTTCTGAGGCTCCCAGACACTGAGGCCCAGCAGGTGTGTCCAGGGGGGTGGAGCCTCACTGTGGAGGGGAGACGCCAGGTTGAGCAGAGCAGGTGCGGGAGGGGTAGTAGGGAAGGGCCCTGCAGTGCAGGGGGAGGCTCAAGGGAGCCCTGTCTGGAGAGAATCACCACAGCTGGATCCCAAGCCCCCGGGACCAAGGCCTGCAGCAGGGCGGGAAGCTCTGAGCACGCTTGCCCTGGGACAGCCGAGTGGCTGCTCAGAGGCCACACCCTGGGCCGTTCCTGGTAACCGGAGCATGGAAGCCTCACTGCCATCCTGTCCCATCAAACCCCATGCAGAGGAAACCTGCTCCTGATACACTAGAAAAAGATGTTTCATTTAAGCAACATAAACATGGAAACCTTACAAGGAATGTGATTAAACACCATGAAAAGTTTTAATTATTTATTTTAAAGTCAGATGACAGAGAAGGAGATATCTTCTATCTGCTGCTTCTCTCCCTAAGTGGTGCAATAGCCCAATCTGGGCAGCCCAAAGCCGGGATGCAGGGACCGCACTGGTCTCCCATTCGGGTGGAAGGGGCCCAGGTACTTGAGCCATCATCAGCTACCTTCCCAGGGGCTGGAATAGGAAGCTGCACTGGGTGCAGAACAGCTGGGACTCGAATTGTCACTCTGATGTGGGCAGCCAATGTGACAGGTGGTAACTTAGCCCACTGGGCTGCAACACCCGCTCCCCATGACATATTTGACAAGAGACACAAATATACACTCAAAAATATAACCCGTAACAGTGACACACCAGGAAATGCAATGACAGGGCTGAAACAATGCATTATTAAAAATTAGCTGAACTTAATCGAGATACTGATTGGAACTTTGAAAGAATAGCACAGAACAGAATTATGGGATCTGAGAAACGGAACAATGCTAAACGGAGGATATGAGACATCAGAAAGGCAGTGACAAAAATCACAAAAATGTAGATGACATAGACATTTCAGAAGTAGAGATTTAACCAGAAGAAAAGCAATAATGAATGTGAACACAGAAGACTCAGGTAAGAAACAGGATATAAAGGAAACATGTCAAGAAAACATAATGAAAATTTGAAAAGATAAAAGACACTTGAAATGATACGGAAAGAAGACAAAGAAGATCCAAAATACATTTAATTGGTGTCGCCAAAGGTTAAAAATGGAAGTGAGAGAATCAAATGGAACTATGAATTTTCATCTAATAAAACTTCCTGCGGTGCATCGGTGAGCAAGTTGACCCGTGACGGGAAGTCCCTCGGGAGACCCCTCAGACACGCGAGCATCCCTGAGAATCCAGGTAAAGTCTGAATAGCTTAGGATCGAAAGCCAGACGGTCACCACTGTTGTCGGCAGAGACAACGGTGCACACAGAGCAGCACACATTTAAAGATTACCAAGAGAAGAAAAATGACTGCAGGGTTTCACTGCCCAGCCAGCTGTCCTCAAATATAAAGGCAGGAACGCCGGAGGACTCAGCTGCTGGGAACCCGTGCGCCTGCCTTCTCTCGGATTCCACTCGAGAGTTAGCTCCCGTCCGTCAGATCGCAGTGAGCAAAGTCCAGCGTGAGTGTCAGAGAAGCCGCGGAACAGGTGTGGCTGTAGAACTGAGACTGGAGAAAGGGCGTAGGGTGGGGCACTCCCGTGTCTCCTGCGCTCTGGTGGTGTGGAAACCGTCCATGAAACACCGCAAGTGCCCAGGGGAGAGTGTGGAGAAGCCAGAGGAACCTCACCGGTGGCTCCACACGCATCAGCTAAGAGAAAATAATTCTGCCTGCAGCCGACAAATCCAGCCGTGGAATCCTCCGTATGGTGCTGTGGCACAGTGGGTTAACTCTCCACCTTCACTGCCAGCATCCCTTATGGGCGCTGCGCTGATTCGTGTCCCGGCTGCTCCTCTTCCAATCCAGCTCCATGCTGTGGCCTGGGAAAGCAGTGGAAGATGGTCCTAGTGCCTGGGCCCCTGCACCCGTGTGGGGGATCCAGAAGAAGCTCCTGGCCCCTGGGTTCGGATTGGCATAGCTCCGGCCATTTGCAGCCATTGGGGGAGTGAACCAGTGGATGGAAGACCTCTCTCTCTGTCTCTCCCTCTCACTGTCTGTAGCTCTGCCTCTCAAATAAATAAATAAAATCTTTTTTTTAAAAAGAATCCTTCGTATGTCAGCAGTACAGAGATGACACCAACATTGATGTCCAGTAGCGGGAGGTGAGGAAGAGGAGGAGGAGGGGAAGAAAGTTGCTGGCTAACATCTGTTTTCCCTGTTGGGAAAAAAAGAGAGAAAAAAGAAGAGAAAAAAGAAAAGTAAAAAGAAAAAAAAAAGAAAAAGAGAGCCAGCATACTGGGTAAAATTTAACCATAGAAAATGGTTGGATTTTCTCACTCCTCACACGTACAATACAAGTTAGGTGTTTGTAAGGTAAGTCATTTTGCTTTCTTTTTTGAAAACATTTATTTGAAAGACAAAGCTACAGAGAGCACGAAACACAGAGAGAGCTTCCGTCCTCTGGTTCACTCCAAGGGGGCTGGGCCAGGCTGAAGCCAGGAGCTTCTTCTGGGTCTCCCACATGGGTGCAGGGGCCGAAGCATGTGGGCCATTTGCTGCTTTTCCCAGGCGTTTAACAGGCAGCTGGACTGGAAATGGAGCAGCCGGGACACGATGTGGGATGCTGTCTTGTAGGTGGCGGCTTAACCCATTAGGCCACAACCTGGCTCCACTTATTTTGTTTTCTACCGGGTGCCTTAGGGCCTGATTCTCTTGCAAAATCTGGATTGAGATTGCTGATAAACATAATCAAAGAAGAGACCAAGGCTGTTACACAAAGATGTGGTAACAAAAGAAGCAGTATAAGAAACACATAAGCCTTCCCAAACACAGAGATAAATTTCTTCTAGATGTTTCCTGACATCTGACTTCTCATTTCAGACATCCCATAGCTTCCGTCGGTTCCTCCATTTCATTATAGAGGATCCTGAAGAGAAAGGTCCCATAGTAGAAGCCTTTGTGTGCACATGGGTGTGTATTACAACATGTACACACACGTGTGTGTCTGCAAGCGTGTAAGTAACCACACGTGTCTAGAACACTATGTGAGGGACACAGCAGTAAATACAGGAACTCTGGCTTTCCAATAAAATCTCTTTTAAAAATTGTAAAGGTGTCTGAGTGGTTAACAAAAGGGAAGTCATCTCAGCGCTGTATCAGTCATCCACCTGCCGCGACGTCCTTGAGCTAGGGAACTAAGGGCCGGGCAGAGGCAGGCACTCACCGAGAGCAGGTGCTGCATTTGCGTAATCGATAAGGGGGGACTCAGACCAACAGCATGAAATGGGAAAAAGGAGAACATGCGTTACAATGCTGAAAGCCACAATTCACAGTGAAGGTGTGCTAATTATTGGTTACCTATGCACTAGATCACACAGAAGCAGCCTCACATACGTAACAGAAACCACAGGGGAGCAAAGTAGAAAGAAAGACACACTAGCACAGGAGAGACGGACTGATGGGACCCCACGTCCGGGCCAGAGGCGGCTGCAAGCGGAGGGTGTGGCTGTCACAGTCCAGTCGTATGCAGCAGACTTCCATAGTGACCTGTGGGGGAGGGCGTGGTGGCCTGTGGGATAAGCCGCCCTGGGGACGCCTGCAGCCCATATCCCGGGCTGGTTCGAGTCCCAGCTGCTCCCAGCCAATCCAGCTCTCTGCTAGTGCCCTTGGGAAGCAACAGGTGATGGCTCAAGGACTTCAGTCCATGCTGGCCGTGTAGAAAACCCAAATGGAGTTCCTAGCTCCTGGCTCTGGCTGGTCCACCCTGGCTGTGTGGCCACTTGAGGAATGAACCAGTGGATGGAAGATAGATATTTCTCTCTCTCTCTGCTTTTCAAGTAAATAGATAAATCTTTTTAAAATGTAGTGAATATGGGAGATTTGGTAGCTATAAATCAAATTCTGTACCCCATAATAGGGAACATACCTTCTTCTCAAGTCCATATTCACAAAAAATGGACCATATACTTGTATTAGGCTACAGTGACAACCTCAGTACATTCCAAAAATTCTAAGTCAAACAAACCACCCTCACAGATTAAATGCAACAAAAATAGGAATTATTCAGAAAATAAAACACAAATGGGCACTGCCACCTGGAAAAACAAAACCATCTATTTAAAAACTCTTAGGTCAAAGGGGAAATCAACAAAATGGCAGAATTTCTAAAATTGTAACAAGGAAAATGTAGTGTAACAGAGGCTGTGGGATACATCTAGACTTAAGGAGTCATATTATTATGTAGCTGTATCACCAGAAATGGAAATAAACGAATTATATCTTCGTAAACTTCAAAAAATTCATTGAAAATAGAATAAAAGATGAGTTCATTTCTGGTGCAAAAGCTTTGGAACGTGAACATATGAGTGGTCTGGAATTCCACCAAAAATGTGCATCGTAAAAACTCAGTCATGGATTTAAATCTCTCTTGCACCAAAATAAACGTCTCTTAACCAATTTTCCACAAACTTTTTGAAATACTCGCATATAGAACCCAAAAGGTAGAAGCAAACAGATGGAGCCAACAGGAAGTCATAAAATGCCTGGCGTTCTGGAGATTGGGTGGGGACACACAGGCGCCCCCCACCAGGGCCGGGGCAGTTCACACCTGCGGGAGGAATCTGTGTCGCGGTGTGGTGGGAGTTGAGGGAGCTGGGTCTCATGTTCGGAGACTTCCAGTTTCTCTTGTAGACATTGGTGCTTGCCAGTTCTGCGCATTTTCTCAGCCAATTGAGAGCTCTCAGCATTTTGCAAAACAATCCTGTCCATTTAATCAGAAGTTATTTTGCATTTATTGGTCCAAAGTGGCACGCTGCATTATCTCAGGAATTGGCACCGTGCGTGCAGTTGTGTGGTTTTATGATTACTAAGGTTCTTTGTTTCCTTTCTTTTTCCTTGAGCAGACTTTCAAAGTCTTGGCTAACTTTATTGGTCTTTTCCAAGAACACTTTTGTCTCTGCCGTTCAAATCTACTCTGAGTGTTGACGTGTTTTATACTTTGTTAATTACTTCTTAACTTTCTCCTTTTCGTGTTGTGAAAGTAAAACAGAGGGAAAGTGAGAGACAAAAGACCAGCCTCACTCTGTGCCTGGCTCCGAACTTGGACTTCCCAACAGCCAGGACTTCCTACAGTCCCCTGGCCGCTTCCCCTCTCCAGAGGAAACTGGTTTTCTGACTTCTGCGATAACTTCCTTGCTTTTGTCTGCGCTCCTAGACAGTATAGTTTAACTGCTCCTGATTTTTGAACTTCGGGCTTGGCGTCGTCCTAGTGTCTCCTTTTATCCTTCCCAGGTTTGACTCAGCATCGCTGTGTGCTGGTTTGCTTCTGGTCGTCTACTCTAGAAATCACAGTGGGTTTGTCTGCTCTGTGGAAGTTTGCTGTTTGACTACTCTGCGTGGCGTGGCTCTGCGCTCTCGTCCCTTGTCCTGGTGGGGATGTGTGTGCACTTCTCCAGGGTCTTTACCTCCAAGGAGAGCTGAAGATGGACCTCTGGACCCTGTTTCTGTTTCAGCCTCCTAAGCGATGCTGGTGTGATCTCAACACAGGTGGCCACTGGCTCCCAAGGTTTCCCCTTGCCCTGTGACACCTGCCAATCCCCCAACTAGGATGGCAGTAATTCTAGTAATTCTAATCTCTCTGAGATTTTGCACTGGCATTTGCTATGGTTTTGATAATTCTTCCATTCAGTTAAGGAGCTTTAAAATTCTCCACTGGTTTTGGTTGATGTCAGGGGAAGGACTGGTCCAGATAACTCATGTGTGATTCTAGAAATAGGAGTCTGCTTCCATCGGTAAGGGTTTCTTTCCCCGTTTACTTGAGAGCTGCTGAGTTATCTTTCTGACTCTTGTATTGCATGTTCAGTTCCTTTACTTCAGTCTCTTTTTCTCTGAAAATGTGCTCGAAGCTTCACATATCCTCTGAGGGCTGTTTTGCCTGTGCCCACGGCTTGGGATGTGGAATATTCTCATTTTTAAGCTATTTTCTCTTGCATTCATGAGTTTTTCAGAGCTTCTGCCCCATATTTTTGAGGAGGTTGACGTTTTGGAGCCATCTTTCTGTTATTCATTTCCAGTTCTGTTGCTTTGGGTTTAGAACATGCGTTTTCTGTGATTTCTGTGCAATCTATGGAGTTTTCTTTATGCATTAAAACAGTGGAAATATTTTCAAGTAAACCTTCCACAAGTGTGCGAAAAAAACATACATTCACGGACAAAGCTCTCTTTATGGGTTTGCAGTCAAGCATTTAAGTTGATTTTTTAAAAAAAGATTTATTTATTTATTTGCAAGTCAGAGTTACACAGAGAAGGAGAGGGAGAGGGAGAGGGAGAGGAGGAGGGAGAGGGAGAGGGGGAGGGGGAGGAGGAGGGGGAGGGAGAAAGAGAGAGAGAGAGAGAGAGAGAGAGAGAGAGAGAGAGAGGTCTTCCATCTGCTGGTTCACTCCCCAGTTGGCCGCAATGGCTGGAGCTGAAACCAGGAGCCAGCAGCTTCCTCTGGGTCTCCCACGTGGGTGCAGGGACCCAAGGACTTGGGCCATCTTCTACTGCGTTCCCAGGCCATAGCAGAGAGCTGGAGTGGAAGAGGAGCAGCCAGGACACAAACTGGCGCCCATATGGGATGCCGGCGCTTCAGGCCAGGGCGTTAACTCGCTACGCCACAGCGCCGGCCCCTAAGTTGATTTTCTAATTTTCTGTCTTACTCCTTTTTCCCTTGGTCATTTTTCAAGTCCCTTAACATTCTCACCCTGTGGCTGCTTCTTCAGCTTTAATATTCTGTCACATATTTACACTTTGTATTTATACCATTAGGGTACTTACATGTTTACATACTTTATGCCTTTGACAATGGACTTTAAGTCTGTCCTGCATACTTTTTAATGTGTTTTAATGTTGCACTGTTCCATGTGTAAAGTTGACAGTGTTAACCAGGAAGGACTGCCCTTTTTTTAACTTTTATTTAATAAATTTAAATTTCCAAATACAACTTTTGAATTATAGTGGCTCTTTCCCCCCATAGCCTCCCTCCCACCTGCAACCATCCCATCTCCCACTTCCTCTCCCATCCCATTCATATCAAGATTCATTTTCAATTATCTTTATACCCAGACGAAGATCAATTTAGTATACACTAAGTAAAGATTTCAACAGTTTGCACCCACACAGAAACACAAAGTATAAAGTACTATTTGAGTACTAGTTATGCCATTAATTCACATTAAGGACAGAGTTCCCACATGGGGAGTAAGTGCACAGTGACTACTGTTGTTGACTTAACAATTGACGCTCTTATTGACGACATCAGTAATCACCTTAGGTTCTTGTCATGAGCTGCCAAGGCTATGGAAGCCTCTTGAGTTTGCCAACTCTGATCTTATTTAGACATGGCCATAGTCGAAGTGGAAGTTCTCCCCTCCCTTTGGAGAAAGGTACCTCCTCCGGTGGCCTGTTCTTTCTGCTGGGATTTCACTCCCAGGGCTCTTTCATTTAGGGTTTTTTTTTTTTTTTTTTTTTTTTTTTTGCCACGGTGTCTTGGCTTTCCATGCCTGAAATACTCTGATGGGCTTTTTAGCTGGATCTGAATGCCTTAAGGGCTGATTCTGAGGCCAGAGTGCTATTTAGGACATCTTCCATTCTATGAGTGCTATGTATCCTACTTCCTATGTTGGATAGTTCTCTCCTTTTTAATTCTATCAGTATTGGCAGACACTAGTCTTGTTTACGTGATCCCTTTGACACTTAATCCTATCATTATGATCAATTATTAATTTAAACTGATCGCCTGGACTGGTGATATGGCATTGGTACATGCCACCTCGATGGGATTGAATTGGAATCCCCTGGCACGTTTCTAGCTCTACCATTAAGGGGTAAGTCCGAGTGAGCATGTGCTGAACTGTACATCTCCTCCCTCTCTTATTCCCACTCTTATATTTAACAGGAGTCACTTTTCAGTTAAATTTAAACACCTAAGAATAATTGTGTGTTAACTGAAGAGTTCAACCAATGGTATTAAGTAGAACAAAAACATACTAAAAGGAGTAAAATAGCAAGTTGTCCCTCGACAGTCAGGACCAGGGCTGACCAAGTCATTCTTTCTCATAGGGTCCATTTCACTTCTACAGGTTTCCTTTTAGGTGCTCAGTTAGATGTCACCGATCAGGGAGAACATATGATATTTGGGACTGGCTTATAAGAACCGTCCTTTGTTATAAAATCCTTCCTGTCTCTAGTTGTCTCCTGCTGTTGCAGCATCCCCAGCGCTGCACACACCCTGCTCCGTGATCCCAGCGTTGGTCCCCTGCACTTTCTGCTGTCCTGTGGAGTCGGAGCTCTCCGCTCGCATGACTTGTGTGATGCCTCTACCCTTTAAGCAATGCGAGCAGCCAGGGGAAAGTAGAAAAACAACTCTACTGCTCCAAAGTTCTCCCTGACATTTTCCTCATTATTTCTTGAATCCACCATCCTTTTCTTTATTGGTTTCATTTTCTAAATTTGCCCATGTAAGCCTACAAGTTGTCCTTTTAGAAGGGTCGGTAAACTTTGAGTCACTGAATGTTTGGAGAAGTCCTCAAGTCGCCCCACCCATCGCTGATATTCACCAAGTGCGACGTTCTAGGTTTGAAACCCTTCTTCCTGGTGCTGGGGACATGGCTGCTGTCTTCTGGGACCGATTTTGTGGCTGAGACCGTGGCTGCCGTCGACTTTGCTCCCTGTGGGTAACCTGCGCTCGTCTTTCTGGACGTTTTCACAATGGATCTAGGCATGGGCCTTCCTCGTTCTTCTTGTACCACAGTAGTTTCCACACCCTGTTAATAGGATGAGACAAAACAAAACTCAAGACAGTTTTGGCACAGGAAGGATTGTTTCATTAAATCTGTGTGTATCTTCTCCCTCCCGTTATCGCGTTCTGGCCTGGAGACCGCATCAGGGGCGGGTGGGGGCTTCTGCTGCAGTCTTGGGTAATATTTCAGGTTTTCTCACCTAATTTTACCGTAGTCCTTTTGAGTTGAGTTTTGGGAGATTTTTCCTGATTTTCAGTTTTCCTACTTTGCTGTTCAGTTTTCCTTTTTTTTATTGGGTTTTCATTCTGGAAATCAGAGTTTTAACATTCTTGCTTTTTGTTGGGACTTGTCGCAGTTAACTGGTAGGCGTCCTGTGGGTTTCTCCGGACTCATCAGCTTTGCTCCCTTCCCTCCCCCTCCCTGTGTGCCGCGCCTCCTCCCTCTGCACTGCGTGAGGGGCGGTGCCTTTCATGCTGCTGGTCCCACCTGCCAGGACTCCCAGGACTCAGTCACAGCTGTGAGCCAGTGGCTGCTGTGGCTGCTGGGGCTGTGTTGGAGGCGATGGCCAGCTCTCATCTCAGAAGCCTGGCTCTGGAGCTGCGCCGGGGACAGAGCATGGGGGCAGCCGAGAGCTCTCCTTCAGGAACTTGAGCTTCCCAGGAGTCCTAGGGACCCTCCTTCTCAGCAGGCATCTGAGCAAGGCCGGCTTCTCTGGCCGCGGACTCCACCTGGAGGACCTCCTCATCCGAGATCCCCCTCCGGGGGCTGCGCGAGAGTGTTAAGGTTCATGGGAGAGCCACGCGTAGTTTTTGCGTAATGCACATTTTCCATGACCTTCGAGAAGGCCCCTTATCTGCCCAGATTTCAGGTTTCTTTGTACCACAATAAGTTGATCCTCTACTTCTGTTTCAGATCTTTGAGAAGTCTCCGTGATGATTTGCTGCCGTGGCTCTGCAGGAACAGGCTCGGCTGGGCAGTTCTGCTTGCCGTGCTGCCCACTGGACCCGATGTGTCTGGGTCTCGACTGGACTGCATCTCTGTGTGCTTGGTGCCTGGGCAGGGCTGGGTCAGGATGGAGGGGGTCTCTCTTCCCAGAGTGACCTCTCCATGGCGTGCCTCCCAGGGGACCTCCAGTGGGCTATCTGGACATCTCCCAGGGTCCTCTCTCTTAATGTCAGCCACAGGTCACCCAGGGCTTGAAGGAAGGAGTTGTCTGCAGAAGAAACTCAACACAGGGAGATGGGGTCCACCTGGCCGGCTTTGGACTCCAGCCTTTAAGCGCTTTCTCAGCTGACTTTCCATCGCCTGATCTTTTGACTCCTCTGACCTGGGGGAATGGGGACGTTTCCTGGAAGAATTTATTCTCAAGGTATTGTGTGTGCGCGTGTGTGTGTATAGTATGTGAATGTGTGTGTACGTATGTTTTGCATGTATACAGTGTGTATGTGTGTGTGTTGAATGTGTGTACAGTATGTGTATTGGATGTGTGTACAGTGTATGTACTGGATGTGTACAGTATGTGTGTTTTGGATAGGTGCTCAGTGTGTGTGTGTGTTTTGGATGTGTGCACAGTGTGTGTGTGTGTTTTGGTTGTATGCACAGTGTGTGTGTGTGTTTTGGATGTGTGAACAGTGTGTGTGTGTTTGTGATGTGCATACAGTGTGTGTGTTAGACGTGTGTACAGCGTCTGTGTGTGTTTTGGTTGTGTGCACAGTGTGTGTGTGTTTTGGTTGTGTGCACAGTGTGTGTGTGTGTTTGTGATGTGTATACAGTGTGTGTGTTGGACGTGTGTACAGCGTGTGTGTGTGTTTTGGTTGTGTGCACAGTGTGTGTGTGTTTTGGTTGTGTGCTCAGTGTGTGTGTGTTTTGGATGTGTGTACAGTGTGTGTGTGTGTTTTGGTTGTGTGCACGGTGTGTGTGTTTTGGATGTGTGCATGGTGTGTGTGTGTGTTAGACGTGTGTACAGTGTGTGTGTGTGTTTTGGATGTGTGCATGGTGTGTGTGTGTTTTGGTTGTGTGCACGGTGTGTGTGTGTTTTGGTTGTGTGCACGGTGTGTGTGTTTGTGATGTGTATACAGTGTGTGTGTCTTGGATGTGTCTACAGTGTGTGTGTTTTGGATGTGTGCACGGTGTGTGTGTGTTTTGCTTGTGTGCACGGTGTGTGTGTGTTTTGCTTGTGTGCACGGTGTGTGTGTGTTTTGGTTGTGTGCACGGTGTGTGTGTGTGTGTTTTGGAAGCATCGACAGAAAGCGTCCCCTGGATACTGCACTGCAGCGTTGGTGGTGTGCCTATTCCACCACTCTTCTGAGTTCTCCTTAGGTGTACGACAGGCCGATCACCTCTCATAGGGAAGCAAACCAGTCCATTTCATTTCTGTGAGCCCAGTTGGCTCAGAATCCTAATGCTTTTTGCAAAGGTGGTTTTACCGCAGCTCAGCATAGCCTGGAGAGCGTGGGGGCGATCTGGTTCAACGCGCCTTGGCCCCGCCTCCCTGGGTGCCGAACGTGCTGGGGTGATGCTCTGTGTCTGGGCTGCAGGAGACGGCTCCGAGCCCTGGCAGCTCAGGCGCTGCCCCGGGACACGAGGTGGCCTAGTGTGCGTCTCTCATCACTGTTGGACAGCTGTCCCCAACCCCAGTCTGAAATAGTTTCCACTCTCCTCAAATCGTCTGTTCTTATTGATCAAGAGAATCCCTGTGCGTGAATCTCTGGGCACGTCCTGTGCCGTCTCCTAGGCTCACTTCCCTGTTGCTAAGAGCACATGGAGTCCTGGTGCGGCTCACCTTTCCTGGGTGAATTTTCCAGTATTTCCTCACCCATCATTCATTCGTCATTCATTCATTCTACAAATTCACTGGGAGAAAAATTCTTCTCTCATGGAGTTTACAGCTGAAAGATGTCAAAAATAAGGTCTTTCTAAAGCAAAAATCTGCCTATTTGCTGGGTCACTTTTGTGCATTGGAGTTGGGCGCCGCTGACCGCCTGGGTGTGACTTAGCAGAAGGCACAGCTGCTGCTGGGGACTAGAGACACTCTGCACAGCCACTCCGCCCTGGGCTCTGTGGGTCTCCCCGCTAGGTGGAAAGGCCGTCGGTCCACACGGCTTTTGGACAGGGAAAGTGTCCTCGCCCTGTTCTGCTCTTCTCCGCCAGTTTCCAGGCTGTCCTTGGATATTCGGTTTGACATGGATTTTAGGGCTGTCGGCCGTCTGCGTTTGTGCTGGTCTTGCCGGCGTTCTCGCTGCTGCCCAGCCTTCCCCGCCCCGACACGGCGTACTTCCATACAGGGCTTTTATGTCACCTAGGGTATACTGGTGGTTTCCCTAATGCAACTTCTGAACAACTTTTGTTCATTTTATCCTGAATTATGCATTCTTATTTGCTCTTATGAAAGCAATTTCCTCCCATTATGTCTTCTAATTGATTAGAATGACTTTTCCTATGTATTTCACTCAAATTAACTCTACGAGTTCTTATGTATGCGATCACTTGCAGAGAACGATTTTGTAGATTACAAACTTCCTTTTCTGTGTTTGCCATCACACTGCACTGGGAAAATCTTGCAGGCGTAAAACTTGGGTTTTGAGGCACACGCCTTGTATGCAAGCGTGCTCCAGTGGTTACTGCCATGGAACAAGCCGGCAAGCTCATCATCTCACATGGAATTGGAAAAATACAAAAGTCTTGAATGTTTGGGTTTCAGAATTGCAGAAAGGGATTGTGGGTGTGTTAATGTTTCTGAGGCAGGCAGAGCATCCCGTTTCTCAGCCATGTATCTTCTTAAGCCCGGGGCTGGGCGATGGTAGCAGGGCTGAGCTGGATCCCTGTCTTCCCCCGCGCAGTGCACTGAGAGCCCCTGGAAGACCCTGTGTGCTGGTGCCGCATCCTCCATGGAGGCAGGATCGAGGACCGCCCCGCCGGGTGGACACCGTGCTGGATGTGGGGAGGCAGCACCGCCCCTGCCCATCCATCCGCAGGCAGCTGCACAACCTCCCAGGAAGTGCCCGTGACTGCCCACGGTGAGAATTCTCAGGCTCTTGTTAGATTGCTTTGCTCTTCTTAATGCAATTTTTCAGCAACTCAACATATTTGTCCTTGAGCAATTTGGACACCGGTCCATGTTTGTAAAGAAAACATTCCCGGGAGAGCCTCTGGAGGGAGATGGAGTGTGTGGCCGTTTCGGGATGGAGCGGGCAGTGGCCATCAAGGCCTCATGCGTTTCCTGCCCTGCCACCTGCGCAGTGCGTTGGATGCCACTTTCCATGTTGGTAAGCAGGTCGCTCCTCGGCTTAAAAATGAGGCCCAAGCTCCCCAGCTTCTTGGTCGAACCAATAAAGCTGGCAACAATAAAAAGAAACAATGCATAATGTTCATTATACTGCCGTGTGGGGAGTTTGTTTAAGACTTGGGCCCTAAATGGTTTTTAATCCCAGGACGACCTGATTGTGATAACGGGAGAGCGGCAGGCCAGCCGTCCGTTATAAAATCATTGCAAATACGAGCAGAATAAAAAATGGTTAAAGGGATCTTGTTACAGATTCTGTTTATTCCGTGAGGATTTGAGGCAAGCAAATAGGCAATGATTCTGTTTGGGACTTGTTCCTGAAAGATTACCTTTTATGTAGGTGAGTCCAAAGGTTAAAGGAGTAAACAGAATTTAAATACGGCCAGTTTTCGTAATTTTTCTATTGTTTGACTTAACTCCTTCCTAACATAATAAAAAAAAGAAAAAAAAAAACTCAGCCCGCAGGACCTGGCAAAGGATAAAGAAGCCTTAAGATGGAAAAGCCGTGAAATCTTGCTAGGGCTTTTCTATAAAATACCATTTTGATTTTGAGTCTAGAAAAGTGCTTTGCTTCTCAAATGACCATAAACCTGCAGAAGTCCAATCCTGACTTCGGCCAGCTCGTGCCTGAGCGGTCGGCGTCGCCACGTTACGAGGTCCTGATGACGGAATCGGGGGGGAGGGCGATCCTGGACTCTATTTTGGCACCGTGCAGAGCTCGATGTTGCCGCAATTATTGGTTTTCTGAAATATGTTCCTATGCATTATTCTGATCAGATTACTTCCCTTGCACAATTCTCTGGTGAGTACGAGGACAATAGCACAAAATAAATCTCTCTCTGAAATTTAATCTCCGTGTCTGTACCCTGTTAAGGACAACAGCTCCAGTTCTCTGATAAGGAGCCGTAGATCTTCCCTAACGGAGGGCTTTTGTGTTTTAATTATCTCTACTGGAAATTCACCAACAGGCAAATGATGACATCGCTGATGGTTATGTAAGGGACAGTGTTGAAGCACAGCTCTTGTTCCCACAAGCCACCAGTGGCGAAATCCTAATTCCTTTTATAAAAAATTCTACGGTTGATTGGGCTGGAGTGGTCAATCCGAAGGGTCACCCTTTTGCTTCCTATAAGTTTCCAGGGTAATTCTTTCCAGAACCTTCTGAGAAAGTGGTGGCTGAGCTCAGGGAACCGCCCTGGGACCCGGAGGCTCCCACGGAAAGGGGCCAAGCAGCTCTCTCTGGGCGTCAACTTTCTCCCAGGTGCCGAGGAATGTCCCAGGCAGGAAAACCCGGAATATTTGTGCCGGGGGGCCCTGCAGAGGGGCCCTGCCTCTTGCTCCTTGAACCGTGGGGCAGGAGCAAACATGAGTGATGGTGGGAAGAGGGCCTGTAAAAATAGGACCTGGCTCCCAGCTGAAGCCGGCGGCCGGGCAGGATTTCCTAAGACCCTCTCTGGAGAGTGGCCAGAAAAAAGTGCCCGCAGGACGTGGGAGCCACAGAGCAGCGCCCGGGCTCAAGTGCCCCTGCGCGGGCGGAAACGGCCACCTGGAAGTCCCGCTTCCCTCTTTCTAGGAGCGGCATTGTCCGAGCGTGGCCAGCCCTGCTCATGTGGGTGTGGACCTCTTGGAACAGACTCACATCCTGGGGAAGTATCCAGGAAATGTTTATTCTGTATTTCAAAATTAGCTTAAAAAAAAAGATAAAAGAAAGACACGTTCATTCTTAAAGCAGAGTACAAAATAGGTTACATTAAAAGCTGACCCCTCCCCTCTGGCTCCCTTACCCCACAGCTGTCCCAGGCCTGTCCCAGGGGCTGCCCAGGGGCCACTATCTGCTGCCCACGCTGCTCTGAGCCTTGCTCGGCTTCACCTGACGGCTCCTGGATCCCAGATGCTCATGTCACTCGTCCACCTGGGAACGGTGGCCGTGGGGTCTGGTTTTCCACCATTGTACACGAAGGCGAGGCCGTCAGGAGGACATGGCTGTGGGCGGGACTCAGCTCACAAGCGACCCTCGCCCCCTGCCATGCTGCTTGGCCCTCCGAGCCGGGTTCCTCCTGGGTGAAGGCGAGGTACCAAGAAGCTGCACCTGCAGCTATGGAGGTCACTCGGGCACAGGAGCAGAGGGCAGAGGGCAGGCAGGGAGTGGGCCCTGCAGGCTGACCTGAGCACCTTGTCAAGGCTGGGTCCAGATGGGGGCACTGGACACTAAAGATGCTTCCCAGCGTCCCTGCCGGGTGGCGGGATGGCAGCCTGAGCCCTGCTGTCCCCAACAAGGCCCGGGCACCTCTGTCCAGAACGGGGCCTTCACACCCAGGCAAACCTTTGCCAATCTACAGGTGGACGTGGTGCTTTTCAGCTTTGATTTGCATTTACTTACTTCTGTTTATTTCATATCTTCTAGAGATTATTTATTTATTTGAGAAGGAGAGAGAGAGAGGGAGAAAGAGAGAGAGAGGTGTCTCCCATCTGCTAATTCACTCCCCAAATGGCCTCAACAGCCTGGTCTGGACCAGGCTGAAGCCAGGAGCCAGGAGCTTCCTCCAGATTTCCCATGTGGGTGCAGGGGCCCAAACACTTGGGAGCTGGATGGGAAGTGGAGCAGCCGGGACTCAAACCGCCGCCCATCACAGCTGGTGGCTTGCCCAGTACGCCACAGGAACAGCCCTCTTTGTTGCGTTTCTTCTGCACAGCCCGTTCCTGTCCTGACATTTTCCTGTTGGGTTGATGAAACGTAAATGAACAAACGGATGGGTGAGAACCAGGCAAAGTCTCTTCCCACCTGTCGTGGTTGCCACGTCTCCCCGAGATCTGCATTTCCTTTTTGATGTAGTCTGTGGAGTTTTTGCCTCACAGAATTTTACAAATTTTACTTGTTAGAGTTATTGGCTTTATTTCGTCTGGGGTTTTAGACACCATTATAACCATTTCCGGTTTGCTAGGCAAATCCATGGCTTTTCAGAACTGCCGTGCTTCTATTTAGAAAGGTAAGGTTCGGTCCAGATGAATTTCTCTTTTGTGTAACAGGTGGAAGCAGCCATCATGCCCCCAGCCCCGCCTTGGCAGTGTCTTGTCCAAAGACAATTCATCATCCATCTTTCTCTCCACCGTTTTAAATGGCTACATTCCATGTTATAATACAAAAATTTCTTCATTTATTCTATTTCTGGATTCTGTCGCATGTATTTACCTAAGCATTCCTATGTCTGTCTCTGGCTGCCTTTTTATTTTTAGTGTCTTTTTAAACATTTATTTATTTTATTAGAAAGGCAGAGAGAGAGAGAGAGCGAGCGCAAAAGAGAGGAGAAAGAGAGAGAGCTATCTGTCGTCTGCCACTTCACTCACCGACAGCTGGGGCTGTGTCAGCCCAAAGCCAGGAGCCGGAAGCTCGGCCCAGGTCTCCCACATGGGGCAGTGGAGCGGTCACCTGCTGCCTCCCAGGGGCGCTGGACTGGAGCCTGGAGCTCTCACCCCACTTCCTGACTGTGGTGTGGGCGCCCACGCAGTGCCCAAGCGTAACCATCACTCCCGTGCCTGCCCCTGGATTACGTTCTCTTTAATGGTTTGACACACGGAGTTTTCTTTCTCTTAGTGTCTAGTCCTGTGAAGTTTAGCCTGCTGAGCATAGTATTTCAAATTGCTTTAAATGTGGCTTTATAGAGATTAAACAATAGATCGCTCTTTCAAAACTGTTTCTTCACTATCTTTGTTTTTATCTTTATTTCAACATAACTTTGTCAAAATTTCAAATGTTCTTTATTTTAATTCATTACTTGTTGGATGACTGATGTCTTCTCTCCCCCAGTGTGTTTCCTTCTGTTTATCCAAATCTCTGCGCTGTCCTTCGGGTTCAGTGTTTTCTCCACTGTGGCTCTGCCTGGTTCTCAAGTCCACGCCTAAGAATTTCGTCGGTTTCTTGCTCCTGTGGTGGGAAATCCTCCTCCGGTATACATGTCACCTACTTACTTACAGAGGAGCTATGGATTCTTGAGTAGCAATTCACAGCCAATCACTGCTCGTTGCCTCTCGCAGTTTGTGGCACTTCAGGTTTGTTTTTCCAGAGGCGCTCCACGATTTGTATTTTGCTAATTTGTATCACGGTATCTTTTACATCCTTCTTCCTACTTGTCTTTGCGTTTTTTTAAAAAAATAATTACCTATTTGAGGGATGGAGACAGAGTTCCTATCTGTTCACTCCCCAAATGCCTGCGATGGCCAGAACTGGGCGGGGCTGAGGCTGGAAGCCAACGACTCAGTCCAGGTCTTCAGGGCGGGTGACAGGAGCAGGGCGACTTGAGCGGTCCCCTGATGGCTCCCGGACCTGCGCCAGCAGGAGGCTGGGATGGGCAGCCTGGGGGGGGGGGGGCTCGAGGGCTTCACCAAGGCTCCTTAGGCAACTTCCTGAGTTTGGGGATTTTGTCCATTTTTTTCAGGTCTTGCCCCTCATATGTTATTTTTATTGCTCAATTCTAACTGTTTTTATGCTTCAATAAATTATAGATACATAGTACGGGTAGTAATAAGGTCACAATATGTGATCACACTTTCCCTTCCTTTTTACTTCTTAAGTCTTGCCTTTGTTTGACTTCTCAAGTTTTCATTTTCCCGGTTCTGGTGGTTTGTCAGCATTCCCTTTCTGTCCCTTTAATAGTCACTGCTTAAAATTTCATCTGCCTGCCTCTACCCTCCTCTGGAAAAACACAAGGGCTTCAGAGTAACGGCCGGCCGTGGCGAATCTCTCAGCAAGGGGCCAGTGCGTCCACGTTAGTGATTATCACTCCAAGCAACACCATTGGAAACAAGGGTGCCTCAAAACACTGGTGGGCAAATGGGATTTTAAATGCGTATTTTGGTGCAAAATGATTCAAATCTATGTATCATTTTTTCATAATACATATTTTCTATGAATTTGTGAAATCCTTTTTTCAATTTACCACTTTAACCACTTAAAATGTATTTTGTTTATTTTCATTATATTTTTTGGACAGGCAGAGTTAGACAGTGAGCGAGAGAGACAGAGAGAGAAAGGTCTTCATTTTCCATTGGTTCACTCCCCAAGTGGCCACTACGGCCAGCGTGTTGCGACCGGCACGCTGTGCTGATCCGAAGCAGGAGCCAGGTGCCTCCTCCTGGTCTCCCATGAGAGTGCAGGGCCCAAGGACCTGGTCCAATCTCCACTGCCCTCCCAGGCCACAGCAGAGAGCAGGACTGGAAGAAGAGCAACCAGGACAGAATCTGGTGCCCCGACCCGGTCTAGGACCCAGAGTGCTGGTGCCGCAGGCGGAGGATTGGCCTAGTGAGCCATGGCGCCGGCCTATTTTCATTATTTAAAAGGCAGAAGAAACAGAGACTGAGAGAGAGAGAGAGAGAGAGAGAGAGAGAGATCGTCCATCTGCTGGTTCACTCCCCAAATGCCCACACGAGGCAGGACGGGGCCGAGCTGAACCTGGGAGCCCAGAACTCCATCCAGGTCACCCATGTGGGTAGCAGAGGCCCAAGCACTTGAGCCGTCATCTGCAACTTCCCTGGATGCGTTAGCAGGAAACTGGATTGGAGGTGGAGTGGCCGGGACTTGAACCGGCACTGTGGTGCGGTTTGCATGACTCCGACGAGGCGGCTTAGCCTGCTGTGCATGGCACGATCCTTTGTAGACCTTTGTGCTGCCTGTTTTCTTGACTTGAGGGGTGTGTGCACGTGCGTGTGCCCACATGCCTGAACACACAGTTTTAGGATGAGTCTAGTCCATTTGTTATTAAGGGTTTTCATTTAATCAGAAAAGAACTTTAAGGTTTATGGAGTGTAATGTTGACACTGTTTATCCTCTCTCCTGTCTATTGGTATGTGAGTGACACTTCCTTGCGTTGTCATCTGTAGAGCAGAGCCTGACGTCGCATCTCTTCTGTACTCATTCTTGCAGAATCCACTTCCCACACAGACATCATGCTTCTAGGCGGTGGCAGCCAGCAAAGGGAGAGTCTGTCCCTGCCGAGCCGCGGCGTGTGCCACAGGAGAGCTGGAGGTGGAGAGCAGCTGGGGCAAGTGCAGAGGGAACCTGGGCGAGACCTGGGAGAGACGCAGGCAGAGCTCTGAGTGGCGCACTGGCTCCTGGGCTCCTTGCTGGGCCGTCTCTCTTGTTGATGGTTAAGGGTCTTTTGCAAAACAGCACATTCTCTCTTTCATCCACTCTCTGTGGCCTTTTGTTTATCTTTGAAATCATATTTACTTATTTAAAAGGCAAGAAGAGAAAGAGGGACAAAAAGAAACCTTCCATGCACTGATTCCAAATGCCTGCCACAGCCAGGGCTGGGCCAGGCTGAGGACAGGAGGCAACTCCGTCCAGGTCTCCCCCTGGGTGGCCCGGCCCCAGCTGCTCCAGTCACCACTTCTGCCTCCCGGGTGTGAGTTAGCAGGAAGCTGGAACTGGAAGTGAAGCCAGTAGTCCAATCCAGGTCCTCCGGTGTGGGAGGTGATCCCACTGCACGAAATGTCTGCCTCTTGGTGCCTCGATTTTTATAAAGATGAGGAGTGGGATGGTTGTGGGTGGGAGGGAGGTTATGGGGGAAAAAGCCACAACGATGCAACAGTTGTACTTTGTAAATTTATATTTATTAAATAAAAAATTTATTTGTGTTTATTTGAAAGACAGAGTTTCAGAGAGAGAGAGAGAGATCTTCTACCTGCTAGCTCACTTCCCATATGGCCACAACAGCCAGGGCTGGGCCAGACTGAAGCCAGGAGCCAGGAGCTTCTTCCAGGTCTCCCACGCGAGTGGCAGGGGCCCAAGCACTCGGGTTTTCCTCGGCTGCTTTCCCAGGTGCATCAGCAGGGAGCTGGGTCAGAAGTGGTGCAGCCTGGGCTTGAACTGTCGGCCATATGGCATTGCAGGTGGCTGCTTCACCCATTATGCCACAATGCTGGCCCCTACCTCTTGGCATCTTTTAAAAGTGTTTCCAGGGGCCAGCGCCATGGCACAGTAGGTTAATCCTCTGCCTGTGGCGCCAGCATCCCATATGGGCACCAGTTCCTACCCAGCTCTCTGCTATGGCCTGGGAAAGCAGTAGCAGATGGCCCAAGTCCTAGGGCCCCTCCACCCACATGGGAGACCTGGAAGAAGCTCCTGGCTCCTGGCTTCAGATCGGTGCAGCTCTAGTCCTTGCGGCCATCTGGGGAGTGAACCAGAGGATGGAAGACCTCTCTCTCTCTCCCTCTCACTGTCTGAAACTCTATCTCTCAAATAAATAAATAAAATCTTAAAAAAATTTCATAAAAAAGTGTTTCCAATATACAATATCTGGTTCAATTTTAAATTAAAATACTTTAATAGATGAACTTAACATGTGTCTATTATTTATACCTATTGTCTAGTATTTATTATCTAATATTTATATCTATTATCTATCAGGTTGTGGCTGAAATCTGTATTTATTGTTATGTACTTGTAGAAATTTTCATGCCTTTTTGGTTATTGTTTCGGTAACAGTTTTGTTTCCATTGCCTCTTTTACTCACTTAACCTGAAAGAGAGGAAGAGTGAGCCTGTCTTTAGGAAGGGCTAAAGTTTATTTTAGATCTTCCAGTGGTCATTTTACAGCTTTGAAAATGTGTTTCATTTTTGTGTTGTATTTGGCTCCAAACATGTTGACTTACTCTCGTCTAGGAACCATGTGGAAACCTGCAGGCTTCTACGCCCTCCCCCCATCTCTGGATTTTTGCTCATGTTACAATGTCACATTGTTCATCAAACACACACAGACACACGCACCAACGGATTTCCCACTTCTTCCCCGTGATTCTCGCAATTCCTTCGCCCTGGTTCTGTCTCAGTCCACCGGCACCACCAGCACACCCACTTCCTCTCCAGCTGTGTTCTCTAGGTTGCCGGAGATGCTACTTGGTTGGTTTTGCATGAAGATCTTGTGTCCCTCATACTTGAGGATGTTTTCTGTTCACTGGAGACATAGACCAATGGGCTGGTGTGAAATCCTCGGTTACACCTGCTGCCCTGCATGGTCTTTCTCACGTGGTTCCCGGGACCCTGCCCACAATCAGCCTGCTCCCCAGGCAGACCAGCGCGAATCCAGCAGTTCAGAGTTTGCGCTGTGGCCTGGAGAGCTCCACCCTGGGAAAGCAGGGCCCAGCGCTCCTCTGCAGCTCAGCTCCAGCCTGGGGCTCCTGGCTCTGAGCCACCTGTGCAATGCCAAGTCTCCAGCCAGCCAGGATTTTCCCTTTGTTCGCTGATTTCCTCTTTGTGACTTAGTGTCTTTAAGGAATTTTTAAAAAAAAATTGTTGGAATTCCATCACTTCCTCTGGGTCCTCTTGGTGCTGCTGGTCTGGTCCGTGATGCCGCCTGGGTCTGGGGAGCAGGGCTCCTGGTTTGGGGGGTCGTTCCGATCCTCTGGTCTGTGGGCCTAGTGCGTTCTTTCCTCTTGGCCACCCCTCCTGAGGTGGTCTTTGTCTCTATGGCCTGGGTCAGCTCTGGATGTTTTTCTTGAACTTGTCCAGGAAGTGTGTCTGTATTCATGTATTTTTATGAGGCCGTTGCACTTACTGTTGACGGTGTGAGAATTAAGATACTTGTTAGCCTTGTAGATTGTGATGAAATTTGAAATGTGTGTGATCAGCGTGTTCAACTGATGCTGTTTGGGTGATGGCCGCCCAGGTCACGATGGATAAGGTGGGAGGTCACCTTTTGGTGTTGGGCGGCCTGGCCACATTCTGCCTCTGACCTCTCATTCTGCCTCCCTGTTCTTTCCCTAAAAGTTTCCTAAGCCTGGGGCTGGCACTGTGGTGCAGAGGTTTAAGCTGTCACCTGTGACACTGGAATCCCATGTGACTACCAGTTCACGTCCCAGCTGTTCCACTCCCTATCCAGCTCCCTGTTGATGCACCTGGGAAGGCAGCAGAAGATGGCCCAGTGCTCGGGCCCCTGCACCCATGTGGGAGACCTGGCTGGAGTTCCAGGCTCCTGACTTCAGCCTGGCCCAGCCCTGGCCATTGCAGCCATCTGGGGAGGGAATCAATGGATGGAAGATTTCTTTCTCTCTCCATCTCTCCTCTCTCTGTAACTCCGCCTTTCAAATCAATCAATCAATCTAAGAAACTCCTCATCTTGCACTTTAGCACTAGGTCTGGTCATGTTTTTAAGTTCCTGCTTTTCAGCACAGGGCTGTGCTCAGAGGGAACCCAGGGTGGAGACCCAGGGCACGTGGCCTCGGCTCTCCCTCCGAAGGCAGATCCCCCGATGGAACCAGCTGCTGGAGCAACACTGGAACTTGAGTATGTCTGAGTTTTTCAGGAGGGAGAGAGCCCTGATCACAGAAATCCGGAGTTAAAAATCCATCTCAGCAGCTGCCGATCCCAAGCCCCTCCAGTCAGGATCGGCCTTGCCAGGCGTGTCCACACCCCTGCTTTCTCCCACCTGACTCCCAGGGCTGCCCTTCAGCCCATCAGAGGGGCAGCCTGAGTCCCATTCTCCCGGCTGCCTGCTCACAAGCAGATGTCTCAAAGGACCGCCTCCCGGAGCGCGACTGGGAACGGAGCAGGGACCCTGGGACACTCTGCTGGACACGGGCAGGTCTCAGACCCGGCCTGTGTGCAGGTGCACAGCGGACGCTGCAGCCTGCGGCACGCATGGGAAACGGCAGACAGGTGCGGGGGCGCACAGGAGGTGCGTCGGAGCTGACAGCTGTCAGTCATGGTGAGGGACGGCTGCCCACCCACATCCTCGCTCTGCTTGCCGAAGTCCCTGCTCCTATTTGGGTTTCTGGAGCGTTCAGGTGAAATCTGCAACCTGGAAGACAGCGCGTGACCGCAGGCCTGCTTTGCAGATTAGCATATCTCACAGGCATATCAGCTCGTTAGGACACCCTGCGCTCGCGGTCGTGCCGAGCTGGAGCCCACGTCCGTCCGCACGGCACTCACAGAGCAGGGAATTTGGAGTGGGGCTCCTGCCGCTGACTGCCAAGTGCAGCTGGCTCTGCCGGCTCCGTGCCCTCGCTGTGAACTTGTCCGAGGAACTCGCGGAAAATATTTTGAACGTTATGAAGATGCACTTGAAAGACCTGTTAAAAGACCTGGTGAGCGCGCCCCCCCCAGGGACGCTTGCTGAGTGGGTAAAGAGCTGACCCTCGGCGCCTCGTCCGGAGGATCCTTCAGCCCGAAGTCATCGACAGCATCCCGCAGAGTCGGCTCTCAGGCTCCTGCGCCACCAAGGACAGCGGCTAATCTGAGACCTGGCGCTGCCCGCTGCCAGGGACCGCACCTCACAACAGTGCTCCTCGAAGCGGCTGCCCGGGCTGGCAGCATCGGCCGTGCCGGAGGATTTGTTAGAACTGCAGATGCTCACAGCTCGCCCAGGCCTGCAGCAGCAGACGCTGTGGGCCTTGGTGCCAGCCCAGAATCTATCTGAGAACCACTGTCCCAAGGGGAAACGCAGGGAGACCCCAAAGCCCTTCATTCATGGCAAACGGCAAAGTCATCTTTTCATTGAGAAGTTTATTTTCAAGTGTGTTGGAGCAGGTGGATCACTAGTTATATGTCATCTTCTGGAATCTAACCTTGTGAAGCACAGCTGACTGTTCTATACTCACGTGTGTGTCCTGGAGACACGTTCTGTGTGTTACGGGACATTTGATGTTTCATTAGTGGGGGTGTTACTTTATTCAGTGGGAACGAGTGTTTAAGAAGAAAGTGAGTAGATCACGTGGTACAGCTGCTGGCAGTGCAGCTGTGTCTCGTTGTAGCCCTTTCTGCAGGAAACACGGACTGCACTACGGGTGAGAGCATGCCGGGAGGGGTCGTCACGTGGAGGATGGGGGGATGCGGGGGGAAGCGGTGCTGCTGTTGTTTGTTTCCGTTTTTGTAATTAGCACGTGGCTGAGTCACCAGTGGCATTTCAGCACGCAGCACGCAGTAGGTGGCTCTAGAGTACGGTGATCCCACCCCCCCAGATCTTCCTGGAAACCAGAAACTTGAGAGTGTGTGTGTGTGTGTGAGAGAGAGAGAGACAGAGAGAGAGACAGAGAGAGAGACAGAGAGATCTTCTACCCATTGGTTTACTCCCCAAATGGCAGAACTGGCCAAAGCCAGCAGCCAGGCACTGCACCCAGGTCTCCTACGTGGGTGACAGGGACCCAAGCGCTTGGGCCATCTTCCGCCGCTTTCCCATGGGGCAGCTGGGACACAAATTGTGCACACATGGGCTGCTGGCATCAGAGGCACAGCTTTACCTGCTACGCTGCAGCCCTGGTCCCTTTTCTCATCTCCAAAGTTGCACACAACAGAATCCTGTCTAGGAGGTGTTCTTGAGTTTTGACAAATGCTTAGAGTTATGTACTCACCACCACGATGAACACACAGAATGGTCCCTCACCCCTCAAAATCCCCTTCCCCTGTATCCTGCCTTTTCCAGATGGGATGACAAGGGATGATGCCATTAAGTCTGGCATGAAGATGTGTGCATGGTGTGTGTGCATGGTGTGTGTGTGTGCCTGTGTGCATGTGTGTGCCTGTGTGTGTGTGTGTGTGTGTCTTTTCTTGCGATTGCTAAGTTGTGTTTCGTTTATTCTTTTCCAGTTGAGACACTGTCAGCCTGGGCCATTATAAATAAAGCTCCTGTAAACTTTCAGCTGCAGACTTCGGTGTGTGAACCAAGTTTCATTTCTCTCGGGTTAGGACGCAGGATGAGGTTTGCTGCCTCGCACACCAAGTTGGAAGTGACCGGGCCATTTTGTTCTCCCACCAGCAGTGTGTGAGTTCCACCTGCCTCCCAGTGCTGTGCCGTTGGGATTGTAGTAGTTTTATTTGGCCCTCGGTTGATTGCAGGTTTAATTGCGTTTCCCTCCTGGCTCTCGAATACCCCTGAATGTGTTTATTTGTCGCTTGTATATCCCCTTTGCTGAAGTGTTCAAGTTTTTGTCCATTTTTTATTGCTTGTTTATTTTACTGCAGTTGAGTGTTGAAAGTTCTTTATAGATTCTAGATAGGGGCACTCATGCTTTCTCAGATATGAGAGTTGCAAATCTTTTCTCTGGGTTTAGGCTTTGTTTTCTCAATGAATGATTCGAGGGCCTTGCTTGTCCTTGGAGGCGCTCAGCAGTGGCCACCCGGCAAGAGCAAAGGCCGGCCTTCTGGAACTTGCTATAGTGGAGAGTCGGCCATCGGCGCTGGCATTTGGCAGGGCCTTGGCGGCGGGCAGAGCAGCCAGGAGGCTTCCCGGTGGGAGGCGGAGGCTTCGCTGTGCCCTCCTGAAAGCTGAGAGGGAACGCGTCCAGTGTGATGGTTCTGGGCAGCGCGTTTGGCTTCCTCCTGGCGCTGAGCTGCAGGCTGGCAGCGGCAGGCGGAGGCAAACGTGGGGAGAGCTGGCAGTCAGCGAGCACGTTCTGGCAGCGTTGGGCCGCTTGCTCCCGAGGCTGCGGGTCGCGCTCCCGCCATCCTGGAAGGTCGGTTCCTGTAGTCGGTCTCTCGTCTTAGGGGAGCCAGTCCTGGGATGAGTGCACATCAGGAAAGAGCTCGGGACAGTTAGGGAAACATTTCTGGCAGGTGTTCCAGGGAGTGTTTGGGCCTGGTCACGGTGCTTCCCTGGCTGGAGTATGTGCTGTTGGCCCTGGGAGGGAGCTGGTGAGAGCCGTGGCTTGTCCCCAGTCCCAGTGCGATGGCATCCCTGGGCTGGCATTCCCTCAAAGGAGCCCCGGGCTTGGCAGACACGGGCAGTTTTATCTTCACTGAAGCCCCAGCTAGGTGGGGTGAAGGGTTCTGTCTCCTGACCTCATTTCCTGTGCACCTGCTGCAGCTCTGCTGAGCCTCCCAGGGTGGGCCCTGCCTGCAGCGAGCCCAGTGGGTGAGCCTGCAGCGAGCCCCGCTCCGTGTGTGCAAGCCCAGTGGGTGAGCCTGCAGCGAGCCCCGCTCCGTGTGTGCAGGAGCGAAATGACACCGCCAGTGCTGGCTCCCCCGCGCCTCGATGTGCCGGGTGCTAGCTGCTGTCTGGGCCAACAACCCGCCTCAGCCAGATGACCTGTCACCTTGGCCCACTGGGCTGTGACTGCAGTCACTCCAGGTTTGGCTGATGGGAGCGAACTCTGGCAGCTGGCAATCAGTGTTGTGGCCGTGACCGGCTCCGGCATTGGAACTGGCACCCTCCGCGGCAGGCGCCCGTGGTGTCGGCACAGATCTGCACCGATGGAGGGGGCCTGGCCGCCAGCACCACGGGCCTCCACCCTGGCCACCAGGGCTCCCCTGGGCTCCTCGGCTGGCCAATGCCTTTTCGTCTTCCACCGTAGTGACCCTTGTCTTTCTTCCTTGTTGCTTCTCTGGGGAGGATCTGGGGGCATTTTGGTTAATTCTATCTATGGGCAAATAAGTAAAACATTCTGTCTGTTTATATGATTTTAGGGAAATAATGCTTATATTTTTAAAGATGCATTTATTTACTTGAAATGCAGAGTCTAGAGAGAGGGAGGAGTGGGGAAAGAGAGAGAAAAGAGAGAGAGACAGACACATCTTCCATCCACGTTTTCACTCCCAAATGTCAGATCTGCTGACAGGCGGAAGCCAGGAGCCAGAAGCTTCTCCCAGGTTCCCCACGTGGGCGCAGGACTCCAAGCACTTGGCCATCTGCTGCTGCTGGATCAGAGGTGATCGGGATCGAGCCTGCACAGGACGCTGGCGCTGCAGGGGGCCTAGCCCACAGTGCCACAACACTGGCCCTGGGGAAATCGTTCTTCCATTCAAAACTTCGCCATCCTGCAGAGCATAAACTCCCTTCGAGCCCCACACTGAGCCGTTCACACCTGGTGTAAGTGGGCACCGAGGTTCCCAACGGCTGCTCCTAACACAGCAGGCTCGGAGGAGGGAGGTGAGCACTGAGGGTGGGGCGAGCCTGGTGAGATCTCAACGCAGGGCTTCTCCCGGCCTCCCGGATGGCTCAGCTCCTCGTGGGGCAGTCGGCAGCAGGAGCGCCCCCGGGGTGGGGGAAGCCCGATGCGTCTGGGCTCTGCGTGACCTCGGGCAATGGGAGGTGTCTCTTATCCCTTAGGCTGTGGGGAGAAACAGTCTCAGGAGCCCGAGGATCTGGTGCCTCCACAGCGGTCTCCAGGGCCCGTGTGCAGGTCTCAGCTCTGTACGCACAGGCCCCTCCTGCTGCCTGCACTTGTCGGTCGGGAAAGCAGGCGGCATCAGATGCCGGCTGTGCTGGCATTTCTGTCCCTGAAGTCTAAGGATCTCTTGTGGCCAGCAGTTCACCGTCATCCAGTTGGCTTCTTTTTATTTATTTATTTTTCACAGGCAGAGTTAGACAGAGAGAGAGAGACAGAGAGAAAGGTCTTCCTATTTCCATTGGTTCACCCCCCTAAGTGGCCGCTATGGCTGGCGCTGCACTGATCTGAATCCAGGTGCCAGGTGCTTCTCCTGGTCTCCCATGGGGTGCAGGGCCCAAGCACCTGGGCCATCCTCCACTGCACTCCCAGGCCACAGCAGAGAGCTGGACTGGAAGAGGGGCAACCGGGACAGAATCCAGCGCCCCAACTGGGATGCCGGCGCCGCAGGCAGAGGATTAGCCTAGTGAGCCACGGCGCTGGCCCCAGTTGGCTTCTTGACCCGTGTCACTCTGAGTGCTGCATCTTGAAGTCCCCTTTTTATTGTTCTTAAAAGTCTTAGCATCAGGCCTCAGCTCCAGGGAGGCGCTCACTGATAGGCGCGGTTGCTTTGACTAACGTGCATTTGTACCCGGAGCTGATTTGCTGCTCAAATTGTTCAAGATCTCATCCAGAACTCTCTGCGTCTCTGTCTTCATCTTGCTGTGATCACGTGAGGAGCAGGCAGCCTAGGAGCTGGAGTGTCCTTGAGGCCCGTGTGAGGGTCAGGGCTGCTGGGCTTGGCCTTGGGTACCAAGGGGTGTACGTTGATGCACCCCAGAAAGCCCTATTTCCAACCCCACAAAATGCACGTAAAATAAACCTTGTGCTCTGTGAGCTTGGAACTAAGAACGTGTATTTGAGACTTGAGGCTATAGCCTGCGAGAGTCTATTCCTTTATTTAAAAAAAAAAAAAAGACGCTGTTCTCCGGCGGCTCGTGGGTGTGTTTAGGGGCCCAGTGTGACAAGATGTTAGCAGTCCGTGAACCCGGCTGGCGGGCTTGCGGGTGTTCACGGACACTGTTCTTTGTGCTTTCCTTGCTGTATCTGAAAAGGCTTTATTTATTTACTTATTGGAAGACAGAGGCAGGAAGAGGGAGAAAGAACGAACGAGCACACGTCCACCCCCTGCTTCACTCTCCACATGGCCTCCGAGATGCTGGTACATGTCCAGGCCAAAACCAGAAGCCTGGAGCTCCATCCAGGCCTCTCCAGTGGGCGGCAGAGGCCCATGCACTTGGGCAGCTGACGACCCAGTGGTGCGCTGGGAAATGAGTCCAGCCCCAGCCAGGAGTGCCCCGTGTGGTCACCTGCAGGCCCTGGCATGGTAGCTCATCCTTGAGTGGTGCCCTGTAGTCCTGTGCTGCTGCTCCTGGCTGTGCAGGAAGGGTGAGGACCGTGAAGGTGCTGAGCGCCTCTGCCCCGCCGGTTCCCTCGTGGTGTGGCAGAGCCAGGAGTCTTCTCTGGCTTACAGAGGGTGCACAGTGACTGCGTCCTCTTAGAGGGTCCTTGATAGAGCTTATTTTGTGGGAGGGGCAGGGAGAGAGAGAGAGAGAGAGAGAGAGAGAGAGAGAGAGAAAGAGAGAGAGAGAGAGAGAAACCGCATCCTTGAGGGCCAAACACCTGCAGCCACCTGTGTTTCCTGGGGGGTGGGGGGCTTTACCCACCCCTCCATGCCGCCAGCTGGGGGGCCACGGCCGCCATCGTCACCTGCGGCCATCAGAATGACTTCCTAAGGAGGACACCTCCCTGGCGCCCTGGCCCGCCTGGTCTGGACAGACAGCCTGACTCCACGTGGAAGCTGCATTGGATGGTGTAGAAATGCCACTTGGAAGCGCCACGCAGGCCACGCTCCTCGCGGGGCTGCCCATTCCTGCCTGCTGGCCCACGTGGGGCACTCGCCCAGACTGGGATCCCTGCAAAGAAGCAGCTCTCAAGGTCCCGCTCCTTCCTGCTCCACCTCGTGACCGGGTGCTGCTGGGTGTCTCTCAGCCTGGCCCCGGGCTGGCCCTGGCCCCAGGCTGGCCCTGGCCCTGGCTGGGCCTGACCGTAGAGTCCCTCACACACTGCCAGCTCCTCCTGCAACCTCAGCTGCTCCACTCTCCCTCTCCAGCCCGGCCTGGCTGTTGCACCAGACACAGGACCAATGGCCCATGGTTCCCTCTGGGTGACTCTCCTGTCCCCTGCAGCTCCGGCTTCCCCTTGGCGCGTGCTGGGAGCAGGTCAGAGCTGTGCTCTCTGTGCCGCCTGCCCTGTGGTCTGTGTGTGTGTGCCCCTCCCCTGGGACCTGCAGGATGCTGGTGGCCACAGAGCAGCGTGGGGAGAAGTGCCTGGTCACAGAGAGGAAGGGCTTTCCTACAGGGTCAGGTGGGGATGGTGGACACCTGCCCACCCCACTCCAGGCCCCCCGTCCGTCCCATAAAAATGAAAGAACCTCTGCAGGAGCTGAGCCTCGGGGCGTCCGTTTCTGAGCCCTTCGCTGCCCACACCTGTGCCCGGCAGGATGGAAAGTCCCGAGGTCTACATGTGCACCGGAGCCAGGGATGATCCAGGCGCGAGGCCACAGCTGCCGCGTTTCCCACCACCTGCCCTTCTGTCCGGGCTGTGGCTTGCTGCTGCTGTTTGCTTTATGGTTGTGGGGGTTTAATTTTCCACACAGACTCCAGGCGGGCCCTTCCCACTGCTAACCCAGGAGCAGGCCTCCGAAGGCCATTTGCCTGCTGACTTGAGGGGGCGAAGCAGTGGGAGAGCTCCAGCGCCAGGCTACAGACAACGGCTCCACAGTGTGTCCATGCACACTTGCACACTCGGATGTTCTGCTCTGTGCATCCACACACACGTACACTTGGATGCATCAGCTCCTCAGTGCATCCACGCACACTTGCACACTCAGATGCAATGGGTCCACAGTGCGTCCACGCACACTTATACACTTAGATGTTCTGCTCTGTGCGTCCACGCACACTTGCACACTCAGATGCAACAGCTCCACAGTGTGTCCATGCACACTTGCACACTCAGATGTAACAGGTCCACAGTGTGTCCATGCACACTTGCACACTCAGATGCAACAGCTCCACAGTGTGTCCATGCACACTTGCACACTCAGATGTAACAGGTCCACAGTGTGTCCATGCACACTTGCATATGGGGAAGCTCTGCTCTGACTGTGCCAGGCACCTGCCCTCCTCCCCGTACAGTTTCTGATAGGCTGCATGGCTACTTTGCCAGATTCAAGGCCCATCAGGTTGACAAACACACAGGCACATGGGCCATCTGGCCATCTTTATGGTTTAAGACTCAGAAATGCCCAGGTTTTCTGAGCCTAGAGTTGCCCAGATCAGAAGTGTGCTGCGAAGGCACTGGGAATTTGTTTAACAGACATTATGTGTCCTGATCTAATTTTTAACAACTATTGTCCTTTCTAATAGGAACACTTAACCAGGTGCACATCGGTGAGGGCAGGAACACGGACACGCGTCCAGCGACGCCCAGCTCCCTGGCGGGGAAGGTGCACGGCTTGCTTCCCTGGCTCAGGGGCGTCACAGTTCTCCTGTGTTCAGACAGCTTCAGACAAGACCTGGTGGAGCGGCTCCCACTCCTCTCAGCCGTGGCCCTCCTGGCCACGTGGCTGCTGGGGGTGCCCATGGTGCCCCTGTGCTGCTGGGCAGAGCGAGTGCTTGCCAGTGGCTTCACAGCCGAACACACACAGTGGTCCCGTGGCACCACACCCGAAGCACAGACACCGACACTGTGTCCCCCAAAGCCACGTGGTAGCCACGCCCTCGAGGGATGAGATGAGGGGATTTGCCGACTGCCTGCCCTTCTTGTCCCCTGGCTGTGGTGCTTGTCCACCTGAGGGCCGGTGGACGGGCTTCTCAGGGCCAGCGCTGGGCTCTGCTCCTGCGGCCAAGCTGGGCTCTTGAATGTGTGGTTGGGGTTGGGTTTTGCTCTTTCTTCCAGGCAGCTGAGGGACTCAGTTTCATTGTGGTCTCTGGCTGCTGGACACGGGGCTGTCCATCCTCAGATCATTCTCATCTCACTCCCTAATAACTTACGACTCTAAAAAGTTTTGAAAGGCAGGGAGACAGACAGAGCTCTCCCATCCGCTGACTCACTCCCCAAAGGTTTATAACACCCTAGACTGGACCAGGCAGAGCTGGCTGCTTGGACTGGATGGGCTGCAGCCAGGAGCCAGGGGCTCAATCTGAGTCTCATGTGGGTGGCAGGGACCCAAGTACTTGAGCCATCACTGCCGCCTCCAGGGTGTGCCTTACGGGAAGTTGAACAGGGCCAGGTCCCAGGCATTCTAATGGTGATGTGAACAGGGACAGGTCCAGGATTCCCATGGCGATGTGAACAGGGACAGGTCCAGGATTCCCATGGCAATTTGATGTCCCCGGCAGCACTACAACTGCTGGGGCAACAACCTGCCCTGCTCAGACGATTTTTGGATGCTTGTTAGAATCAGCACCTGACAGGTTCACATTCCTACTGTATCTTTTTATAGGAGTTCTGTTCATTCTTAGCATTCATTGTGTTGGAGTATGTATGTTCTTTTCTTTTTTTTCTTAAAGATTTAATTATTTATTTGAAAGTCAGCATTAGAGAGAGAGAGAGAGAGAGAGAGAGAGAGAGAGGTCTCCTATTTGCTGGTTCACCCACAAATGGCTGCAATGGCTGGGGCAAGGCCATGCCAAAGCCAGGAATCAGGAGCTTATTCTGGGTCTCTCATGTGGGCGCAAGGGCCTAAGCACTTGGGTCATCATCTGCTGCTTTCCCAGGCCATACCAGAGAGCTGGATCAGAAGTGGAGCAGCTGGGACTCGAACCAGCATACATATGGGATGCCAGCATGGCAGTCAGTGGCATTACCTGCTATGCAACAATGCCAGTCCCTGTGTATTTGCTTAATAAAATTTTAAAATTATTTTTAAACATAAAATAAATTTACTATTCAATACACAGTAAGATAATTAATAATTATTAAAAATCTTTTACTTTTTGAACCAACACAGCACAAAGTATAACAATAAATGTAAATGGCAGATAAATATCATGAAAATATTCTAGGCAAGGTATGTATGCTCTTTTTATTTTTAAAGATTTATTTATTAATTTGAAAGGCAGAGTTACAGAGAGGCAGAGGCAGAGAGATAGAGAGATAGATAGAGAGAGAGAGAGAGAGAGAGGTCTTCCATCCACTGTTCACTCCCCAAATGTCTGCAATGGCCAGAGGTGAGCTGATCTGAACTGGGAAACCAGGAGCCTCTTCCAGGTCTCCCATATGGGTGCAGGGGCCCAAGGACTTGGGTCATCCTCCACTGCTTTCCCAGGCCATAGCAAGAGCTGGATCAGAAGTGGAGCAGCCTGGACTGGAACCAGCGCCCATATGGGATGCTGGCGCTACAGACAGTGGCTTTACCTGCTACGCTGCAGCGCCGACACCCACGGGCTCTTTCTTGACCAATGAGATCTTGCTTGCATGTGCCTAAGAGAACACCAATTTGTAGAAATGTGATGAGATTTCTGTGGTAATCACAGTCAATTTAGCATTTCCTACTTGTGAAGTGTGAGTGCATAAAATAGTTTCAATGCTTCTTCCTCTGGAGATACCGAACCAGCAGCAAATCGTCTGACAGCAGCCGAGCACCAGGCTGATGGACTGCACCGTCGTGGTCACTCTTGGCTCTCGCAGTGGCCTTTGCGGATGCTGCTACATTACCATTTGCAGACAAGGCTGCCCAGGCCTGCTGGGGTCCTCAGAGCCAGGCAGGGCAGCACCTGCTGCCCGGGCATGCCTCTTCCCCCAGAAGACTTAGGGGTGGGGAGAAGTCCTTCCTCCCCTGTGGCATGAAGGGCGCAAAGTAAGCACTGCTCAGTTCTGTTGCATCCGTCAGTGTGCAGAGCTGTGGGCTGACGCCTGGCTGTCCACCCACCCAAACAGCGAAGGTGCTCACAGAGCGAGTGTGTCCCCTTCAGAGTTCACCGTATAGTTTATCCTTGTGGCTTTCACACAAAAATGCTCCGTATGGCAACAGACTTAAACAAGGGCTTCCAGGAAGTGCATTGCGCTCCTCAGCGTAAGTCTCTTTGGGGATGAGAATGCCCAGCCCCAGAAGCCCCAAATTTGTAATTCTGTGATTCGGCACTGGGGCATATGGAAGGCCAAAGAAAAGCCAATCCAATTTTCTCCTTGATATTAGAGAAGTGGAGCAGGCAGGCTACCAGTGTCCTGGGTGGCCTGGGGCTCCATGCTTGTGACATTGCACATCCCGAGTTCTGGGAGCAGCTTAGTTCCTGCAAACCAGAGGGTCGGGCCAGCCTGGAGAGGGTCTCAGGGAATCCTGGCCCTGCACAAGGTCAGTTTGGCCCTGCCGTGTGACAGCCACCCCGAGCTCAGTTCAGGGTGTGGGCAGATGTCCCGCCTTCATCTCACAGGGCGCATGTGCCGGGGGTGGGTGGTGAAGGACACCCAGAGCGGCCCCACTGACGATCAGGAGTGCACTTCATACCACAGATCCCTTGCTCATTTCGGAATTGCATAAATATAGTTCATTCTCGGCAAAGCTGCTCTGCCAAGCTGTCGGGGCCTATTAAAATTTGGATTATCACTTGTCTATGGCAGCTTTAACTTTTCCAGCTTCCTTTTCTGATATTTTAATGTTTAGCATATATGAACCCCAGCTCCCGCCTTCTCCCCACGGCTCCTGTCTTTTCAGCGCTCTCTGCCTACCCTACCAAGGTTACTGCAGCAACTCTCCACGCCCTGCCCTTGCTCTGTGAACCTCGTGGCTAGGGAGAAACTGGGTCATCAGAAATCACCCACTGTGAGCCATCCACGGGACCCTAGCGTGGGCAGGAGTGGGGATGATTCTCAACCCTCAGGGAGGTCTGAACGCCCCATCTCCATCCCTTCCACCCCAACCTCGTTTCCTCCCAAGAAGGAAAACTGGTTTTAGTTAATGAACTTGTAAGGGTTTCAGGTTCTGATAACTTTTTCATAGTCGCCTCCTATCCTTGGCATGGAGCCAAGCAGGACGGTGAGTTGCTGAGAACCCAGAGCCGCGGGCAGAGGTGGGAGACGGCCGGGCGATCTCAGTAAATACAGCAAAGAGAGAGAAAAGAACAATACCTAACAGATCCTGCTCCTGCGTCCAGCCAGACAGTTTAACCCTTGGGTCATTGTGTTTGTATTTCACTTATTGGATTGTTAATAGATTTTCTTCGTTTGTGCGAGACGCTGCGAATGATGTGCGGGCTGGCCGGTTCCTCCGGCGCCGGGACCCGAGGTCCACCTGTAAGGATCGGCGCTAAAAGCCGCTGGAGTCGCTGCCTCCTGACAACAGCCCAGCTGTAGACCAGCAGTCGCAATCCTCGGGTGGCAGTTTTAATTATCGGCGCTGCGATGCTATCAGCAAGTGTGTAATTACGTGTCAGTTTCCTGGCTGTTGGGTATGAAAAGTGGATCCAGTGAAATGATGATTGTGGGAGCTGCAGACTCATATTTAAACAATTCAAAATGTGTAACTGGCAGTGTCATTAAACAGAGAGAGCCGGACCCCAGCTGTCACTTACTTTTCCTTATGCAGATTTGTTCGTGCTGTCTGTCAGAAGAACTCCGTGGGCTGCAATGGGACAGAAGAGGTGGCATAATTCTCAGAGCAGAGGACTGCCCTCCTCAACTCCACAGAGGCGTTCTCTTAGCCTAAACAAATACGACTGCTGAAATTGTAAATAAACCCAGACCATTACCGGAAATTATATAGACTTTCGCTGATGAACACACAAAGGCGGAATATCAAATAGACACCCTCGCCTAAAACAACGAGCAGAGAACCTGCCCGGTGGGCGTGACGGAGAGAATGAGTGCTGTGGCAATTAGGAGGGTTCATTTCTGAAGCAGAAAATAAAATGACCTTTTCGTGTGTGTTTGTCTGATTATAATTGGGGGTCAGGCATTAAACACAAGTGGGGCTTATTGTGAAGAGTACTTGGCATCCACCAGGAGAAATGTGATTGGGTAAAAATATCCCACAGATTTAAACTTTCGTGTGGCTCACACCATAGGCTGTGATGGCCACGAATGCCTGGGTTCCAGTTGGTGACAATGGACACGAGTGGCTGTCTAGGGAGGCAGGTTTAGGAAGCAGGGACGACTCAGGCTTCTGCAAATGTCACCGCACAGGGCTGCAGCCCCCCCACGCCCTCCCGGGGGCGGGAGGGGTGCGCCAGCGCTCTGAAAAGCCTTGCGAACCAAGGGTTAACTGCGCGCATGCAAAAATAAACGGAAGGCGAGTTTATGAAATGAACTGCAGAGGTTAAGTGTGAGGGTTAAACCAACACAATGAGCTGTGAACACAGGAAAAATGTTTCTTTAATTTTTAAAATGTTTTCATTTCTCATAATAAACTGCCCTTGCAGGTGCATACAAACATTATCTCATACCCCGAAGACACTGCAGTTTAAAGCTCTTGGAACTCCAATTGATTCTAGGAGCTCTAACTACACAGGCGTCTGGCAGTTGTGGTCTTCTGAAGGCACCAGTCACACCTCTTCAGCACCTCTGAAAGTGAACGCACACACACACACACACACACACACACACACACAAAGCAGGCAGCATTGAGAATGGGGCCAACGTTGCGTTTATTTCTAGTTTCAAAGGCAAAGTTACTGATTTTCTCAGAGGCTAATGGGAGCCATATTAATTGCCGTGGAGCGTTCAGATTTGAAAGTAATAAATAGGCACATATTAAATCCTCTAAGGATTAATTTGTATTTTATCAGCTGTGAAAAGGGCAATTTTTTACATATCTAGACTTAAGAGGTAGCCTTATTAGGCGTTCATTGGAAAACAAATTCTGCATATATTTTGTAGCAAGGTTTTTTAAAAAAGCCCTTTTTCCTCTCAAAAGTGGTGCAGTGCAACTGCGGGAGCAATTAGTGTTTACAGACTGGACAAACACGTCTGGAAGTTTCCAGCTTAGGAACGTTTGCATGGCGGGTTGCAGACAGGAACGCTGGGGACGGGCGCACCACCTGTGTCTGATCCTGCGGGCCCTTGCACCTTCAGCGGCCTGAGGGTGGTGTGAATTGCCGAGCTGCGCGGACAATCCTGTCTCATTTACTGACAGAGCATCGTGGACACCATCCCACACCTGGTGGCCCGCGGCCAGAACGTGTGCGTGCCCAGAGCCATCTCGCTCTGCTGGCACCCAGGGGCCGGCGGCGAGGGGCCCGGGGAGCCGCTCTCTGCCTTCCCTGCGCTGGGTGGCTCCGGCTCTTGGGGAAGCGCTGTTTCCTTCATCCAGCTCAAAAGGAAGAAAGCAAGGAGGGGGAGCGGGTGGCACCGTAACGCCCGCTTGGGTTTTGCTTCCGCCGGCAAGAGCTTCCAAGAGCTTCCCTGGTGTCGCCCAGGGTGTGTGACGCAGCCCAGCTAAATCAAGGGGCCGGAAGCAGAGAAGCCGCGCCCTGGAATGGACGGTCTTATTTTATTAGGAAGGTCCCGGGGGAGAGCACGCCCACTCCTTTTGGAAGTCCACTCTGCAGTCTGATAGATCTTGTTGTCAAATGCTTTGGCGCTCGCAGGCGGGAGCCCTTGTCAAGCCCCTGTCCCGTGGCGTGCCCTTTGGTTGGTGTGGAACGGGCGCCCCTCTGCTTCTGTCTTTTCCAGGGAGTGGCACGCGCGTCCCTCTCCCATCAGCCCCCGGCTCGCATCAGGACCTTGCTCCTCAGGAGGAGGTCCCCGGGGACATGGCCCGGGATTTCGTTTTCAGTTCCCAACACTTGGGCCGCCTGGATTCCCACGGCTACAGACTGCGGTGCTGCACGGTTTGCTCCGGGAACTCTTCACGGGGGAAGAGGCAGACGTCGGCCGAGGTCCCGGTCCGCGTGGGACCTCACGGAAGAGTCTGGGCCCCAGCTGCTTGAATGCCCGCCTCTGCCTCTGAGCTGCCACTCGGAAGTGAAGAGCCGTCCCTGGAGGCCCCAGGCCCCGCCTCACGTGCCCAGGTGGCCTGTTGACGGATGAGGTGACCTGGAGAGAAAGACTTGCTTGACTGCGCCTGGCAGCTGGCCTCTGCGGTGGGGCAAGTGGCCTCCGACCGCTGCTGTGGAGGCCGTGGCCTGGCCGTGAGGCTGCCCTGCAAGGCCTGGGACCCAGACCGCGTCTGCTCCCACATATGAACGAGCTCCAAGCGAGGCGGTAACCACACATTATCACTTGTCACCACGGCTAATAGCTACCAGATACTGATGACTTCAGGCAGAGGTGTTTTGCTAGCCCTTTGTATGAGAACTGATCAATTTAATCTCTGTCTTGGAGGCAAATCCCCACCAATCCATAGAAAAGAGCAGGTGGCGTAGGCGACCTGCTGGTAACTGTTCTCTAGAAGGTTATCTATTAAATGAGTGACTTAAAGTAAAACCAAACAAGAGGCAAGCAAAAGTCCCACCTCCCCCAAATTCTTGTGTCAGCACTTGGACTTTCTCGAAAGATCCAGAGTTTCTAGAATCTTGGTCCTCCGAGTGTGGCCACAAGAGCGGTGCCCTGGAGACCACTGGCTTTGTCCACACCTGACGTTTGAGAGCTCAGGGGCCTTTGGGCCAGGTGTCTGCAGGTGGCTCTCTTTGGCCCCTCCTGGTTTGGCCAGTGCAGGGTCCTGGGCCTCCCAAATTAATGGGCATCTCGCCACGCACACTGTTTTATCCTGGGGGTGATGAAGGTCCCCCTTGGGCTGGAGGAGAGGATAAAGCTCCACCTGGAAGCCAGGGGAGCAAACCTGTCAGCCCTGAACTTCCTGGATCCTCTCCCGTGTCAGAGACCCCCAGCGAGGGGGGTGGGCTTGCAGATGGAAGACTGGGAGCCACTTTCCTTGAGACGCCAGCGGTCTGGGCCCCTTGGACCTTGCCCTGGCTTGGGCAGAGGTTCAAGTTCACAGCCCCTCTGGCCTGTGGCTGTGCCGGCAGCTGCTGCGCTCCTGTTCCCAGCACCCTCAGGAATGCATCCACAGCAAGAGCAGGAGCAGAGGGTGTCCGGGCTGGGCGGCTGCAGCCCAGGTGATGCCCGATCCCTCGGCCTCCTGCCCGCCTGTGTCCACCCACCACTGAGGAGCCTCACGCGCAGCCACGCACCTCCAGTATTTTCCTCAAACTGAGAAATCCGCCTAGTTACAGTGACTTCATTTCACACTTCCCTGTTCTGTGGGTAGTGATGAGACTTCCAGACTGATGCTTTGCCTGGGGTGTGCTGAGTTACTCCATAAACGCTAAAAAGACATCACCAAGACTCTACATAGCAGAGCGCCGTAAGGGACATCTCCAGAATACCATGGTGAGCTAAATCCTCGCCTCCAACCCCCAACTGATTGTTCCCAAAGCTGCCTGCGAATGCCGAGTGCCTCCACAGGGGCGGCGCCCCAACTCAGCAGCTGGGACCTGCCAGCTGCCGGCTTCCAGGGTTCAGAACACACCGCTGCCCTTCTGTGCCCACATCTCCTCTGCCTGTGGCTTCTCTCTGTGCATCGAAACTACTCCTACACAATTGTGCTGAATGTGGACAGACATTTCCTTCTTGTCATTATTCCCCAAACAGTGCAGTGCGACAGCCGTTCACAGAGCAGGTGCGTTGTGTTAGACGTCGTAAGTCATCTGGAGAGGGTCTAGGGCGCGGGGGGAGATGCAGAGCTCGCACGGAATGCCAGGCCATTCTCTACAAGGGACTGGAGCATCTTCGTATTTGGGTGTTTGTAGGGGGTCCTGCCACCAAGCCCCCTGCACACCGAGGGGTGAACGCGTATGCTTTCAACTCTGGCAATGCTTGGTGAGTTTTCCGTCCTACATTGCCACTGCATGCGTGGTGCAGATGCGCATCGACCAGCGTGTGGTGTGAGTCACACGTTCCCCTGTGTTTACGTATGAACAAGCTCCTTGGCACCCAGTCTGTTTAGTTGATGGGAAAAAATTGGACTCGTTGTGGGAGGATGTGCACAGCCCCCTTTACTCCTCTCTATGCTTTTCTCTGCACACAGGTGCTCCGGCAGAGGACAGAGACAAACAGCTCCCTCCCACAAGGGCGCGGTGTGCGCCGCACGCATCTCCAGCCCCGTGCTTTAAGACAGCATCGACATGTAGCAATACGTGCAGAAGTGCCGTAGGACACACTTCCTGGAGATAATGGCCGTTGCGATTCTTGGAGAAGTGCAATGTTTAGAGGTAAACAGTGTGGCCATCAACCTTACAGAAGTGAATAAAAGAGCTGTCATGCTAGAATCTCATTCTGGAATCTACCATTGCTTAAATACTGCCAGAAGTTGTCTTCTCCCTAAATGGAGTAACTCGTAGCTTTGGACATCCTCGGAACTCACGTTAGCCTTGGCCATGTTTGCTGAAGAAAATTCACGCTTCTTACAGAGAATCTGCAAAGAGCAGAAAAGCAGGCGCTCCTGGCGAGGGGCTGGATGTCTGGATAACTGGATTGGCTTTGAAATTCCCGGAACTGTCTCTCACGAGTGCTGGCTTCATGCACTCACCTTACGGCACTGGTTATTTGGGTGGGCACTGTGCTGGCTTTATGCACTGACCTTACGGCACTGGTTATTTGGGTGGGCACTGTGCTGGCTTCATGCACTCACCTTAAGGCACTGTGGCACAGCAGGGTGAGCCACAGCCTGGGATGTTTGCATCTCATGTTGGATTGTGTTTTCGAGTCCAGGCATCTCCACTTCCAATCCACTCTTCCGCTAAGGCTCCTGGGAAGGCAGCATGTGCCAGCCCCAGCACTATGGAGTCCTGGGCTCCTACCAAATAAAGTTACATATGTAACTTTATACGTGCCTCTTTAAGAAGTACAGAATGCTGAATGCAAGCTTTATGTGAGTGCAGACGCCGTCCCCTGTCTCATCAGAATCTGCTCGTGTTTAGCCTACCTTTGAGATGATGCATTAGGGCTGGATGGAGGGGCATGGACAAGGTCAGGCCAAGTCAATGGAGACACAAAGCAACCCACAGCTGAGTGGGACAGAGGTTGACGGACAGGGTTCTGAAGCTGGGAAGGAACCCAGGCGTGAACCGCCATGGGAGCCAGGGCCAGGCGTGCAGCCAGCTGCTGGGTCACCTTCTGGCTGCCGACTGCACACCTAACCCCAGTCGGATATGGATTCTCACTCGTGTGCATTTTGGTTTCTAGTGAGCTTGCAAGGAGTTATGTTGAGTCAAAGCTGTTGGATTCCTTCTGAAAGAAGGAGCAATTGAGATGACAAGAGTCCCTTTCAAAATGTTTTAATCTTTAAGTCTTGGTCTTTAAGTCAAAGGTAAGATCTTTTCCTAAGGCGAAGAACCCATATTCTGGTGCAAGGACCACGTTCCCGGAGAGGCCGGGCTGAATCTTGACATTCACAGGGGGGCCCCTGCCTGGAGGAGCAGCCAACTGAGCCCACCTGGAGGTCTGCACCGTGGACGTCCTCGGATGCAGGTCTCTGCCCCGAGCACAGACGTGCTTAACTTCTAAATGGTCTTCCGCTGACCTGCCCTACTGCAGGTGCTCACCTCCACTCAGGACTCTGCAGGAGAAGAAGTCCCTGGGTTGGCACTGTTTGAGGCATGGGAGGGACAGAAGGCCAGACGGGAGGGACAGAAGGCCGGACAGGAGCAGGAAACGCCAGCCTTTGGTGAGCTGCAGGCTGGGAGCCCTGGCCCCTCCTGGACCTCCAGCATGGAGTCAGGGACATCCAGCCCTGAGCCAGCAGGGCAGAGGGCCACTTGGTCACCATAAGTGCTTTCTGTGGCTTCCGGAGCCACCAGCCGGTGGCCCGCACGGTGTGTGCCTCTCCCCAGCTTGCTGGTGTTGATCCTAATCTAACTTGGCCCCACGTTTAGGTCTAGAGCATCAGAACGTGCTAGGGAGCCAGCATCGAGCAGCAGGTGCAGAGGAGCACATAGAAGAGAAGGTGCAATGGATACGGGACCGGGGCTCATGCAACCCCAGGGGGAGCAAGCCGAGAGGCGGAGCCGCCGAAGTAGCGGCTAGAGGGGTGCGTGCACCTGCGCGTGTGTTACAGGAATGCTGGCGGCAGAGAGAGGGCAAGGACGCGTTAAGTCAGGGCTGCCAGCACCGTTTCTTCCACCCTGCAGGATCGATTTGCTCTGTACTGAGTGTGCACTCGAGAGCGGTCTGTGAGACCTGCGTCTGTGTTTGTTACCCTGTCAGCCTCATACGGTTTTCCCTCCTTCCCACTCTGACGTAAGAGTCCAAGCTTGGTGGCTCCGCCCACGGCTGTATTCATTAAATCCGCTACACCCAGAAGCCTGCTCTGCTTCTCTCCCTGGCCCCCCAGTTTGGATTTCGCGGAAGACCAGCAGCTCTAACAGGCGGAAGCGGGCGTGGCGTGCACCCTCCCGGCGTCCCTGAGGGTCCTGTTCGGTAGTAGTGATGCAGTCGCTTACGGAAGTGTCTCGTCGAAGCCTTGTCCGCACCGCAGTCAACAGGTGTTGTTTCCACGGGCAGCCTCGGCTGGAGATGACCCGGATTTGAATTTGTTTTTGCGCTGGACCTGGGGTTGGCAGCTCTTAGTGAATGCAGAGCCCTGGCGGCTCTGGAGTGAACAGAGGGGTGGTGGTCTGGGGCCAGCCTCGCCCCTGCCTCTCTCCCCCTCCCCCCCAATGCCCTGAACCACTGGGATTCTCTCCCCCACCTCCCACCTTTGAGTCTGGAGGGTTCTCACAGCCAGGGGATTGTGGACTGAGCTGACAAATTCCTCACCGCCCCCTCTTGGCTGCCTTCCGGCTGCTTCCAGCATTGAACAGGCTCCAGGCCACCTCTGGATGGCCGCTGGTCTAGAGCAGGGCCGGGAGATTGGGCGCCTCCAGCTCAGTCCTGGTCCCCCGGTCACTAAAGAGCTGACAGTCTCCCCCAAACGCACCCACCTGCATTTCCACTTCACGCGCCTGCCCTCTTCAATCAATCTTGAGTCATAGCGATTGTTCTGGTGAGATTTGATTTACTTTTAATTTCAAATTTTTATGAACGTAAATTTGATAACCTGTCATGAAAAGCAGCGCCTTCTGTTATTTACGGTTCACCGGTCTGAGCCCTGCCCTTCTCGGCTGGAGAAAGACACTGGGGTTTTTGGTGGTTATTGCTGCAAATCGGCCTGGTGAGTTACAGCAAACAGGTGAGTTAACTCTTGGGTCACTGCAAATGGCGTGGAAGAGTGAAAGAGAGAAGGAGACGCGTAGGTAGACGGCATTCGGCCAAGATACACTGGGCTGCGGGAGACCGTGCCCCGGTTATCACTCCGCATGCCAAGCAGGAATTCAGCAGATAGGTCCAGGAGGTTGCCTGGGTCAGAGGTGTAACTTGTCGACGCCAAGCGGTCCTGTTTGCTTCGTCTCCAGATTCTGGTCCCTTCCGTGTTGGTTCCCCCAACAGAAAATGCGGCTACTCGCGCCACGGTCAGCGGCGGTGGACGAGGTGAGAGGAGTCAGATGCCCCAGCAGCGGCTCCCACGGGCCTGGCGGGGGGTGCCAGGAGCTGTGCAGGGCTGGCCACATGGCAGGAGGTGTGCTAGTCCCACAGGGGCTGCAGGAGAGACACTGGGTGCTCCTGGGGTCCACGGGAGGGATGGCAAGAGGTTCTCAGAGGAAGGGCTGATGGGAAAACGTGCTGGGTGAACAACGCTCCAGATGTCATGGATCGGGGTGAGCAGCCCTCTCTCACGAGATGCTGAGACACGGTAATACAGAGAATTCACCGCTGCCTTCCTGTTTTCCATGGGAGAGCCTGGATGCCCACGTGTCTCATGGCGTGAGCAAACACACTCACGTACCTCAATTCTGAAGACCCGAGGTTGTGTCCATGTTTCACCTTGGCCGAGGGCACCGATCCCTTAACCTCTCCTGACCCGGTCAGTAATCCAGGGATGCGTTACAACAACCCCTGGGGAAGCCGTGCGCTCTCTCACTGAATTGTGGGTCATGAAGCTATGACACCGTCATTGTGGATTGAACGTAATCCTGTGCTAACCCAGCAGGGGGGTTCCCGGCTTCCTCAGCTGAACCTGGTATTACGTCAATCCCAGGTCAAAGGGTTCCTTGGGCAGCACTGCACACTTAATGTTTCATTGGTATTCTCAGAGCCTCTTCCCTCCTGCGCCCTGGGATCCCACCCGCACACGGGCCACGCGTGCACACACACACACGTGCACACATGCAGATACACCCAAAAGTCCACAGACGATGCATATTATGGAAAAATATAAGTGTGTGGATGTCACAGTTTGCACCAAACAAATATCTCTTCTAATCTCGTTTTCCACAGACATCGCAGAGTGTCCTCCAATTTGGGGTGGAGCTGGGACAGATTTGACTCCTTTGTGTTTTGCCAACACCTTTTGTTGGGCGTTCTGCAGGCCATGGCTCTCTTCCCTCTGCAGAAGAGCTGGGTTGCCCTGCCCTGCCTGTGAGCTGGATTAATAGTTAATGATGGCTTGGGAGGAGGAACAAAGTCTGTGGGGTGTGATCAGAGATTAGTCTTTTAAAACACAGCTAAGCCTTTTGTCCTCCTTTTAGCTGCTTGCCTGCCTCCCGCTGGGCCTCCACAGAGACCACCCTGCTGGAGTTCAGCTCTGACTCTGACTGGGGCCCAGAGCTGAGGTTCCAGGGGGCCCTGGACAAGGCAGCTTCCGGAATGGGCAGCCTCCAGGTGCCGAGCCTGCGAGGCCCATCCTTCGGTGAGGCTGCTTGTCCCCAGGGGCTGTGCCCAGGAGACACCCTCCCGGGGGCCGTCAGCCCCTCGCAGCTGCTGGGCCGCTCTGTTTCAGGTCCCAGCGCCCAGCACGGGGGTGCGGCAGAGGGAAGCTGAAAGCAGCTGCAATGTGTGGTCTCAAATCAGCTCAGAGGGTGCTGGGTGAGACCGGCCCGGTGCTGCTCACCGGGACTGCGGGGCCAGGAGTCTGTGGGGTTCGTGCTCCTGTCTTCTGGCCTGTAGACCACACAGGTCATCCTGCATGTGCAGAACCCAAGTGGAGGGAGTCTGTCCATCCTGGGAATGGGGGCCAGGCCGCCACGTGGTCAGCCGCTCACAGCGAGGCCGCTCCACCTCGGGCTCAGACGCACTTGGTTGCCAGTAGGGGAAAGCAGCTGTGTCCCCTGACGGGAAAGGGGGATTTCCTGTGGGGACACACGGGGATTCCCAGGAAACGGGCCCACAGGCTGAGAAGGAAGCCAGGATCCAGCCGGAGCCAGTCCTCCAGAGCCCAGAAAGGGAGGCCCAGGGAGAAGTCAGCCTCTGGCACAGCCTTGTTGTTCAGATCCCTGGGGAGGGGAGCTCGGCCCCACCTTCCCAAAGGAGGCACTGCTGTCGGAAGGGGTCGGAGGGCCCTGGGAAGGGCCTGGGGGCGTCAGCCAGCGGCCCCAGTGCCCACCCAGATCACCGTCCAGGCCCTTCTGGAAGAGTTTGCTTTTCTGGTTCTTCGTTGTATTTCCCCGTGTTCTGCTTCCATCTCACAGTAGGAATGGCCTCAGGTCTTGGGGTGGCAGAATGGAGCTGTGGACGCTGTCATGTCCCCAGGGCGGCCGGTGAGGCCGGCGGGGCAGGCTCGGCAGGCTCACTCGCTGGAAGACCTGCTCCTCGTCAGCGGCACGCCCCTGGTGCTCTGCTGTATGCTTACTGACTGCGGCACCGGCAAGGCAGCCAGAGGCCCGACACGAGCCAGGGCAGGGCCATGCAGCTCTGGGCAGTCACTTTCCAATGTGACGCCCACAGGCTGGAACCTTCTAGAAGGCCGACTTCTACCGCTTGCTAGTTTCATCATCATGTTACTGCGTTCGGAGAGCAGAACACGTGACCAGGAGCTGTGCGACTCCGGATTTTTGGCTTTGTCTGGCGAGAGAGCGAGGAGCTCTGGAGCGCAGGGGTAGGTGCTGTGTGTTACTCACTCACCCCGGGGCTCCCTGAGCTCCCCACGGGCTCTGTGGGTGGATGGAGAGGAGGCCCCGGAAACCGAAGGGGTTACCAAGCCTCCGTGTCTCTGGAGAAGAAACGCGGAACTTTGTTTCTGAGCCAAAACAAGTTAGGTTTCGCTCCACCCAGTGACTCAGCTACAGGACAGTTGAGTCTCACGTCTTCTCAGGGTAGGGATGAAAACAGATAGGCGCGATCCGTCATCTGTCATCGTTTTGTCCGAGATACGCACAAAGGCCGTGGTGCGTGCCAGTAGGCTACGGAACAAGACAGATCTTAAATCATGGGCCTTCTGTGAACTTACAAATATTTTTAATTTTAAAAGTATTTAAGCCGGTCACTTTCATAAGTGAAGTTACAGCTCTCTGACAAAGCAGAGACGTCACCAAGCTGGACAAATATTTTCCTAATGGTTTTGCTTTTCTCATTCCTTTCAAAATCAAGTAATAATATTTTTAATGTTTTTGTAAACATGAGATGTTTTAATGCTTGAAAAATTGTATCTCATAAATAAGCTTTATTATCTGTCAAAAAGGACGAAAATATAACTTTACATTTCTGTTTTAAAGTAATTTTAGTGCCTATTAGCTATAAAGTAACAGTTATATATAATTTAGAGTATGTAGTCACTCGAAACAACTTGACATTTTCACACAAACACAGAACCGTAATAACAGTCTTGGGATTTCATTGGGAGTATGCACCACTCTAGGATATTAAAATAACTTATGGTGCACTGTAATTCTTGTTTTGTATTCGTCCACGTAGTTGTGAAGCAGGCAATAAAGTAGTAAAATAAAAACCCGAGCTCCAACTCCACATACGCCGCCTTCTTAAAGTTGTAGGGGGGCCTTTGCCCGCGAGGGTGCGGTGGGGTCTGGGCCTGGTGAGCGTGATTAACCTCGTCGGCATTTTCCTCTGTCATCTCTGACTTTCTTTCCTAACGATACTGCCTGGCGCAGTGGCAAATTGTATTTATCTGAGCTTATTATGGGAGGCACTGTAATTGCTTCTGGAAGATAAAATTTCTGTTTGTAGGTAGTCAGGACCCCTGTCCATTGACAAAGGGTAAATTACTTGTTGCTTTTATGAGGAGGTGGCATGGAAGCGACTTTTGCTTTGGCTAAAACAAACAAACAGACAGACACACAGCAGCTGAACTCTGCATGGTGGTTTGGCCTATTGTTCTAATTTGAGGAGATAAACAAGATTCACAGGACAGGAGCAGAATGGGGCCGAGAATGTTGAGCAAACGGCCGTGCATGTATGAGGCGCGCATGCAAATGAAATAGAGCATTAAATCCAATATTCCTCTGCTTTGCAGGACAGATAATTTGGACACCGTCTGGCTGAGCGTGGATCTTGGAGGAGCCTGAGAAGGGAGCGCCTGTGGATGCTGTAAATCAGACGTAAGGACAATATTTAACCTACTTAGAGAAGAACCATTTGCCACATCATTTATGGAGTGGACGTACAATCATGCTCCGTGAAGCACGCCCAGCGCTGCCCCCTTCCTGGCAGCGCGCATCACCCTGTGCCCTGGAATGCGCCGGAACGCCGTTTCTTCACACTCCTGAGCTGCACCTCTGCATGGATTTTGATTGGCCCTTTGCCCACTGGTAAGGGCTCCCATCACACGGCAAGCAGCACCCACACAACAATGACGATTCACGTGCAGCAACTGCCTGTATCCTTACATACTCGTCCTGAGAGAAAGGCCAAGGAAAAACGCCATTTTTGTGTGGGCAAAGATGGGCACCGTTTATAATCTACATATTGCAATTAAAACCACTCAAGGATTTGACTTCCGTGCATTTTAATTGAAGTGGTATGCGGGTGGGGAATAGGTGAGTGCGCAGATGTGCACAGAAATTAATACGAACATGGAGAAATGTCTTTTCTCCATAAAAGGACTGACCAAATGTTCACAGATGGAAGCTGAGAGCCCCCTTATCGCATAAACCAGCAGGGCTTGCTTGGGTCACTTCTGTAGCGACTCCCTGCACTTGATGTTGAAAAAGACATGCCCCTTTCTTTCTCCTTATAAACGATTCTCATGCCTGATTAGTTAATGTCTTTAATTTGCATGAGCGCACCTAAATGAAAGTGAAAACAAATTAGTCCAATAAATGTATTGAGAGCCGGCGGCTGAAGGATGAGGGAGATTCTCAGCCCGCAGATATTAACGGGCAGCGTTAACCCCCCAAGTCTCCGGGGTCAGCTGAGACTTGGGGGACGACCACAAAAGGGCCAAGACGAGAAGAGGACAGGAAGGAGTTCTTTCCAAAATGAGGAGATCTTTCCAAATCAAGATATAATGAGGAATTCGGAAGGGAGGCAGGAAAGTGCCAGAACAGCCGGTACGTGCCCCTCTCCTGCTGTCTGAAAGCTGGGGCAGTGGCAGCCCCACAACAGGTGTGCAGTGGGTGGTTCTGAGTCGACAAAAAGGTGGATTTGTGTGTTACACCTTACTGGATGCTCCTGTACCTTTAAACCCATGACAAAGGGCTGAGCTCCAGCATCACCCTAAATGCCAATAATTCACACTATTACAGCACGGATCTCGTTCCCTGCAAGACTTCACACACACACACACACACACACAAATGCAAAAATGGAAATGTAAACCAAAATCCTAGAGTAGTCCACAGGAACCGATTTTGATTCTTAAAGTGGATCTAACATTTGGAAGACAGACACACAGTATCAAACAGAAGCCTGCTCCAGAGGATTCTGAACACAGCCCTGTAGGGAGACCCACCTGGCTGGCCTCCTAACTCGTTTCCTTCCTCACTGTAATTCACTCAGAGAGCAGGCGAGGCGGGGGCTGTGGGGGGGCGCTGGGCCTGGCCTGCCCATCCCCTCTGCCGCATGACCCTCTTGCCTTTGTCCCCAAAGAAGCAGGAATCTGACCTTAAAGAGATGTCCGTGCTGGGCCATAATTTTTCAGAGGGTCTCGCTAAGGTTTTCAGATGTTTGAAACCCAGTTTTTCCCTGAGCAGAAGGGGCACGCCCCTGTCCAGGGGACTGAGCCCCTCTGAGAACAAAGGGGAGCCATGAACCCTTGTAGCCGGAATGTGCAGTAACTCTGACTTCCTGGCCGACTCATTGCTTAGACTATTGCACTAATTAACTTATCTGTTAAAGACTGAGCTTTCTCGTCCCCAGGTACAGGCGTTTCAGATAAATCTAGATACAGCTGGCGTAATTATGAGGGGTTTCAAATGCCGCCTCTCTGAATGTCACAGTGCCTCCAAATTCTCGAGCTGAAATATCATTAACTCAGACACCGGGGTCTGGATGGGGGATTTGACATTGGCAGAGAGGAGGAGCCGATTCCAGAGGGATCACAGAAGTTAGGAAAATCAGCAAACGACTCATCATGCCCACCTATGTATTTTACTCACTGGCTGAATGTTTTAATTTGTTTTTTCCCCTGGAATTGTACCACATAAAGACGACCTGAAGGAGACTCAACTCCCCTGCCATCTGCCAGGACTGGTGCGGTCCTTGCTCTGTCGCACTGGGAAATGAGCAAACCAGAGTCTTCCAGGCGAGGAGGTGAACTCCGGTTCTGGGTCAGGGAGAACGGGGGTTCATAGCAAGCGCAGGACACTGCGGTCCCCATCTCTTACAAGCCCTTCCTTCCGCCCTGTCCCGTCAGGCTGTCGCCGCCATAGCCTTTCCTATTGAGACAACAGATCCGACTGTGGGAGCATTCAGCCACGGTGTAGCGCAGAGCGCGGTTGAATACGGCTGTGACACCCCCAGGTAGGGGACCGAGGATCAGCTGAGGCCAGCCGCAGCCTGGGGCAAACTACTCGCCGTCTCTCGTCTTCACCCTAAGTCTGCAAGGAAGACGGGGTTATGCTGAATTCTTATTAGGTCATGAAGAACGCCCAGAGCTTACATGACATTCCTCCCTGTGCCTGGTGCCTGCTCCCCCGGGTGCTGGGCGCCTAGGGCTGACCCTGTTGCTGGGTGACAGTGTCGGGGTTGTGGCCGGCAGGCCTGCAGCAGGGCCAGTTCTCGCTGTGCTGGGCGCCTGCCCACGGCTGGCCGGAGCTGAGGCTGGATCCCTCCGTCTCTCACTGAGCTTCTGCACCTCCTGGAAACTTTACCATAAATGATCTATTCCAGAGGCCCTTGGAGAGCACGCTACGGAGAAGGTTAACAGGACGACAATGACACCGAGGAGTTCCCTCGTTGTCTGTCACTCAGAGGCCCTCTTCCTGCACGTGTGAGCCAGAGACCCCTCACGTCCGCGGCTTCCTCCCGCCTTTTCTCCTGGACCTGTCTTGGCTGCGGTTTGCTTCCCCAGGCACAGCAGGAGGGGGTGTCTTCTGCCCTAGGGAGAAAAGGTGGACAGGTTCCCAGGCCGGGGGGAGCCGTGTGGGAGGGGCCCGAGGGAGCTCTGGCTCCATGCGAGCCGGGAGTCCTCACTGTATGGCAAAGCTGCTGGGACCATGAAGCCCGCTTCATGCCAGTGGGCTTCCGTGACCGGGGGGACTGAGCCTTGGCCTTCGAGTCATGGGGGACACTCAGAGTTGTGCCATGGGTGTCTCCAGCTTGCCTCCAGTTCCCCAGAATTCTGTTCAGGTTAAGAATATCGACGCAGCGACGTAGCAGGTAAAGCCACCATCTGCAGTGCCAGCATCCCATATGGGCACTGGTTCAAGTCCCGGCTCCTCCACTTCCGATGCAGCTCTCTGCTGTGGCCTGGGAAAACAATGGAAGATGGCCAAGTCCTTGGGCCCCTGCACCCACATGGGAGACCCGGAAGAATCTCCTGGCTCCTGGCTTCGGATCAGTTCAGTTCTGGCCAACTGGGGAGTGAACCAGCAGATGGAAGACCTCTCTCTCTCTCTCTCTCTCTCTCTCTCTGCCTCTCCTTCTCTCTCTGTGTAACTCTGACTTTCAAATAAATAAATAAATAAATGTTTTAAAAAAAGAATATTTGGAAACCCGAGAGCAAACACTGGTCACAAAAACTCAACGCCATGGTTTTTCTCCCCTTAACAACGAGCCCTGTCCATCAGAGAAGGCAACGGCCACCCCAGCCGACACGGACAGGGGGCTCCGCTGGCTCCTTCCGGTCTCTCTGCACGGCAGGGGTGTGGTCACTGCTCCACCAGATAGGAATCCTGTAATGTCTTCTGTTTCTAACCTGCCTCAGCACCAGACAATAGATCGGCCATTTCCCCATCTGAGCGGATGTTCCTGACGTGAGTCGAACAGGCAGAACCCACCGCGTCTATCTTAGGGAAGCGACAGCGTTCACTGCGCTAGCCCCGGTTCCACATTCATGTCGTCTGAGTTTTCATTGCTGAGGATTCATCATCATTTGCCTTTGCTTATTCCCACAGGGAGGATCCCTAGAAGTGAAATTCCCTGCTCACAGGTGTGCTCACCGCATTTCAGAAGATCACATGAAAATGACACTCCCCTCAGCAGCACACGAGAGCGTACACTTCACCACCACGCTGGGTGTTTTGTGTCTATTTTGACAGGCAGAGTTAGACAGTGAGAGAGAGAGAGAGACAGAGAGAAAGGTCTTCCTTTTTCCGTTGGTTCGTCCCCCAAATGGCCGCTATGACCAGAACTACGCCTATCCAAAGCCAGGAGCCAGGTGCTTCTCCTGGTCTCCATGGGGTGCAGGGCCCAAGGACCTGGGCCATCCTCCACTGCACTCCCGGGCCACAGCAGAGAGCTGGACAGGAAGAGGAGCGGCCGGGACAGAATCTGGTGCCCCGACCGGGACTGGAACCCGGTGTGCTGGCGCCACAGGCGAGGATTAGCCAAGTGAGCCACGGCCCCGGCCCCTGTTTTTTAATTTTTGTAGATTTGATGTCATGGAAATGATGTTTTGTTATTATTTTGATTCTCAAGAATCAAATCACAATCATTGGCTGTTTGGCTTTCTTCTTGTAAACTGTTGATTCCTGGTCTTGGCCCATGTATCAATGCGGCATATATTTTTTCATATTAATTTGCAAGTCTTTCATAAATTAATTATATATTCATGTTATATTGTGTTTTCCCACTTACTGTTTATTTTCTCTTACATAAGATATTTACATGGATTAAAAGTATCACTTTTTTAGAAAAATTGATTTATTATAGAAAGGGGGGGAGAGGGAGAGAGATTGATCTTGCACCCACTGGTTTACTCCCCAAATGGCTGCAATGGCCAAGGCTGGACCAGGCTGAAGCCAGGAGCCTGGAGCTCCATCCAGATCTCCCACGTGGTCGCAGGGGCCCAAGCACTCGGTCCACCTTCTGCTGCTTTCCCAGGTGCGTTAGCAGAGCTGGATTGGAAGTGGAGCAGCTGGGACTTGAACAGGTGCTGATATGGGATGCCATGTTGCAGGAGGAGGCTGAAGCTGCTGAGCCACAACCCAGGCCCCGAGTATCACTCTTTCTACAATATTCTTTTGCTAAGTATTCATGACACTATCCTTTCTTTACCAAATATCAGATATTTATCTATATGTTTCTATTGTTTTGTATTTTTAAAAATATTTGACCTTACAATTTGGGAATTTGTAACATTTTCTGAGGAGGAAGGTTGGACTCATGTTTTTCCTAATTAGTCATTTGAACTTAAGCCATTTATTGAAATAGACTTTACCCTTTGATTTGAAACACTACTTTATTGTGCTGAGCTCTCACCCACTCTCTGCCAAGATTCCTATTTTCCCCTGGTGATCAACCAATTCTGTTGCCAGGGCTCACTGTTTTAGCTATTGTAAACTTCTCATTTATTTAAACAACCAGGACAACAAGTCCCTTTCATTTTTTTTTATAGAATTATTTATTTATTTGAAAGGCAGAGTTACAGAGAGTCAGAAAGAGAGAGAGAGAGTCAGAGAGAGAGAGAGAGAGAGAGAGAGAGATATGTCTTTCACCTGCTGGTTCACTCCCCAAAAGACCACAATGGCTGGAGCTGCACCGATCAGAAGCCAGGAGCCAGGAGCTTCTTCCGGGTCTCCCACGTGGGTGCAGGGGCCCACGCACTTGGTCCATCTTCTGCTGCTCTCCCAGGCCACAGCAGAGAGCTGGATTGGAAGTGGAGCAGCCGGGACTCAAACTGGTGCCCTGACCCTTTCATTTTATTTAACATGTTTTGGTGGTTCTTCCTCATTTCTTATGTTAATTCTCAAATCATTTTATGGAAGAAGCATATTCTATTTTGGTACAATTGAATATTAAATTAAAAATTAAATTAAAAATCAGGTTGGAGACACCTGACATGCTGCCATACGTGTGTCTTTAGTTTTTCTTGTTTTTCAACTTGGTGTGACACTGATGTTTTTCTTCTTTTGCCCTCAATAGATTTTGCAATTTACTGTAAATATTTTTGTTAAAATCATTCTTTACTATTCTATGCTTGGTGTTTCTACTCTGAATGGAATCCTTTTTTATTATATTTTCTATCTTTTCCTACATAGGATAACGTGAGTTTTCTACATTGATTTCCATCCAATGATTCTGTGTGCTTCAATGCAACAGGTGTGCAGTTCATTGCTTACTCTCCTGAGACAGAGAACTCAGGCCGAGCGATTCTTTTGCTTTACTTTTCCCACATAAATTCCTGTCTTTGTCTGAATTTGCTGAGTTGGCTGGAAAGACATCTGTGTGTCTGATTGCTTTGGAAAAGTGTGCGGGTTTTTTTTCATTACACACATTAATGTATTTTCTATTATGTCAAGGAAATAATAGTTATATTTCATCCAGTGCACGGTAAAGCTGTTATTGAAATAAAACAATATTTTCCTCTTTTGATAGGGTGGATTTTATACTGTAGTTTCTGAATTAAACCATCCTTGCCTTCCTGGAAGCACCATTATTGGTCCTTTTGGAAAGATACCTGGATTCTCCGCGCGGTTCTCACGCCTCTGCACACAGAGCAGCCCAGTTTCTCCGCGGTTTCTCGCGCAGCCGCTCTGTGGCGAATCCCTTCTCCCAGAGCTCAGCTGCTGTGGTGCCTTTGCTTTATCTGCTTTCTATTTTCAGTCTTTGTTGTTCGACCAGAGCAAGGATCGCTTACTGTCAGCCAGTACGTGCATATTGGACCTGTTTGTAGGCGCCACGGCCACGGGATGTGGGATGTGTGTGTACAATGTGCAATGCTTCACTCAGACAAAGATGTCCGTCTCTGCTAATGTTCATCGGTGTGGCAAAACCCTCAAGGCCCTTTCTCCCAGCTCGTTTGGTTGTTTAAAGGATACGCAGCACAGTGCGTTCTGCATTTCACCCTGCTGTGCAATGGAAAACCGGAACTTGCCACGGGACCTGACGGTATCTTGGCACGTGTTCCTCAGCCTTTGCCCACTCCCCCAGCCCCTGGGAACCATCCTCGCTCCTCCACTGCGAGGAGAGCCACTTCTTGAAAGCCCACGTGAACGGCTGCACGCGGTGTTCGTCTTCCCACGCCAGCGGGCTTCTTCTCACCTAAGACCTCCTCTTCGTCAATGCTGCCGCAATCGGCAGGGCTGCGTCCTTCTGAGGCTGGGCGCACGCCGCTGCAGGGAGGCGCCACCTTCTAAGAGCACCCCCATCGGCCGGGCACCATGGGTCCTGCTCCGTTCCTCGGCGTCAGGAGTGGTGCTCCAGCAGCACCCACGGCAGACGTCTCCAGGACAGGCACGCAGCAGGGAATGGAAGTGCTGGCTCCAATTGAGGAGCCCCGGTACTGCTCTCCAGGACGCTATGTTGATTCCACCCCAAACCTGGGGCGGCCCTTTTCCTGGCTTCCGTGCCAGCACTTGCTGTCTTTTGTCCTTTGACCTGAGTGAGGTGCTAGCTCACTGTGGTTCTGATTTCTATTCCCTGATGAGAGTGATGTTGACCGGCTTTTCCTGTGCCCGTGGCTGCTGTCATATCCCCCTTTGAAAAATGCCTGCTTAGATCTGCCCAGGTTTGTACTGGATTCTTTCTTCTATCCAGCTCTTTATTTGAAGGTCTTAAAGAGTATGTGGAGGAAAGACTGCAAAGTCTTTGCTACTCCCTCTCCATTCTCCCTACAGCTGATCAGATAGTCACTCGTTTGGTTTGCCTTCTTAGCTGCCTATCTACTACACATCTACACTAAGCACATTTTGGTTTTGTTTTGTGTTATAAAAGTGAGATCATGCTGCAGCTAGATGTTTCAAACTAACGATGCATTGTGAGCGTCCCCCTGGGCCGATACATAACGCAGAACACATTCTTTAAAAGAATGGTTTAATATTCCATAGTGTTTTGTTAAAGGAAAATTAATTTAAGCACTACTCTACTGATGGTTGTTTTACGCTTTTTTTCTTTTTCAAACAATGCTGCACAATTATATAGATACATTTGCATGATGGAACTTTTGTTGAATAGGGTGAATTTCCAGAAGGGACGCTGTCTGGAGCAAGATCCACGCTGTGCTTTTGAAGTCGCCTCATTTCGTGGGTTTCCTTTCTGTCCCTTAGTAAGGAAAGAGCCGGCCAGCTGCCATGGAATGTGGACAGCACCTTTCTCCACTGGTGGGAGGATGGTGACTGGCCCAGGCCGGCTGGGGTCTTAGCTACAGGAAGCATCAGCCTGTGGCCTCTGGGTCCACTGGGCTCTGACACACGGTGCTGAGCTAACAGAGGGCCCTGCCGTCAGCATTCTCCCCGGAGCCTCAGCATCTGGGTCTGGAGACTGTGGCCGGGGAGCCCCCTGTGCTGTGCCATCTCCAGGGAGGCCTCGGCTCTTTCCCCAGGAAGCAGCCCCACGGTCTCCTGGTGGGGAGGCAGGGTGGGCTCGTACCCTGTCACCCCTTCCCGCAGCTGGGCCCTTTCTCATGACACACAGCCTGGTTGTCGGGAGCCACAGCCGGAGAAGGCGGCACTGGCTGTTGTGTGAACAGAGATCCCACTTGCTTGGCGGTTTGTGGAGACTTTGCCCAAACCCTGCCGTTTAACTCATAATCTTAATTTTCTGCAGTGGTGTTGGGATTTCGGTATTTTTAAAGTCCCTCTGTAAGTATCTTCATAGGCATCGATCACTTAGTTAACAAATACTCGTGGTCTAGTTTATGGGAAAATGATCTTTTCAAGACAGGGTTAAAGAGGGAGACGGACTACCCTCAGAGTTGCCAGTGAGTGCCACTTCTAAACCAGAGGGAGAGAGAGCAGTGTATTAGAAGCACCCGGAACACTGCCTGATACGTGAGAAGCTCGTGCAGACATGCAATGAAACGATGAGTTTATTTTGATATAAACATTTTTGAATCTATGCAGTTTTTTCAGAATATGCTTTCCCCTAGACTTTTTGAGTCTTCCTGTATGGTGCAATATGCACATATATAGAGATACATTATATATATATATATACACACACACATATATATATATATACATTTTATACACACACACATATAGAGATACATTTTATACACACACACATATAGAGATACATTTTATACACACACACATATAGAGATACATTTTATATACACACACACACACACACATAGAGATACATTTTATATACACACACACACACACACACACACACACATATATGTATGTTGTTCTCAGCTCCCCTGTTGCCCCCATCTGGACATGGAGGAGGTGTGGCACTGCTTTGTGAGCCCATCCCTGAGGAGGCAAAGGGAAGTGCGTGCCCACGGAAGGACGTGGGAACTGAGGAATGGTGGGCGGCCCAGGCACACATTCCAGCTCCAGCACCGGGAGACTGGCTGCCAGTAGAAAACCTCTGCTGTGGTGGCGCTACCTTGATCCTTAGCGGGAATCTTCATGGGAAACAGCAGACCTCTTACCACGATCATGCGAGGTCAAAGGGAGGGAGCAAACCACTGATGCTGGGCTTAGCAGCAAAAAGTTTCAAGACAACGATGTCTAGAGTTAGTTTTGTGTAAATCACGCGTGAGTGTACCGCTCAAGTGGGTGAGGGCTGGGAATAGAAAAATAAGCAGGCCAATTGTCAGCTGAAATGCGATAAGAGAGTCCATGTTTTTAAAGATACGGTGTTGTAGTTCTTAGCGCAGCAGTTAGATAACGGAAGGATGGAAGCCGGGATCCCTCTGGGACCGCCGATGACAACCTAACAGATGAGTCCAGATGACAATGGAAGAGGGGGAATGGACAGAAATTATATTAACAAACTGTTGTTGTTGGTTCTAATAAGATTTAAGCAACCAAATAACCGAACCTGAAAGACCAACGTATTTTTCAAGATGATTTAGAAGGACCCTAGCGTTGAGGATGTCAAAAGCTGCAATTAGGTCTGAGCTCATTTCGGGAGTGACTTCCTGGCACCAGCTGCACGCGGGGTGTCAGCACGTGTCTCCGGGAGGGCACGTCAGTGCACAGCACAACCGGACTCCGCTCCGCAAAACGCATTATAGTCATTCAGATGCATTTCCTCCATCTCGCTGTTACCCATATGAATTAGATTTGCAATTTAAAAAAAAATGGGGATGACCAGTTTTCAGAAATCCAATATTGTTACCAAGAACTATTTTTAGAGAGTTTGCCGTGGTCCATAAGCTGGGAGCATTTATGCAACCTCGGAGAGCAGCGCGAAGTCCACAGGAAGCCTTCGAAGGCTTAGAAACACATTAGCTTTATGTTTTAAGATCAGATATTAAAAAAAAAAAAAGCAGGAACGTGGGCCCGTGCTTTCTGGCTACTGTGTTTTTCTTTCTGAAATGGCGATGGATAGACGTGGGATCCACACACGAAGGAAGGCTTTTGTGCCCTGGGTGTGCTTTCTGCGATGGCTGGACAGAATCTTTTGTTCTTATGTTAGAAACATTGTCTTGCTTTTTGATTCATATTTCTTGTCCTTGGCCTTGGGAACGACAGGAATTATACATTTGAAATATATTCTGAGGCTTTAGTAAACTGTTCTAATTCATGAAATTAAATTTCTCTGAAATTCCACCTCCTAACCACGTCCTTGTTGCACATCAGTTGCTTGGCCCGGGGTTTATCACACTTGATGTGGCTGACGCCTCGGACTGGAGAACGCTTGGTCGTGGGGCCGTCCTGCCCGCCCTGGCAGCGCCGCTCCCCTCCCCTAGTGTAGTAACCAACGTGTCGCCAGACAGCGCCTGGGGGGACGGGGTTAACGTGCTTCCAGGGTGCGCTGCTCCTGGTCAGGAACAGGTCCCCTCCTCTGGGCATCGGCCGCGCCACAGTTCCTGTCTTAGTGTGTGTGTGTGCGTGTGTGGGGGGGGCATTTTCTGACACTCGTGGAAGCCCTGACTGTGATGCTAATTTTCACTCTGTTTAGGCACTTTTGATAAACTTTCAACTGATATAATTTCTTTCTTTCTTTCTTTTTCTTTTTTTTTTTTTTTTTTGACAGGCAGAGTTAGACAGTGAGAGAGAGACAGAGAGAAAGGTCTTCCTTTTTCCGTTGGTTCAACCCTCAATAGCCGCTGCAGCCAGCGCACTGCACCGATCCAAAGCCAGGAGCCAGGTGCTTCTCCTGGTCTCCCATGGGGTGCAGGGCCCAAGGACCTGGGCCATCCTCCACTGCACTCCCGGGCCACAGCAGAGAGCTGGACAGGAAGAGGAGCAGCCGGGACAGAATCCGGCGCCCCAATCAGGATCAGAACCTGGGGTGCCGGCGCCGCAGGCGGAGGATTAGCCTAGTGAGCCGTGACGCCGGCTCTGATATAATCTCTAACGTGCAGAGAAGTTGCCAACAGAGCCCAAAGAACTTTCGTATATCATTCTTTTAAAATATTTTTATTTATTTATTTAAGAGGTAGAGTTAAAGACAGTAAGAGGGAGAGAAAGAGACAAAGATCTTCCATCTGCTGGTTTTCTCCCCAAATGGCTACAATGGCTGGAGCTGAGCGAATCCAAACCAGGAGCCAGGAGCTTCTTCCAGGTCTCCCACATGGGAGCAGGGGCCCAAGGCCTTGGGCATCTTCTACTGCTTTCCCAGGCCATAGCAGAGAGGTGGCTAGGAAGAGGAGCAGCCAGGACTAGAACTGGCGCCCATATGGGATGCTGGCACCGCAGACGGAGGATTAGCCTACTGCACCACAGTGCCGGCCCCTTCCATATACCATTGACCAGTTACTGACTGCCGACATTTCTTCCCATTTGACTTTTTGTTTCCATCCTGTATCTATGTATCTGTATCTATGGTCACACATGCATATACACATATATATATATACAAACACATGTATGCACACATATGCACACACATAGCAAAATCCTTGGAAATGCAGATTATGAGAAATTTAAGCATGAATATCAAACTTTGCACCACAGTAAGTACCTTTTAATTCCCTTTCTGTGCAAATTTTTTGAAGACCTCTCATATGTAAAAACATACATATGTGCACACATATATGGGCTCTTCAAAAAGTTCATTAAAAATGTGTACTATTAAAAAAACTATATTCCAAAAAACTTTTTGAACCAAAATTAACTTTTTGGTACTAAAATAAACTTAGCCCTTTCTTTAAGATTTATTTATTCATTTGAAAGTCAGAGTTACAAAGAGGGAGAGGAGAGAGATCTTCCATCTGCTAGTTCACTCCCCAACTGGCCACAATGACCAGAGCTGGGCCAGGCTGAAGATAAGAGCCAGGAGCTTCATATGGGTCTCCCACATGAGTGCAGGGGTCCAAGCACTTGGGCCGTCTTCCACTGCCTTCTCAGGCCATTAGCAGGGAGCTGGATCAGAAGTGGAGCAGCCGGGACTTGAACCGGCGCCCACGTGGGATCCTGGCACTGCAGACAGCTGCTTAGCCCCATGTGCCACTGCACCAACCCCTGAACTTAGCTCTTAATCCCACTTTCTATGAATTTTTGCAGTGCCCTCATACATACATACACGTACACATCCGTGTGTACATACATATGCACATGCATATATTTTTGCACATACAAAAATACAAATTCACACATGCACACATGTACTTATTTTTCTTGAGTGAATAGGGGGTAAATGTCTCTCTCGCCTTTTTCACTCTGAGATGCTTTAGAGTGTTCCTCCTAAAAATAAAGTCCTGCTACACCACCACAGCACCATTATTTAAATGAGTAACTAACACTGATGCGTCACTGTTGTAAACACCGCAGAACACACATGCACACACGTGCACGGTCTTCCAAGAGTTCATGGGAGATGTGCCAAATCAGAAAGCTATGCGTGGATTTCAAAGTTTTTCTGCACCCAATACACTTGACTTTCAATGGCGTCTTCCGTGACCTCTGACGCCCCACTGGGCACAGTCCAGCCCGTGTCCTGGGGCCACCACCGCTCCCCAGGGTTGGGTGCAGTGTTTCAGCCACGTTCTGCAGCATGTCTCACGTGGTCCTGTGGCCTTCGTCTCCTCGTGCTCTGGACCTTAGAGTATCTAAGGGGTACAGACCGGTCAGCCTCATCGTTTTGCAGAAGGTCTCCCAGTTTGGTTTGGTGTTTTCTGGATGCTCTGGTCCAGATTTTGTGTTTTTGGCAGGAAGACTGCAGAGGCGGAAGCGTCCGCCTCGATGCATTGCAGCAAGAGCCTCATGGAGTCATTTTGTCCCCAGATAGATGGTATTACTTAGAGGACTTGCTGAGAGTGGTGCCTGCCGGATGTGTCGCCTGAAGGTTCCTGGGAGTTTGGGACGGTGGTAAAGGACCTGTGGGGCACACTTAGATGTTGTCAGCATCCTTTCCTCGTCACAGTTTCATCCGTTAGTGCAGCATCCGATTGAGGTTTTGTGCCTGAACCAGTGGTCACTCCCACGGTTGCACAGTCACTGGCCAGTCTACCTGTAGAGATGGGCTGCTGTCCGCTCCCTCACTTATTAAGTCAGTTTTTAAAGATTTTATTTGAGAGGCGAGTTACAGACAGAGACAGGAAGAGACAGGGAGAGCGGTCCCCCTCCGCTGGTTCATTCCCCAGATGGCTGCAATGACTGGAACTGGGCCGATCCGAAGCCAGGAGCCAGGAGCTTCTTCCAGGTCTCCCACATGGGTGCAGGGGCCCAAGGCCTTGGGCCATCTTCTGCTGCTTTCCCAGGCCATGGCAGAGAGCTGGATCAGAAGTGGAGCAGCTAAGACATGAACTGGCATCCATATGGCAGCCGGCACTGCAGGCAGAGGCTTAGCCCACTACACCACAGAGCCGGCCCCTCATTCATTTTTATCAGCATACACACACACACACACATGGATTCTTTTAATCAATGGATTCAATCTGCCGTTGTCACTATTTGTCCTGTGGTTCAGATGGCGTGACCTGGCCCATGGGAGCCTCCCCACAGTGGCTGCGGCTCCTGTTGTCACATCTCCATCATTCTTTAAACCCCTCCTGAAATGCACCATGGCTGTTCCAGGCTGGTCTTTCCTTGTCCCAGCCCTGGAGTCAACCCCGTGTGCACAGGGCCCTTGCTTCCTTCTAGTGAGGAAGGGAACCCCAAAACCCCAAAACCCCATGGGTTCTCCAGCAGAAGATTGGAGATGCACCCAGTGCAAGCCGTTGGAAAGAAAACACAGGATTCAAGGGCCAGCACACGGGGTCATCTGGAAATCCCTCGTCTCTGGAATCGGCTTGGTGGACTGTCTCGTGCACATTCTTCCACCTTCCGCGCTTCCTTTGCAAGTGCATACAGTCTGGAGAGGCCCCCTGTGCCCGTGTCTCCCAGGAGCTGCCCTGCTGACAGCTTGGCTGCGGCCCTTGGCCTTCTGGGAGCCTAGGGAAGCCTCCAGCCTGCGGCCACCTGCTTGAAGGAGGAGTGGGGTGGAGGCCACAGACCTGACCACGTGCCGGGCAGCCTGGGCGGCCCCTGCCTGGCCTGGAGCCCCTGGACCTGGTGCCGTGATTGACTTCTTGGGGGCTCAGAGTGTGGAGCGGAGAGCCCAGCAGGTGCGCGCCTCACTAATTGCATTACGATTGCATGAGATACTGCAAGGTTGACTGTGAACTCTTGGCTTCAGAACACAGGCTGGCGAGCGCGAGGAGCAGCTGGCAGCAGGAGAGGAGAAAGTGACAGTCATTTCAGGAGCCAGCGCCTCGCTGGGGCTGGAGCGCGTGCACTTGGCCCCGCTCGCCGGAGAAGCGTCCTGCTTACAGACGGGGGCAGCTTCTGGTTCCCGTCTTCTCCTTTGTCTGCTTTTCGTGGCAGTGCTCTGGGAGGCTGGCAACCGGTTTGGGTCTGTTCTGGCCACATTGGCCTGGAGCCTAAGCCGTCGCTTTCTTCTTAAGCTATTTGAACTCTAGCTATTTGACCAATCAGTTCATCAAAATAATCAGTCCATCAGGGTACCAGCCTCGTGGCCTGCACCAGCATCCCATATGGGCACAGGTTCGAATCAAGGCTGCTCTACTTCCAATCCAGCTCCCTGTTAATGAGCCTGGGATAGCAGTGGAGAATGGTCCAAGTGCTTGGGCCCCTGCATCCACATGGGAGACCAGGACCAAGCTTTTGGCTCCTGGCACCAGCCTGGCCTAGCCTAGTCGTTGTGGCCATTTGAGGAGTGAACCAGCAGTTGGAAGACTTTCTCTCTCTCTGTCTCTCTCTCTGTCTCTCTCTCTCTGTCTCTCTGTTCCCCTCTTTCTGTGTAACTCTACCTTTCAAATGAATGGAATAATATTTACCAAAAAAGGATAATCCATCAAGTCAGAGACTCATTAAAAGTATTGAGCCTACAGCGCTGGCTTCGGATCCGACTTAGACCACGATTACGAATGGCGGCTCTAGGGGCTGTCTTCTGAGCGCTCTGAGCAGGCCCACGTTACTGCAGCCCACGCTCCTGCTGGCCCCGTAAAGCGCTGCCCTTGAGTTTCTAAACAGGAATTCCACTCAGGAGGGCCGGGCGCTCTGGTTCTCTGAGCTGGAGAACTCTTGGATTACATCTCTATATGAAAACACGCGGGCAAGTCTGGCGTTCCATTTCACGAGGCACACAGCCCTGTGTTAGCTCTTCCTGCAAGCTGCGGAATATTTGACCTTTGACTCTGCTCCAAGGAAAAATCCGGAGTGACTGATCTTTTTAGACCCAAATAAACTTCCCATCTCATCTGAATATTTACTCAAACCTCAAGAAATTATTTGAATGCCAGCAAATATGATAGTGACTGTAATAAATTTAACAATGGATCTAAGTTAGCCTCGTATTTTAAATGTTTGTTAGAAGATGAAAAGCCAATATTGACTCTATCGGGTGTAAAATAATGAAGAAACTTGTGTGGGTCCGTGATAACATTCTCTGATTACTTTGGGCTGGAAGGATATCTTAAGGTCTTGCCAATGAACCAGATGCACTCTTGTTGGATTTATGTACATTTTGGGAAAGAGAATAAAAATTGTGATGATTCTGAAAATGAATTATGACAATTAAGTTGGTAAACTCTCAGATAAACATCGTTTTTGTTGTTAATTTATTCGTTTATTTAAAACATCTAATCAGAAAGAAAAATAATTTGCATCCCTCATGTCCACAGTGATGGCCCAGGGACGAGGAAGTGTAAAGATAGTGACACGCTGAGATCTAAAATGTGTTAGTTAATACAAATGTGACGTTCACATAAAAATTCTTGATTGCTCCGAGTTGATATTAATTTTTTTAGCTATGCTGCATCCAGCTTCAGTTGAGTGAAGGCATTTGCTGGATGATCAACGTAGTAAACAGTTGTGCCTCAAAAGAGACAAAATGCCTGCAAAATAATTGCCTAATGGCATTTTAAGTCAATTATTTCATCTGTAGTTAATTAAAAGCAGTCAAAACGATTGGCTGAGGTGTAAAATTCCCTGAGTTCCGTAGTTTTAAGTTGTCTTAGGCGTTGTTGTTACCCCATATGTACTTGGCCTTTTGAAATGGTGTGAAATCCATTTCACCAGGAAACCACTGCCTCTTAGCATTTCTGTAGTTATTTCTTCGGGGGAACAACCTTGTGCAAGGCTTCCCAGCGGCCATCAGCGTGGTGACCAGACCCGAGTGTAGGCAGGTTCTCCCAGGGCCAGTGGTCACAGGGCCCAGGAGCAGCTGGGGTTGGCAGTGGGTGAGAGTGTCAGGGTGGAAATGCTGGCAATTCGAAGAATCCAATACAGCAATGAGGTGATGGGTGGCGAGAGAAGGCGGAGATGAGAGAGAACTACCTGTGCCAACCGTGGCAAAGGTGACAGAGGGCAGACTGTGCGAGCTACTTGAACAGTTTTTACAAGGGCGCAGAACTGAAGATTTCCCCATGACTCAACATCAACCACTAGCACAGCGCCCAAAGCTTTGTCTGTCACGCACGGCTCCTCTTCTTCCTGTACTGCCTTATGTAAGAGAGATTTTGTGTTGTTGAGCTGTGCTGTTGTAAGAAGCGTCCCAATGGATGGCGATGGAACGCAATGCGAGTCTCCCTCTCGGGTAGCGCTGGGCTGGTCTCCGTCTCGGGTGGAGGTCTGGTCTTGGTCTCGGGTGGAGGTCTGGTCTCGGTCTTGGGTCACGGTCTGGTCTCCATCTTGGGTGGAGGTCTGGTCTCCATTTTGGGTCACGGTCTGGTCTCGGTCTCAGTCGCGGTCTGGTCTCCCTCTCGGGTTGCAGTCTGGTCTTGGTCTCAGGTGGAGGTCTGGTCTCAGTTTTGGGTCATAGTCTGGTCTCCATCTTGATTCGCAGTCTAGTGCAGCTGGTGGCCTCCCAAGTGTTGCTCGGTGGTGACCCCGGGGGCTCTGATTCTGTGGGTTCGTCTCAAGGCTGCCTTGGTAGCACCTGTTGGCTGATGGGAACGCGAGTCAGAGCAGCGGAGGGGACTGGGTGGGGATGGGGCGAGGCCTGCATGGGCAGCACTGGGCGGTGTCCACTGCTGCTGCCTGGGGCGCGGGACCTCCTTGCTGCTCGCCTTCTGCCCTGCAGAACTGCTTCCCATTTCATTCCATTCGCCAAAGCCACGCGGAAGTTGCCTGGAGCACCGGCTGGTGGCAGTTACCGCTTCTGTCTTTAGGATTTTACTAAACTGCGGGTTATGGGTCAAGCACTCTGCTATTACTCATGCCACCTTGGTCACCTAGGAGAGGCAAGGACTCAGATGGAAGTGACCAGAGTATGATCTCGAAGCTTCCTGCCCCTCACACGGAGCGTCTGTGAAGCCCGCCGCTCAGTGGTGCGCTGCTGAGGCCGCCTGGATTGGAACCCCCCGACGGGCCTGCTCTCCCCACGTCTGCTGAACAGCGCGGTAAAGAGGAAGCGTCTGGGGAAAGGGGCACTAGGCAGACTGGAAGAACTAAACTGACACCGCCTGACGATGTGCTTGTGTTAGACAATACGGAGGAATTTGCTGCTCGTCAGAATCCGTGAGTTTAGAAAATGAATAAAAAATTTTATCAATGAGCACAAATTTATTTTCCCCCATCAGCAGCACACACTAGAGAATGACGTTCAGAAGCAGACAGACTTTTGGCTCCTGTTTCCTGTGCTGGACCAAACGCGATCATGGATTTAGGAGCTGGCAGCGACCTGCCTTCATTGGGTCCCGTTTTCTGCCAATCAGGAGTCTGGGCGTGGCTTGGTTGGGTCCAGCCCACTGAGGCCTGGGCTGGCTGGGAACCTTTACTCATTGCTCAGATTCTTGTGAACTCCTCTGTTTGGGTGTGGACCTCTGGGCAGCAGAACCCCAGGCAGTGTGCCCGGCGAGAGGCATACTCGGGGGAGCCGTTCAGCACTCTTGCGTGGCTGCTGCTTAGAAGCAAGGCAAGCACCCTGCCCACAAGCCACGTGCAAGGCGACGTGGACGCAAGGGCCGAGCCCCAGCCAGGGCTGCCACCACGGTCACCATGCAATTTGTCTAGTTGAACTGCACTGGAAGCACCAACTGCTCTGGAGTAGGTGAAGCAAAATAGAGGCCAGACACACGCACAGCAACAACAAAATCGCTGGAGGACTGTGTCGTGTGTGCAGACTGGGAGACCCAGTGCTCCAGCTATGTCTGTTTTCTTCCAGCTGACCCCACAGACCCGTTACAATCCCAGGCACAGTGTTTATTTTTGTTTCATTTTGAAACCAGCAAATTGATTCTAAGATTGTATATTAAATACAAAGCGCCAGGAATAAGAAGGGTTCATTTTCTTTATGTATGCCAGGGAAAAGCAGAATGTGTTACTGTGTATCAGGAACACTGGAAAGTATGTATCCTTGAAAAGCATGGAAAACCATCAACGGCCCAAGAGCAGGAAGAAAATTCTCAACTTCCTCCTACAGCAGCAGCCAGTTCCAGGTGCGCAGTGAAGATAGTTCCAGAAGCTGCTGGAGCAGGTGCCCCGCTTCCTGCCAGTCACACGGACATAGGGCGCGAATGGTTTCTGAGTGATTGCGTTGGTTGTGGCAGAAGAAGAAAAGAATCTATGTTCCAGATAAAGCAAGACTTTTAGAAGACAGTAAGGACTATTTTCATGGTTTGGGATGGATTGATATTTCTTAAATAGGATACAAAAATATTCCAAAAGAAAGCAGTTGATCAGAATGAGCCACGTGAAAATAACACTTCTTGTTTATACATGTGACAAAGGCCTCCTGCCTAAAATATCTAAGGATCTCCCACTGATCAGTAAGAGAGACATCAAAGAGCCATCCATGAGATCTGTAAGGTACCAGACAAAGTGCATATCCATCCAACGGCTGATGAAGGCACTCCCCACGCTGGCTGTCATGGAGGTGAGAAACGGTTAGCACAGAGTCCATGGGGACATGGAGCAACTGGGGAGTCACTGGCAGAGGGAGTGTGGCTTTGTCGGGCAGCACATTCTAAAACCGCAACTCGCCTGCCCTGTGACCCAGCAACTGCCCTTTTAGGTACAGCTCCAACAGCAGCGCATGCGTGCTGTGAACCAAAGGCAGGCACGAGGATCCTTAGTGGTACTGTTGTCATAGCCACAGACCAAAACCAACAAACGTGCGCATGAATACCAGGACGGAGTGCAACACAGCAAGACAAATAAATGCAATACAGCAACATGCAAACAGCACGAGGATTCTCCACAAAGACATGAGGAATGAATTAGCCCCACATTAAAGACGATGTAGGCACAGGTGCTTTGTCAAGTGGATATTTCCTATGCCTTGTGCTCCTGGTGGTTGGAGGAGGGTGTGACTTGACCAGGGAGTGACTCAACCTATAGGCTTTGGATAACAAACTGCTTTGTGATCTGGATGATGGCTATGTGGTCAGGTTCACCTGGTAAAATTCACTGGTAAGTGCTTGTGATCTGTATATATTTTACTATATAGGGACCATTGTAATTTTAAAATAAGTGATTGTGCATAGAAATAGTTTTATAAACCAAAGGAACAGTGCCCCGAAGTTTGCTAGGGTGATTCTTCTGTACTTTTAAAAGGTGTTTGCACTCATGGATTTCACAACTAGGTGGAGACTGCATTTTCTGTCTTATAAGAGGGTGCCACGCCAGCTACCAGGAACAGAGTGGCTTAGCTGCAGCTCTGACAGCTTCTGGATGCAGGGCCACTTCGGGGGTGAGGCTTATCTATTAGGTCACTTCATTCACACTTTACATTTGAGTACCACAGCACCTGTCTCTCCTCTTCCACAATAGATTCATCAACATAAAATGCACATGCCAGGAAATGCATCCTTTCAAAGTATCCAACCATCATGGTTTCTCCAAGTTGGAATTTTTGTGTCACCCAAAAAAGAAAGCCCATAGCAGTCTCTATTGCTCCCTCCCCAGCGCTGTGGGATGATGAATCTGTATCACTACAGATTTGCCTATTGAAGACATTTCTTACGGGGGAGTTACATAACACATGTTTTCTCTGACTGGCTGATCTCACAGCACATCGCGGCTTCAAGGTCCATGTGTGTGGTAGAATTTGTCAGTGCCTCGTTTCTTCTTCTGGTTGAGAAGTTGGCCATGTAGATGCTGTGTCTCACCCAATCTGCAGCTGGTGAACACTGAGTTTCCACTTTTGGTGATTACAAATCGTTGATGTAGAAATTTTGTGTGGACATGTGTCTTTAATTTTCTTGGTTCTAGACCTAAGAATGGGATTGCTGGGTCAGGAAGTAACTCTATGTTCAACTTTTTGAGGAAGTGCCAGGCTGATTTCCAAACTGGCTGCAACATTTCACAATACCACCAGTGATCCTGGGAGGGCTCCCTCCCTCAGCCTCCTGCCCAGAACTTGTTCTTATCTCTGTTTTTAATCTTAGCCATCACAGAGGTTGGGGATTAATATCTTATTATAGTTCTTATTTTCATTTCCTCCAAAACAGTAATGTTTATATTTTATTGTGCTCTTTGGCCATCTCTATGTACTTCTTGGAAAAATTCTCTTCAGATCCTTTGCCCATGTTTAAATTGGATTTATCTTTTATTGTTGAATGGTAATTGTTTATATATTCTGGACTCAAGTGCCTTAATAGATACGTGGGTTGTCTGTTCACCTTCTTGAGAGTTTCCATTTTAACTCTCACAGTGCCACTCTTTTTGTTGCTATATTGTGCCGTAGCTGAGAACTCATTGCCTAACCCACACATAGTCACAATGGAGTTGGTCTTTTTTATGATTTTTAGCTTTGATAGTTATATTTATGTTCATTCTGAGTCAGTGTGTGTGGAGTTGGGTAGGGGATTTAATTTATTGAAATTACTATTAGTTCTCCATTGTGTGTTCTTTGTACTTTAGTTGAAAATCAACTGAGCCTAAATGTATGGGTTTGTTATTGGACTCTAGTCCATTGATCATATGTATAGGTCCTTATTCTGCTGCACTATCCTAATTATTCTAATTTTGGGGGATGTTTTGATATAGGAAAGTATGAGTCTTCCAAATTTGTCCCTGCTTTTCAAGATTTTTTAAGCTATTTTGTGTGCCTTGCATTTCTATATGGGTTTTAGGACCAACTTGTTAATTTCTGCAAAAAAAAAAAATCCAACTGGAATTTTGATAGGGATTACATTTATTGGGTAGCATTTCCAGCTTAAAAATACGAAATTTTCCAACTCATATATGTGGAATATCCTTCCATTTCTTTAGGTCTTTTGAAAGTCTATTTAAACATCATTTTACAGGTTTCAATATATAAGTCTTGCATTTCTTTTACAAACTTATTCCTAAGTCTTTTGTTATTGATGCTTTATGCATGGAATTTCTTTTTAACTTTATTTTTGGATCATTTTAAGGTAATATATAGAAATACAATTGATTTTGAAAACGATATTGATCTCAGATCTGTGCTCAGGGTCTGTTGCAGGCCTGGTGCAGTTTCTGAGATATCGGTGGGATTGGTTTTGCTGATGGGTGGATCCAGCGCATGTCTCTCTCCCAGGAAAGTGTCCCTGGGGGCCACCTCACTCCTGGTGCCCTCTGGGGTTGCAGCTACTCCAGGCGTCTGCAGTCTCTGGTCATCTGCGATGAGACCACACAACCAGACAACAGCAGGAAGGGGACAGGCTGGCCCCGAGCCGTGCATCCGGCAGCAGTAGGGCCTGCTAACCCAGCCGGGGCTGCAGGTGCCAGCAGGCACTGGGAGGGTCTCGTAAGTCTGTGCTTCCTGCCACTTGAAAAGGCCAAAATTGGACAAAGAAAGGATTCAGAGCCTGCAAATACTGCACCTGCTTCTTAGGGGCCGCTGAACACCTGAAGTTATTTTGGGCACCTCTCACTTTGCTTCCGCTTATATTGTCTTCTTTAAGAAATTTTTTTCTATTTTTTTTAAAGATTTATTTATTTATTTACTTGAAAGAGTTACACAGAGATAGGAGAGGCGGGGGGGGGGGGTTACTCCCTAGTTAGCAGCAACGGCTGGAGCTGCGCTGACCCAAAGCCAGGAGCCAGGAGCTTCCTCCGGGTCTCCCACGTGGGTGCAGGGGCCCAAGGACTTGGGACATCTTCCATTGCTTTCCCAGGCCAAGGCAGAGAGCTGGAGTAGAAGAGGAGCAGCTGGGACCAGAACCGGCGCCCATATGGGATGCCAGAGCTTTTAGGTCAGGGCATTAACCCGCTGCGCCACAGCGCCGGCCCTTCTCTTCTATGTTTTAAAGCAAGAAGGAGAGAGAATGAAGCGGGGAGAGAGAGAGGGAGGAGGTAGGGAGAGAGTTGGTTGAGTTGAGTCCTCAAATGCTCACAGCAATCAAGGTTGGGTCAGGCCAAAGCCAGGAGCCTGGAACTCCATCCAGGTCTCCCATGTGGGCTGCAGGGACTCAAGCACCCACACCTGCTGCTTCCCAGGAAGCTGGACTGGAGAGTGGAGCTGGGACTCAAACCCAGGGCTTTGACAAGGGGATGCTGGTGTCCCAAGCGGCCATTTAACACTGCACCACACAGCCATCCCTACTGTCTTGTATAAGTAGCTGTTTGATACATGTAAAAGGGTCCATAGAACATACACATTGCTGGGGCACTCAGCCATATAATGAACCCAGCTCCTGGTGTAAGAACCATGGAGTCACCCAGATGTGCCCCGTCCGAGCTCTCCCGGTCCTATGTCCCCGCTCTCACTCCAGAAGGTCCGCCCTCCCAATTGGAAAGGAAATGGAATTTTAAAGTATGGTTTTATTAGAAATGTGTACAGGTTCGGCAGTGTATTATTTAGTTTTGTTTATTCTTGAGTCTGTAAAATTGGTATCATTCGCCACGTGGCCTTTTGGGACCAGCTTTCTTTTCCACTTCCAATTCCATTTCAAGCTTCGTCCGTGTTGTCGTAAGGAGCTGCGGCGTGGCCGTTTCGTCTCTGGGTAGTTCACTCTGGATATGCATCCATTTACACAGCGCTGCTCCTGGCCCCCACGTCCGAGAGGCCATTTCCAGCTTTCCCATTATGAGCGGCGCTGCTGCGGCATTCGTCCCGTTCTCCGGGGATGCGGGCCTTGCAGATTCTCTCGGGATGAGTGCAGGGGCGCCCTGGCTGGGCGGGGGGTGCTCCGTCCCAGCATCCTGCCAGAGCCCCTCTGACTTGCCTTCTCGCTGGTTCCTTCTCCTTCCTCCTGCCTGTGGTGTTCGCCCCCCCCCCACCCCGAGTCCCCAGGGACAGGGCTCTGTCCCTCCACGCCCCTCTGTGACATGGGCGGGGTTCCAGAGCCCCTTGTGAGCCCACAGTCTGTGCTGTCTTTCCAAGCTGGCCCAGATCCCCCTGGGCTCCAGCTGGCGAGGGGAGCAGCAGCCCCAGGGCTCCGTGGAGAAGCCACTCTCAAGGCGGGAGGTAGCCTGGCAGAGAAGAGGAGTGGACGAGCATGGGGTCACCCTGGCCACCAGTGGGAGGCACAGCTGCCTGTGACCCGCCGCGGGAATGCCTTTCTCGTACAGTTTAAGGAACGTGGTCATTATGGTCATTACAGCCACAGAACCCTTGGGTGTGGCCCATCCCGTAGGTCATGGCTGTTCCACGTGTCTCTAGTTGTTAAATTCTTGAACCTCTTTGGGAGGCCGGTGCTCCCAGGATACGCGCTATGAGAGGCGAGTAGGCCGCCCACGGCCACGCAGCCTGTGAGGGGAAGGACCAGCCCCGCATCACCGCCCCAGGCTGCCCTCAAGCCTGCCAATAGTCTCACGGCCGAGGGGACACAGAGCCGAGAGCCCTTCCTGTCTGCAACAGCCTTAGAGATAACCAACGGGGGTCTTAACCAACAGCCCGGGCCGTGCCCACCGGAGGCAGCTCAGACCAGCAGGGAGAAGGACCCACCCCCCAGAGGACCTGGCGGTCAGCCCACCAGCACCCCTTGGGCTGGCAAGGCCCTCAAGGAGCCAGTGGGGTGGAGCGGGTGGGCCCCACTCCACTCCAGCTGTTGCTGCCCCCGGAACCTGAGCTGCGGGTGGAAGACGCCCCCTTCCCGGGACTGTTCCTGTCTCACCTCTGGCTCTGCCGTGTGTGGCTCCTGGAGTCCAGCTCCTGAATCCCAGGTGCATTTTGGGATGCAGGTCACTGGCGGGAGGTTGCCCGACGATGTCGCTTGTTCCCACCGTGGAGGTGCTGTCCCCTCTGCCTGAGACGTGTTTCCAGAGGGTTTTCCTGGGAGAGAGCTGCCCGAAACCCCAGGCAGGTGTGGGAACAAAGGGGAAAAGACCCAGGAATCGGCGGGCGAGAGGTTTGCAGGGCAGCTCAAGGACAGCATTAAAATTTTAAAGTGTCAAAGTCCTTGACACGCTGTCTTTCCTTCAGGAGGCCAGCGTCGCGGACGAGCGTGGCACTCGTGACACTGAGGACGTTTGAAGCAGCTTAGCAAAGGCCGCCTGCACGTGGTGCCCCACGAGCACCCCGCATCCGTCTGAGGTCACAGTGCACCCCATGTCCGTCTGAGGTCACTGTGCACCCCGTGTCCGTCTGAGGTCCCATAAGCACCTTGTGTCCATCTGAGGTCACAGTGCACCCCGTGTCCGTCTGAGGTCCCATAAGCACCTTGTGTCCATCTGAGGTCACTGTGCACCCCATGTCCGTCTGAGGTCCCTGTGCACCCCGCGTCTGTCTGAGGTCCCCATGCACCCCACGTCAGTCTGAGGTCACTGTGCACCCCGTGTCCGTCTGAGGTCCCACAAGCACCTTGTGTCCGTCTGAGGTCACTGTGCACCCCGCGTCCATCTGAGGTCCCTGCTGTGTACCCCATACCCGCCCCTTACTTATTTCTAGTGTTTGTTACTCTTCTCTGCAGAGAAGTTTCCACACCATCTTGCAAAAGCAAACAAACAGGAACTAGAATGAACCGCCTAAGAGCAGTGGCTGCCTGTGCTGCGTTCCCTGCTGGAGCCCAGGGGTGAACCGTGGGGTCCCCCAAGAGGGCCCTGACGCTGAGCCTCCTCTCTCGCACTCCCCGCGCCCTGGGCTCCACAGCCTAAGTGCACAAGGAGTGCGCTTCCCCTTTGTCGTCTGCGGAAGCTGCACGTGGCGGCTCTGCCTCTGGTGTGTGCAGACCTCTAGGGAGGAGCTGTCAGACTTTGCACCCCACTCCACGCACCCCTAAACCCCGATTGGAGGAATGATATGTGCTGCCATCGCTCCAGCATGTTCAGCCAGAAACATCCATTTAAGCTGCTCCTGGTGTCCTGGTCTCCCAGCCGGTGGCTGTCCTTATAAAAGCAGCCGTGAGCACGTCAGAAGGGCTGCGGCTTGGTTAGCAGCAGCCGTGGCTGGGGCTGTGCCCAGGCTGTGGGACAAGGCCCTGCCCAGGGGATTACCTTGTGCCATCTCCCTGTGAGTTTGGACCAAATTGTGTTTCTCTGCCCACTAAGCTTTCAGCAATTGGATGTCTACGGCCTCCTGATTTTTAATGTAACTAGTTGGAGCCATCATAATCCCTGCAAGTCATTTGTAATATATTTATAGCACACCATCACCCCTAGCATTTTGAATTTCCTGCTTAGGATGCAGTGGCAAAAGTCATTAAACATTAGCAGTAATAGTATTTTCCCTGTAATAAAGTGTTAATTACTTCCACATGTTAATAGAGTTGGTGGGGGCAGTTTTTGCTATTGTTACTCTGCCTAAAATAATTTCCATGTGATAATTTTCCAGGATATCAAAAACTGAATAATTATGCACTAATTAAGAAAGTAGGGCCTGCTCTCGGAGTTAAGACTGCATTAATTTTAATGTTTTTACAGTCCTTTAATTGGGGAAAGGGCTGTAAATTGGGAGCCGACGCACTGTTCCTCCGTAAGCAGGCCTGCCTTTGCTATCTGCCTCCTATATACGGCAACCCAAGGTCAACACAAGTTTGCAGAATCCCTCTGCTCTTCATACGGAATGTATCGGTGGTGAAGCGTGCATCGATCACTCTGACAAGCATTTAACTCTCCGAGAGCACATGCTCTCACTTCTTAAATTATTAATTGCATTAAATACATTTTCATATCATAGACGCTTTGCTACAAACCGTTTGCGGGTAGGGAGGTGCTGTGCCCCACAGCGGGCACGACTCCCCCTCTGTTGCTGCCGAGGACACGGTGGCCGCCTGGCGAAGCCTGCACAGGAGGCTGGCCAGAGGAGGTGGCCGTGGTGGCAGTGGAGTGCATGTCCTTACGGTTTGCTAAATCGCTTCAGCAGTTTGTCTGTTTTCTCTCCCTTGCCTGGCTGCCCTTCCTGGAGCCCAGATCCCAGATGAGAGCGTTGCACGGGGTCCGTCACTGCAAGGTGCGGTAGAGCCAGCTTCTGCTTCGTGCCCCTTGGTCAGGAAGGTGGCACCAGAGAGGACTGGGCGCTCCGAAGGGACCCTGTTTGTGAATAGAGCAAGACTCAGGGAGGAAGCGGCCGCTGGTAGGAGCCGGGATGCGTTGTTTCATGCAGCTGCAGAAAAGCCAGGTCGCGGGTTGGCTGGACAAAGTCCTGGGGTCAGCTCTCCATTGCAGAAATAAGCCGTGGGCTGCTGAGATGTGCAAAGCACACACAAGCTGGACAGTGAAACTGGCGTTCCCCAGCTTGGACTCGGCCCTGGGCTGGCGTCGGGAAGGCAAACAGAATTGACAGTGAGGAGCCCAGGGGTCCCTGGTGAGGCGAGGACCACAGCGCCGGTGGGCGGGGCGGACGGCAGGAGGACCCTGGGGCTGCCTGGCCAGACCCCCAGACAAGCCCAGGGGCAGCTGTAGATGTGGCCTCCGTTCCAAAGCCACCTCGTCTGCCTCCCCGAGGGACTGGACTCCGCTTGTCTGAAAGCGTTTTTGTTTGCAGGCTGCCGTTTGTCCAAGAAGGTGAACATGACAGATCTGGGCTCGCGCTTCTGCAGATGAGCCGGTTGAAGCGCCCTTCCCCAGCTCGTCCTCCGTGTGCTTTGTGTTGGAGTCACTATTGAAATTCTAGGGGACAGAATTCCGGGCTTACAAAGACCTGCGCGATTCCAGGCCAACAAGAATGCTGAGAGGTGCCGTGGCTCCGTGGGGATGGGGTGGGAGGGAGTTTGCGATGGTGTCACGGGTGCTGTGGTCAAGTGTGGAGCCAGGGAGCCCCTCCCCCTGTGGAAAGACACAGCAGTTCCCCCCTCCCCCAGGGAAGGACAAAGCACCAAGGACAAAGGATTGGCTGCAGGTTGGGGGGGGGCTGAGCCACTGACATTCACACTGGGTATTCTGAATGTGTGACTTCGGTTTTGACTGTAAGGTCCTATCAGTGACCCAAGGGGACTCTCTCCTTCTTCTTCGATTTCCCTGAGAGTGAATATGACCTTAAATTGGCCCCAGCCAACTGCTGAATGAGGGCAGGAGGACACTGGCCTGACAGAGGCACCTTGGTCTGCACATGGAAGCCTGTGGTCAACTTCCCCCCACTGGAAGGTTGCTCAGAAACCTCGCTCACATGCTGGCCTCTGTCCTTTGAACTCAAGGACAGATGGAATCCTTTGTTCCCAAGGGCCACAGCTGATGCCTGAGTCCCCAGCAGCGTCAGCCTGGTTCCCGCGCATGGTATCCTCTGCAGTTCTGATGTGGGGCCTTGGGGCCAAACCAGGCAAGCAGCATTCATTCATCCATGCATTCGGCAATCGAGAAATCTGTCCAGAGTCTTGATGTGCACCAGGCACTGGCTGGCCACTGGGGATGTGGGAGTCGTCGAGGTGGGGGAGTCACAGCGGGCCTGGCAGGTGCCCGGCACAGAGGTGACAGCAGAACGACAGAGTGTCCAGAAGGAGCTCTTAGGGGCCAGCAAGGAGGAACCAGGGGGAAATGAAGCCGGGAGGGGACGGAAGGGCCTGGTGGTCTCCAGCCATGTGGACGTTGGCCAGGACTTTGCACAGTGAGGTGAGAGCAGCTGGGGCATCTTCCCTGGGCTGCTGCCTAGTCTGGGAATGTAGAGGGCAGGGTGGCAGCATCCGGAGGCTGCTCCACTGGTCCAGGGGAGAGAGGGGTTTTGCCTGAGGTCACTGGGGTGCAGGCATAAGGGGGGTCGGATCGTAGGTCTCTCTTGGTGATGGGACAAAGTGGTTTTTGGTAGCTTGGACATGGAGGATGAGAGTGAGGGAGGAGACAGTGGTGCCCTACGGCTGAAGGCTGGAAGGGTAGCGTTGCGACTCCCAGGAGAAAAAGAGGGCTGGTGGGTCTGGCTGGGCCGGGGACCACACGTTTCCCTTTGGATACGCTAAGTTTAAAGAGCTTGTTGGACAAAGATGCGGGGACTTCTGTCGGGCTGTTGGTCGGAGGTCCGGTGCCGCAGCCCGGAGGTGGCGAGTGTGCGTCCCCAACCCTCCCGGGAGTCAGCTTGTGCCCCAGCCTGCTACCATTTCCCAGGACTCCGGTTCCTGGTCACCTGAGCAAGTGGTCTTGGGAGACGAGCACCTTGGGGGGCGACAAAGCACTTGCTATTTAGATTCAGACTCTCTCCCAAGTAGAAAGTTTGATCGTGCAGACGGCTGCCCATCCGCCAAATGGGCTGCCTTGTGGGGCTTGTGGTGGACATGTGCAGTTGATCCACCCCGACACCCCTGGTGGCTGACACCCTCGCCCGTTGTCCACGATGCTCCACCTGGGATCTCATCTGGGTGCTCGTACACCGCCTCTGGTGACACGTTTTGGAAGGTAAAGACTGGACTACCGTTGTCTGGATTCCAGGCACGGTGCCCTGTGAATATCAGTGTGTATACGTGGCTGGTGGGTTGGGTAGGTGAATGACTATAGTAATGAAAATATACAGGGAGACCCGTCCTCAGAGAAGAGGGAGACAGACAGGCCGTCACCTTCACTGCGCTTAGCAAAGAAGCCCACGGACAACCCGGGGCTTGCTTTGTTTTAGAGACAACGGAGAGAAAATGGACAGTCAGTGAGTTCAAGGGAATATGTGGTTTGCGTCTACCACTGTGGGCTGAGATTTGACAGCTACCTGAGATCTGTCACGAGTTGAAACCCCGTGTTTGCGGCATGAGAGACATCCAAAATCATTTAACACAGAGCGAGGGTCGTGGTGCAGAAATGCAGATCATAAACCTAACGTCCCACCAGGCCACCTGCGAGGGTGTTCATTATGAAACCAACTCTGGTGCCCAGAACTGGTTGGGTGATGGTTCTTGGGTTTTGACACTCTCTCGTTTGAGCACTTGCAGCCCTATGTACAGTGTGTCTGCTATGTTTAATGAACAACCATAAACCCACCACCAACGGGAGACCTGGACCCTAGACCAGCGGCGGGTCCCCGCGTCCCTCTCCTGTCCTGCAGGCGGCCCCCGATGCCTCTGTGGTGCAGGGGCCTTGACCGCGAGTGCCGCCCGGTGGGGCCCAGCTCGGCTGCCGCGCCCGACGGGAACCTGCTTCCCTCGCCTTACATGTTCTCCCCTGGTGCACGAGCGTTGCCTGTTTAAGCTTCCCTTGCTTTTTATAAAAATGATTTTTTTCAAGAACGCGTTCCCGCCTGCATCCTGGACTGCTCGACGTTTCCAAGGCCGTGGAGAGGAGGAAGCATTTCTGTGCTCCCGTCCCGAGTGGCTGTGTCGCTGCCAGTGAAAACTGCCCACTGGGTGGGCCATTTCCTAGAGCACATTCCGCAGTGTGTGCTGAGGTCGCCCCTGGCAGCAGAGGCTCTGGGCCTGGGCGAGTGTGCACTGGTGCTCACTGGAGGCGCTGGGCACCGCTCCCTCTTGCTGTCAGCCCTGGTGCCTCGAGTTTCTCCATGCTGAGGGTCAGCGCTACCTGGGGAGAGATGGCCAGGTGAGGAGGCGGCCCCAGGGTCAGAAATGAGCGCTAGATCTGGAAGCAGCAGTCACCCAGACCAGTGCCACAGCCTCAACTCCGGGGCAGGGGTGTTCACCAGGGGCGCACCTGTGACGTCCTCCTTCCGAAAGCCCACTGTGGAGCAGGTGGACTGGGGTGTTTTCAGAGTGGGTAGGCTCACCCATGGCCTTGGCAGACCAAAGAGAGCCCCGGGCCACACTGGGCCCTGCCGGCACCTCCCCTGGGAGAGTGAGGCTGCAACTGGGAGGGCGTGTCCGTCTCTCCTGCTCTGAGCCCCTCTGGCCTCTGGGCTTCTGTGCTGGGTCCACGTGGAGTCACGCATGCACAGACCGAGTGCCTGATCCCAGAGAGGCGGATTCCTTCTGGGGTTCGAGGAGGAGCCCGGGTGTCTGAGAGGAGCTGTGTCCTGCCTGGAGGCGTTGCCTGCAGACAACATGCAGTAGGAGAGACACCTCAGTGAGATGCTCTATAGCAGTGCCCCGGCCCCTTGGACCTGGCTGCCAAGGGCGGTGCTCTGGGGTATAAGAGCTGGCAAGATGCCGTCTGTCTTGTGGATGCGCCCCAGATGGAGGTGAGCACAGGTGCCCGCACCAGCAATTAATCGTGGCTACAGCTGCAATCCACGAGTGCCGTGGGTGCATCTCTTTGTGGAGAAACAGCAACCATGTCCCAGGAGACCTGGTTTGGGAGGGCAGGGACTCCTGGGGTCGTCCAATGGGAGGCTCGCTGCATGGGGCCAGGACGGATCTTTCTTCCACACTCGTGTGACTGAAGGCCCCCACTTCCTGGTCCTGGAGCGAAGCACAGCGTTGCAGCGTGACGTCAAGGTTGCATGGAGGTCGAGCATTGTGTGTGCCCGTGAGCCCCCAGCTCATCCCCCCACCTTTGGATCTCCGCGTTTCCTAAACAATGGGCCACGTGTGTGTGCCCTGACACATGTGCAGAGCGTTGAGACGCATTTGCCTAGGCAGCAGATGGGACACTGGGGTTGCGGGACAGTGAGGGCGGCAGCCCCCCTTGGAGAAAGCCCCAGCCTGCTGTGGGGAGGGGGGCAGACACCCTCTCCAGCCCGGACTTGGTGACTTTGATTCCCTGTACAAACCAGTCGCCCTGGCCGAGGGCCAGTCAGGGTCCTCAGACTGCCGCAAACTCGAAGATGCCAGCAGGGCACGGCGCTGAGGATGCCTGGACGCGTGCCCGCCCTGGTTAGAGGGAACCAGCCGGGAGCACCTGAGGCCCCCCTTGGCAGGGCTCGCGAAGGCCTTTTTAAGGAATGGCAGGCTGCCAACCACAATGAAATATGCAATTGTCCATCTGTTGCTCAAATTAAAAAAAAATTTTCCCTTCTGTTGCCAAAAATTTCTCTAACTACTGTCCAGTGGTCTAACCTTGAATCTGAGCTGGGGGCAGGGCACGGATCGGGTATTGTCATTTGTGGGGGGAGCGGTTGGATGGGGGCAAGGGCCTGCCTGGTGTGAAGGAGACAGGCAGGATCCCCGGTGAATGACAAGAAAAATGCCATCATCCTTCGAAAACAACGTGAGTGCTTTATGAATTGCCAACTGTTTCTTGTCAAAAATAAACCAGAGTCCTAAGAGGTGAATTCCCCTTCTCTCTAGATAAGTTCTTGTCTCCATGGCTACTAGAGGGAGCGGGCTGGGGTCTGTGTGAGTGTCTTATTCAGGAAGAGCATGTGTGCATGTGTGTGCATGTGTGTGTGCGTGTGTGTGCATGTGTGTATGTGTTTATATGTGTGTGCTCGTGTGTGCCTGTGTGTATGTGTATGTGCATGCTTGTGTGTGCATGTGTGCATGTATGTGTGTTTATATGTGTGTGCATGTGCACATGTGCATGTATGTGTGTTCATGCGTGAGCGTGTGCACGTGTGCATGTGTGCGCTCATGTGCACATGCGTGCGCACGTGTGTGCACGTGTGTGTATGTGTTTACACATGTGTTGTGTGTGCATGTGTATGCTTGTGCGTGTGTGCATGTATGTGTGTGCGTTTATGCGTGAGCATGTGCAGGTGTGCATGCTGTGTGCATATGTGTGCTTGTGTACACATGTGCACACACGTGTGCATATGTGTGCTTGTATGTGCAGGTGTAAGTAAATATACTCTCCAGCAGCTTTGTTCACATGTGAGATTCTCCTCTTTGCCACACCAGGTTCAAGTTCTGTTCTATCTCGTGTCTCCCCTCCCCCTCCCTTTCCTTGCCCAGATCTTCCCCTTTGAGTCCAGTATTTCCCGTGTCCTCTCCTGTGGGGCGGGAACCTTTCTTCTGCCCAGGGCCATTGGGTATTTATAGCATCATCTGTGGACCACACAAAACCATCAGCCTAACGATGAGCACGCTGTAGATTTATAGATTTTCTTAAATGCTTAGCTGAGAACATTGAGTGTATTTTTAAGATTTATTTATTTGAAAGGCAGAATTATAGAGAAGGAGGGGGGGAAGAGAGAGAGAGAGAGAGAGAGAGAGAGAGAGAGAGAGAGAGAGAATCTTCCATCTGTTGGTTCACTCTCCAAATGGCCACAACAGCCAGGGCTGGGCCAGGCTGAAACCAGGAGCTCCATCCAGGTCTCCCACGTGGGTGCAGGGGCCCGAGCACCTGGCCCATCCTCTGCTGCTTTCCCAGGTGCATTAGCAGGGGGCTGGATGGGAAGTGGAGGCCATGTGGGATGCCGGCTTTGCAGGCAGTGGCTTAAGCTACTTCGCCACAGCACAGGCCCCAGATTTGAGTTGCTTTGCCAGCATCTGGTCCAGAGTTCATGGGTCTTCATGAGGCCTGTGGGCTGGACGTGCCTCACCCCTGCCGGAGGTGAGAATTCCTGAAAGTGGAAAGATCCCGGGTAGGGCGGGGGGAAGTCAGGCGAGCAGAGCCCAGGTGCCAATATGCGGTACTGAGTTAATAAGGCCCAGGGCAGCTCGTGAGGACCCGGGGCAGCTCGTGGGGACCCAAGGAAGCTTGTGGGGCCCAGGGATGCTCGTGGGGACCCAGGGATGCTCATAGGGGCCCAGGGATGCTCGTGGGGACCAGGGAAAAGCAAAGTGAGGAGCCCTAGCTTGGGAGGGCTGCCCGTGCCGCCCTGGGGTTTGCAGGCAGAGTCCCCCAAGGCCGCTGGAGTGGGCCCCAGAAGCAGGGGTGTGGCCGACAGTTTGCTTTTCCTCCACACTGGAGGCAGGTGGACACCAAAGACTCCCGACTTGAGACCCGGCACTGAGCCCCTGGGCAGGCACAGCCGCTCTGGAGACTCGGGGAGCACTGGAAGTCCAGGCAACGCCGGAAGTGAGGTTTCTCACTGCCTCCGCCTACCTGCCCCCAAGGTCTTTTTTTTTAAAGATTTATTTATTTTATTAGAAAGGCAGAGTTACATAGAGAGAAACAAAGGTCTTCCAACCGCTGGTTCACTCTCCAAATGGTTGCAGCAGCTGGCGCTGGGCCAGCCCGAAGCCAGGAGCCAGGAGCTTCTTCCAGGTCTCCCACATGGGTGCAGGGGCCCAAGGACTTGGGCCATCCTCCACTGCTGTCCCAGGCCATTAGGAAGGAGCTGGCTCAGAAATGGAGCAGCCGGGACTCGAACTAGTGCCCCTACAGGATGCCATTGTCACAGGCGGCGGGGTCACCTGCTATGCCATGGCGCCAGCCCCTGTCCTGGAGGTCTTGATGCATGCAAAAAAACTAATTTTGTTTTGGGTTTTGATTTCGTCTCTTCCTTGGAGACTCCGCGTCTCAGGTCCCCTGGAGGTGGAACCCGCCCCTGGGGCTCCTTCTCACTCCTCACAATCCTGCCTTCTGCAGATGCGGATTTGTGTTCCATCTTTCCTTCTTCATTTCAGCTTTCAGAAGCAACTGACTGTAATTTGCTGGGTTTAACCTACACGAATAAACCTGCCAATCTAAAGACACTTAGGAGCATTTTCTACCGCCTCTGATCTTCGAATATGCCAGGAGCCTTTGAATTGTAAACTTTAAATGGTTTGTGAATGGAACAGAGTATGAGTCACACCTCCACAAAGCTGCTTCAAGCAAGGGTTTAACTCGCTTTCATATTTATTTGATCTTTTTCAAAGTGAAATGGGTTTAAAATTAAAAAATTATGCATGCTTATTTCAAAAGATGGTCAATTCTGAAGCAATTGGAAAATAGAATTATCACAACATGACATAGCGGTAGTTCCTTCTGTTACACGTGTCTTCCTTTCATAATTTTCTCTCTGCATGTGGACACACACAAGTTACAGGTGCAGCCACTTCTCTCTCTCTCACACACAAGGTAAGAGTGCTCTCAAGAAGTTTATGGAAAACGTGTGTTATGGAAAAAAACTTTCATGTGTTTCAAAAATTTATGCACCACATGCATCTTTTGTTCCCACTTTCCGTCATGCATGGTGGATTCGTGGCATGTCCCGTGTGTTCGGAGCCCTGCTGTGGCCAGGCAGCTCCCCATCGTGGGTGACGACCGTGAGGTGGAGCTGCTCAAGGTCTGACCGAGGTCTTCAACAGGAAGTGGAGACCCAAAGGCAGGTAAGACTTCAGCTCGCTCACTTGTTGTTTGTTCAGTGACTCTGTTTGGAAGTCCGGATACCTGAACCCCTTCGTTAAAAACAACAGCGAGCACCAGCTGAGCATGCCAGTTTCTTTAGCCTGATCCAGGGCCCACACCAGACACAGGGGCTTCACTTTGACAGGTGTCCACCCGTCTAGCAGACATTTGCATCTCCAGCTGTGTCTCTTATCTCATTTGGCCTTTGAGCAACAGTTGTTCGTATCCCAGGTTGATAAGGAGGATAATGGGACTCTGAGTGGTCAGGTGCGTGCTGAGGCTGCCCCCAGCCCAGAGTTCACCTGCAAACCTGCTTCGCCCAGCACCCAGGGCTTGCCTTGGACGGGCTGTCCCTGCTCAGCCATCCCAGCCTGCAGGCAGCAGCCTCCACTCTGCTTCCATATGTTGAGTCTACGCTCCTGCAAGTCCGAGGGCCGTGGACTGCAGCCATGGCCACGTGCGCTTGTTCCGCGAGTCCCAGAGCAAGGCAAGGGACCAGAGGTCCGGCAGCGCGTCCTGACGCATGGCCTCCCCAGGGCTGTTGACATCAGGGCTCATTCTGCCGCCTCTCCGATTGCTTGGAACATGTCAGTGATGACGGGTGAGCGGTTGAGCGCCAAGGTTTACCTGGTTGAATGATGTTACCCTTCAATGGATAAAGTAATTTCTCTCCAACAGAGAGAGCTTTAAAAAAAAAAAAAAAGCAAACAGGCAGTGGCTCCTTCCACGCGAGGCAGCTCTGCTCCGCATTGAGTCGGGGCGCTGGAACTCTCCCTGTGAGGCTGTGAGCACCACGGGCAGCTGGGGCAGACCCCAGTGTTCTGCGTGCCCCAGTGTGGGAGCCCAGGTTGCTCGTCACCGGATGGCCAGCAGCCATCCTCCCCGTCTTCTTCCATGATGATGGCGTTACTTACCAGCAAGCAAGGAGGAGCTTCCTCGGAAAGGCCGGGCCGGGAGCGCTTGTCCCCTGGGCTAAGCCGCCTGACGGGGAAACCACGCTTGTTCCCTTTCTGCAGACGTGACTTTTCCAAGGTGAGTTATCATTGTGCAGTGGCGCCCGAGCACTAATCCTTTAATGTAAAGAATGATCAGGCTGAGTAGTGAGGATAACATGAGATTAAGAAATAAGGCTCACGACTTAATTACCAACAGCAAAACTTGAGAGGAGTCAATAAGGCCACACGTAGAAAAGGAAGCTAAAAATATTGGCACCCCTGCTAAGATGATCTCACATTAGTTGGACGTTTATGTGAGATGGAAAAGTGCCTTCTGTATGAAACTGTCTTTGCTGGTTATTTGAAATAAGAGCTCAGGCCCAGAGATCCCAGTTTCTTTCTTTCTTTCTTTCTTTCTTTCTTTCTTTCTTTCTTTCTTTCTTTCTTTCTTTCTTTCTTTCTTTCTTTCTTTCTTTTTTTTTTTTTGGTTTACGTGGAAAAGCAATGTTTATGTGGAGGAAGTGACAGGCCTTGCTTTGGGACGGAGCGCTTGGAACCGCACACATTGTATTCCAACATCCATTTCAATAACTTTTCTTCCCAGGAACATTCTGATGCCAGAAAAGGCCAGGTGCAGGCAGCATCTCGGGGGAAGTCGGAGCCTCAGCGCTGCCGGGGAACGGCGACCTCATCCAAGGGACCTGAGCCGGGACCAGGGCCAGAGCTCGTCGTGCCGTGACCCTGGCCTGGGCCCGTGGCCTCCCCAGCTCCAGGTCTCAGAGAAGTAGAATGGCACCCTCGCCGGGGCGGTGACAAGCGGGTCCCCATCGCTGCCCCTTAGACACCAACACGAGTGAGTACGTCTCCAACCCTCCCAGGCCTGCAGGCACAGGCGCGGCCGAGGCGCGGTTGGGAGAGGTCTGAGCCGAGGGCGGTGCCGGTGGCATTTGAGACCTGGATTTGTGCCTCTAATTGTCCATGTAAGCGTAGGCTTCACTCCCGAAATCTCATTTTCCTCATTGGTAAATTGGAAGGTTTGGACTGGATAATCACTTTTATTGCTTTAATATAATACAGTTCAATGATTTTAAAAAAATTCACACTCCACGTAATAATAGCAGCACTTGGCATGTTTAGTGAAAATGACTAAAAAGGCTTTTAAAAATAGGCACTGCCAGGATAGTTTGCGATAATTGAGGCTATTATAGGTAGAAACGAGTCACACAGAGGAAAGGTTTTGGTTAGTTGTCACTTAATGAGTGAGTGGTCTCCCCTTCTGGAGTCCTCGCTGGGGGTTCAGTAATTGATTTTTAGCTGTGGCCAATCCTGTGTGACGACGGGCCCAGTGATGTCACCGCCACTCACCTTCGTGTTTCTAAAGCCTGTTTACTGCCCACGGGGACCAGGGGCCAGGGCAGCGCCCCTGCACCGTCCCTTCCGGCAACTGGAGAAGCCAAACTCCTCTGAGCCCGGGAGCAGCAGAAGAGGCGGAGGCAAAGCTGGGGAGAGTCCTGATGGGCGTGGCAAGGCACAGCTGGACATTCACAGAAGTGCAAGGGGTGGAGACACGCTGGCACGTGTGCTAACTCACCAATGGCCGCACACATGGAAATGAAAACAGCAGGGCGTGGCCAGGTCGACGCTGCGTTGTGAATACGGGGACTCAGCACTGCATATGGTATAGCTCCTCCCCTCCAGAGGAGCACAAGCTGAGAGCCTGCCCTCCATGTTGCTGGTTCGAGTCCCGGCTGCTCCACTTCCCATCCAGCTCCCTGCTCATGGCCTGGGAAAGCAGCAGCAGGTGTCCCCAGTGCTTGGGCCCCTGCACCCATGTGGGAGACCCGGGTAGAGCTCCTGGCTCCTGGCTTTGGCCTGGTCCAGCCTTACAAGACGTTTCTTTACTGTGAAACTCCTCGGAGTCTTGCACAGGATAACGCGTTGCCTCCCAGAAGGAAAGTGCACGCTCTCCCCGGTTGTTTGGTTTTTGTTTTCCACCGTGCACTTCCTGGACTTAGCGCTGTAATGAACGCACATGAGAAGCACTGGATTGCGTTATATAGCTTTGCCGGCGTTGGCCGTGACTACGATTCTGCAGTGTGTCTTTGCCTCTGTTTCAGAGGCGTTATTTCGAACTGCAGGCGAGTCCAGCAGATGGAAAGTGGAGATGTCAGCAGGAAGAGGATCGTGACGACCATGCCTAATTCCAGGAATTTCCATCTATCTATCAGGTGAGGCATCGTCTCCCAAAACTTTAAAACGAGTCCCCCGGAGCCTGGAGCTGTGGCACGGCAGGTTAAGCTGCTGCATATCTGCATATCGGGGGGCCCTGCGGAGTCCCCGCGCTCCGCTTCCAGTCCAGCTCCTGCACATGCACTGGGCAGGCGGCAGAGGCTGACCCGAGGACCTGGGCCGCTGCCACCCCGATGGGAGCTCCGGACAGAGTTCCAGGCTCTGGGCTTCAGCCTGGCCCCAGACTTGGCTGCCGCAGCCATCTAGGGACTGAATCAGTGAATGGACGATCTCTGCCTGTCCCTGTCTTCCCTCTCTCTCTGTCGTTCTGCCTTTCAAATAAATCTTACAAAATAAATAAAATTTGCCATCTAATTGCAGATCTGTAGACCAGAACCCAAGCCCCGGTACTGTGGAGGATTTGCATTGCTCCAGCTCGGATGTCTCTGCCACTCCACGGTAGATGTTTACACGGGGCCTCCAGGAAACACCTCCTTGCTTAGCTCAGTGCACCGCTGCTTAAGGAAGCAGAGGCCTGCTTCCCGGGGACCTGAGCCCACGACATCCATCTCTCCCTCTTCCTGTTGAAACAAACAGTCTGACATCCCGTCGGCGAGCAGCGCACCTGCTGCGGGGCAAAGAGTGGAAGTTAACAAAGACGGATTACGTAACTGCTAACAGAGACGTTTCTCAACTTTTTTTCTCTGCTCCACTTTCTCTTTTTCCATTGCATTAATTAGAAATTTAGGTAAATGACACAAGTGCCCCAATTTTTTATATCTGCCAGGAGAACAATTAGGCCATTAGAAGTAACAAATGGTCCGTACTCGTGTCGCCTGTTGAAAATTTTCAAGCTACATTATTTCTGACAAGAAAAAAACAAATAATAGTTGTTTTGGCCAATTTTTACCGTAAGCAGCGTCAGCTCTGGCAGATGCGGCCGCGCCCGGCTCTCTCCCCGTGGTCATGGCTCATTACCGTGGGCTGGCTCTGGTGGGCCCCCATTCCAGTAGGTAAACAGTTATTTACATGAACTGCGACATTTTTCTTTGGTGACAATTTCTAATTGTTCAGGCAACCAGGGGTGATCTATTAAACACTCAGAAAAAGGCTTCACCTGTGAAACAAATGGCTTTAAATTAAGTGTCCTTTCAAAAGAAAGGCAAAATTTCAAGATGGACAAATGAGACCCTTCCCCTGCACATATGGTGAGTGTTTCCAACACGTCCCCGCTGGTCCCCGCTCCAGAGAACCATTCTTCATGATGGAGTGCGAGACTTCCTGCCTCATTTGGGGCTCTTCTCCCTGCCAGCATTTGCCTGCCTCTGCTAGGAGAGGACGTGCAGGGCTGAACGCCGCCGGTTCCCTCGGCATTTGTGGCTTCGCTAACTCCGCAGCCTTTGCTTCCCGAGGTTAACTCTTTCCGAGGTGGATGTTGGCACGCGGCTCTCTCGGCAAAAGCTTTAACCCTCCGGCTCTCTTGTCGTGGTCGCTCAGTATCTGCCACAGCCACGTGGGTTCCATGCTGGGTCCCCCACCCTGAGCAGGGGCGGGGGATGGGGCAAGGTGAAAGCAACTGCTTGCATGTCATTCTGGAATGTTCACTCAGCCTCGGCTACTGGAGAGAGCTGCGTGTTCAAAACTCAAGGTCAAACCCCTCACGCTTTGGGTTGGACAGTGCCCGTGAACTTCATGACTCTCCTGGTCTCTGCAGATAGAATTAATTACGAAGAGGACCTAGCAGAGGAGCCTGGTGCTTCGTCCAATATGATTGATGTGTTTCTGAGAGGAGGGAGCCAGCAAGGCCCACAGGGAGCAGAGTCGGGAGTCAGCAGCCGGGGGCGATGCTGGTTTCCCTTTGGGTCCATCTTCCCCACGTGTTAGGGTCGCTCTACAGTGTGTTTCTGCTTAGCGTCACTCGAATGCATATTTAAAAAGAACTCCTGTGTGGAGCAAGCACGTGAGACGTACAGCCCAGGTGTGCCTTCAGTGTCCCTGGGGCTTTTTTAACGAACACTTATTTGCCAGTGTTCTTCATAATGACCTCAGAAGATGGAGTGCTGAGTGAAATGGGTGTGGAGCCTCCAGGCTGGTCCTGCTTTCTGTTGACACCCAGTGTATAAAGCCCCAAACTTGGCGGGATGGTTTCTGGTGCGATGAGTGAGACGCCCACGTCCCACGTCAGAGGACTTGAGTTGAAGTCCCAGCTCCGGCTCCCGTCTCCAGCTTCCTGCTGGAGCGCACCCTAGGAGGAGTGGCGGTGGCTCAGGTTACCGCATTCCTGCTACCCACAGCGGACACCTGGGTTGGGTTGTGGCTCCCAGCTCCAGCCCAGGGAGCCAGCTTTCTGTCTCTGTGGTTCTGTCTGTCTGTATCTCTGTGCATCTTTCTCTCCTGCCTCTCAGAAGAGTAAACAGCAAAACAACCCACACCCCCAAGCTGGCATCCACCTGCCTGTGTGTGCAGATGTCTCTGGGAATTGAGGCCTGGCACTCCCTGGGTCAGGAGGCCCTGAGCCGGGAAGGAGCTGTGTTTTAACACTGCCCTTGCAGGTGCTTGGGTCGAGGGCTGGTTGGGCAAAATACCAGGAGCAAACTTCCTGGGTCCTCGGCTGCCCAAGGACCCCCTGCAGCCCCCAGGCGAGCAGCGTGGGGAGAGTGGTCTGGAGCAGCTCACCTTGCAGTGGGGCTTACTCTGTGGGCCATGCAGAGACCACCAGGTTCCTCAGAACCAAACCCCTGCCGCAGATAGCTGGGCGAACCTGCGTCCTGACAGTGCCGGAGCACGGGTGCTGGTTTCCATCAGATGATGCGGACGTCGGGGGCTGTCCCGGGCTCTGAGTGTCTCCTTGAGGATTTCATGCAGAGGCTCACGCTCACCGAGTTTTTGGGGAGCAGCCACCAGGAGGGCGGCCTTGTGGGTTTCAGTGGGCTTGTGGCCAAGGTCACAAACCCCTCCCTCCAGGTCAGCTGGGAAGTAGGTCACTGGGTGAAATCTACCCCAGGCTCACTAAAGTGACTGCCGATGGACCGCGAGGGACCGCTCTGCCTCTGTGGCTGCTCGGTGTAGGGCCGGCCTGGAGAAGCGCATCCACTTTCCCTCTGTCCGGAGCCCCAGTCTCTCTTTCTCGATGTTAGTGCATTTCCTGGGGACAGCTGTGACTTCCTTCTTATCATCCTGTTGGCTACACGTTTATAAACCGATATAACGATCACTTTAGTGGCCCAATATGTATTTTCCACCTAAATATTTTAGACCAAAATACTTCCCAAAGCCTATTTAATGGCCTCTAAGAAGTATGTCCTAGTGGTGCTTTGCAGTCAACAGTGAGCTTCCGCTACTCTAAGACAGGAGTGTTTCTCGGGCTGCTTGCTCAGCTTACGCCAGGAGACCGGCACAGCCTCGCTCACCCCGGTTCTGCACACGTGAGCGGTCTCAGCTGGGACGAGGGAGGTTGGAACTCAGAGCTTTCCTTCCGCACCAGGACAATTGGCTCCTATTGTGTGTAGACTGCTCCTGAGGGAATCGTCTCAATCCCTGGATAGATTTACAGGATTCTTTAAAATTTTCAAAAATTTATTTAATTATGAGAGAGAGAGAGAGAGAGAGAGAGAGAGAGAGAGAGATACATTTTCCAACCACTGGGTCACTCTCCAAATGTGTGCAACAGCCACGGATGGGCCAGGCCACAGCCAGGTCCCGTGTCGGAGGCAGGGACCCAGATACTTGGACCCCCACCTGCTGGCTTCCAGAGTGTGCATTAGCAGAAATCAGAATCTGTGTCCGGGACTCGAACCCAGGCACTTCCATATGGGATATGGGCATCCCAAATGGAGTCTTAACAGCTACAGCCAAGCCCACCTCTGTGAGATTCTTGACATTGAACATTGATAAAGGGACCAAGAAGCCCCTCAGTTAATTTGATCTCTGAAAATGGGTGTGAAAATCCCGAACAAATGATCGACACGTGAAAGGAAGCTGGCGCGTGCTAGAATGATCCACACTCACTGCTAAGCCTGCACGTGGGCTGTCGGCACCCGAACCTCATCTGACTCTGAGGGGCCTGGCTGGGAGAGGCCCAGGAGGGAGCTGACACGCAGAGCCAGGAAGCAGAAGAGCTGAGATTTGAACCCGACTTCCCTGGGTCCCGACTTCAAACTCGACACTGATGTCCTGAGACTTGAGGGGGTTTGTGCTATGCAGGGGTGAGTGACCAGGAAGAACCGCGCTGGCGGCCAGCCCAGTCGCAGGACACAGGAGAAACTGCCCGTGGGCATCTCGCTTGATGTGGAGAAGCCATCTGGTGAAGTCTGACACGGGTTCTTGGGGACAGTGACAAGAAGGGGATGTTACTTTACACACACACACTCTATTCCCATGAACCATCAGTTCTCCACCTTCTGGGTCTCCCTGTACCTTGTGTTTTGCTGTTGGCAACAATGCGAGATGAAGCATTCGCACAACCACTCAGGAAGGCTGTACAGTAAGTAGCGATGCATAACCAGCACAAGAAGAATGTCACATAAATACTGGAGTGGAGCAGATAAAGTTAGCATTGTTTTCAGCTGACCTAACTGTTTGCGAAACTTTAAGGAATCCATGGGAAGCACATTAGAGCTCCAAGACCATTCTAGCTGATTTTAACAATGTTGGCCAAGACAATAAATTTAAACTCATATTAAACTAATGTGCATTAAATAGTGGATTTTTATTTAATGCAAAACAACTGAAAACATATAGTGGCAAAAAGATCCTATTTACAACAGCAGTAGAAATATAAAAGTATGAGTAAACTTGCAAAAATGTTCTGGAAAAGTTTTAGAAAAATATATAAAACTTTGCCAAAGGACAGAAAAAAAAGACTCAAATGAACATAAAGAAAAATGTTGCTGTACGGGAAGATTTAGTGGTGTAGATGTCAACTTTTGCCTAATTCATCTACAAATTCAATGAATATCCAATTTTAGTCCCAGTGGGATTTGGGGTGGAACTTAACAAAATGTTGTTAAAGTTCATCTGGAAAAATAAATGGCTGAGAAGAGCCAAGGAAATTTTGAAAAATAAGAATAATGAGAGAGGCCTTGACCTATGAGATATTAAAATACTAGAATGATTAAAACAATGTGCTCGTGGTGCAGGGATAAATGGATCAATAGAGCAGAAAGGAAATTTCAGAGAGAGACAAATAACGCAGTGTACAATACAGACGGAGTTTTAGGGAGGTCAGAAAAGAATCCTGGATTATTCAGTAAATAATTTGGGGAAAAAGTTAGATCTCTACAATTAAACCGAAAATAAGTACCAGCATGATTAATATTTTAAGCTCAAGAATGCAACTACATCAGTACTAGAAAATCTTTATGTAAAGGTTTATATGATTTTTCTGTGGCAAATGTTCTCTTAAGTGTGGCTCACGTGTAGAAGCTGAGAAAGAAAAGGAGATGGGTCTGAGTTTATGAACGCACTTGCGGAGGGCGTTTGGTGCCTCTCGGGTGCTCACAGCCCAGGAAGTGCCTGCGTCTGAGCCCTGGCTCTGCTCCAAGTCCCGCTTCCTGGTGATGTGCACCCTGGGAGGCAGCAGGTGTTGGCTCTAGTGTTTGGGTCTCTGCCATGCGTGGGGGAGACCCTGACTACGTCCTGGGATTTCTCCTTTGACCTGGTCCAGCCTCAGCTGTGTAGACATGTGGGGAGTGAGGGAAGATCTCTCTTTATCTTTTTCTGCTTTTCAAATAAAAATGAAAATAAAGACTTTTAAAAATAATGCAAAACAATTCGCTATGACCAAATGATTGAAATTCACCAGGCATGTTAACATGTCTAATATGTCAGAGTTCAATTCATTAAGGAAAAGAAAGCGGGAAACTTCTACTGTTATGAATTTATAACGGTAGTCGGCAGGGCCTCCCTCCTTCTCTCTTTCTCTCTGTCTCCACGCGTGTGCATATTTTCACTCAGGTTCTGTTAATTATAAACTGAAATAAAGACACTCAATGTACGTGGCACGGGGATGCTGGGGTCCGTTGTGGGTGGCCAGGATGCTATGCAACTGGGAAGAAGGGTGTGATCTGTGGGTTACACATGGAAAATCCCTTACTGACGGGGACAGCAAGGTAAAGAGCCGTGTGTACCTGGGCAGTTCTGATGGTAGGGATAAAAGCACAGTATTTTTGGTGACAGTATTTGAAAACAGGAACTGGGGCTGGCTGGGGACAGAAGGAAGGTATGCTGTTGAGTTGCCTGATCATACACGTGCATTTTTATAAAAGAACATCAGACATTGTTCAGGTGATATTATGTACAAGTTTAGTTTCTTTTTTATGCTTCTCTATAATTAAAAATAATAAAAACCTCAGAAATAGTAAATAAAAATTAAAGTATGAAAGAAAAATATGCAGATTTAAGAGTAATTAAATAAAAAAATATAAATGACCAATGGGCACAAAATCTCTCAACTGGTAATAAAATGCATATAAGATGAATATTGTTTTACTTATGAACTCACTTGTATAGACTTTTGCTTGTAGAAATATTTTAATGATGACGTCTGATGCTGGGAGTGTAGGGAGTGGGTGCAGCTAAAGGCAGAGCCTGTCAGGACTGCCTGTCTGGTTAACAACTTCATGGCATTTTAAATTTCAGTTTAAAGTTTGTCTTATGGAAATAATTACAGATGTTAAGGAAGACAGCTTCAGAGAATTTAAAAATACATGTTTTCTTTAAATTTTTGTTTTTTATTTGAAAGGGAGGGAGGGAAAAAGAAAGATAAATCTTCCCTCTGCTGGCTGGTTCAGTCCACAAATGGTCACAACGGCCAGGGCTAAGCCACGCCGCAGCCAGGAGCAGGCGCTTCATCCAGGTCTCCCCCATGCGTGCAGGGGCTCAAGCACTTGGGCCATCCTCCTCTGCCTTCCCAGGCCGTTAGCAGGGAGCTGGATTTGGAGTGGAGCAGCCAGGACTGGAACCGGTGCCTGCTTAACCTGCTGTACCATAGCACCTGCCCCTGTTTTAAAATTTTTAAGAATTCAATTCACTAAGGAAAATAGAAACTGGGAATCACCATTGTAGAAAATTATAACTAATGAAGGCTTCCCTGCTTCTCTCTCTCTTTCTGACACACACACACACACACACACACACACACACACACGAATTTTCATTCTGGTGTTAGTGAACCAAAACAAAGACACTCTGTGTGTCTGACATCCAGTCTAGGTTCTAGGACGAGTTCCTGGGACCACGGCGCTTCTTTGATTCTACGATAAAGCAAACATACATTGACCATCTCCCATCCCCTGTGCCGAACCCAGCCCCTCAGGATCGGACTTCACAGCGCAGTGGAGAGGCGTTGATGGATCTGCAAGACATCTGCCGAATTCCTGCAGGAGACCAGGGAAGACTGCCTGCCCCTGTCTGAAAGAGATGGGCCGGATGGGAGGTCTGAGCGCTGTGGGCCCCGAACAGGGCTGGAAAGGCTGCTCTGGGCATCTTCCTGTCCAACTCTGTGGCATGCCAACTCTAACGCGGTGGGAGTAGCATCGGTATTTTCCTTCCTCCGCATGAGGGCTTTCTGCAGGCAACCATTAGCTTGCTGTGGGCCATCATGCCCCAACCTCACTCGACTTCAGGTGCAAGGTGCACCTGTCTAAGCGCAAGGGGCCAACAGCGATGTCCGAGTTCCGATGCTTGTTATATCTGTCCTGGGTGAGGGGCAGGGAGAACCCGTGCGATGATGACAGCAAGATGCAGCCACTCGTCACGGCCCCAGGAACGACTCCATGAATTCCGAATGATTTCTTGGAAGGCAGCTAAAGTCTGGCCAGTTCTACAGAACCTGTTTAGGAAAAGAAGGAAACTCATCTCCCAGCTCATTAGCATATAAAACAGCCTTAAATTTTTAAAAATGTGTCCCCAAAACAAAGAGACACACAGAGAGAAATCTTCAGTCCACTGGTTCACTCCCTAGAAGTCTGAGCAGCTGGGGCTGGGCCACACAGAAGACAGGTGCCCAGAGTTAACCGAGGTCTCCCGTGTGGCTGGCGGAGTCCCCAGTACAGGAGCCGTCACCTGCTGCCTCCCGGGGCGCACGTTAGCAGGAAGCTGGAGCAGCGAGGAGGATCCGGGACTCACACCCAGGCACTCCGACATGGGGTGTGGTGTCCCAAGTGGCTTGTTATCCCCGGTGCCAAATGCCCTCTCCACTACACAGCCTTTGAATATCGGCCGGAGGAGCTTAATGTCTCGGTTTGACCTTGCCCGTGTGCTTGCGTCCCCCTGATCAGGACTTCCCCCTCCATGGCCTTTCCCAGTCCTTAGGTGGAGTTGGGCGCCCCTTTCTGTTTCCAAGACGGACACCACTGTGTTGCATCATTCCTTGGCCAGACACTCAGCGTGGCTCCAGGTGTCCAGGGACTCCTTCCCTCTCTCCTTCGGAGCTATTTTAGGCCTTGTGTTTCTTTCCCTCTGTCCAATTCACGCCTGTGGTTAAGCACAATTACTATCAGGTGCTGGGTCCCGCGATCATTCGCCATTTCCGCCAAGCCCTCCACACACAAAGGCGCGAGGGGCTGCTCATCATTTTACAACTAGAGTTGTACAATTCTCCGGACAAGCATTCCGGGGAAATGACGTTTGTGCATAGACAGGGGAGACGGGTGACAAGAGGCAACAGAACCGGGGAGCTTCCTCAGGACCAAGTGAGGGTGGGACCTCAAGTCTTGGATGGGCTCAGCCAGGGTTGTGCTAACCGGGAAGCCAGCGCCTGGGTGACGCCGCAGTGAGGCTGAGACGCTCCCGCAAGGCGGAGAGCTAGCTTGCGGCTCCTGCGTCTCGAGCTGGTCACGCTGGCCATCCAGCCTGCTGCTGGGTAACCGAAGCCTGTTTCAGGTTTTATTTTCTTGTCAATTTCATGCTTTATGCTGAGTCCATATCGAGGACATAATCTTGTTAAGAAACATCCACCAAATATGTTTTTACTGGGAAACTCATTTTATAGGTAATTACATCCTAGTTTAAAAGAAGTCTATGCGTTTTTGGGAAATAATTAAAAACATCATTTTAGCTTTGATCTTTTTTGGGGATTAAAACTATATGTAATCATGCGATGGTTCTTTATTATTATTTTTGTTCTTGCGTTGTAGTGAATTGCAGCGGATTCTGTCTCCTCACTGCACTCGCAGTGCCATATTATTTGACCATGAATCACTTTAATGGATTGAAACATAAGCATGTGAATTGAAAAATAGATACATTAGTCAAATCAATAAATAAATATGAAAATATATTTCTACGATGAAAAACCATCTTGGCTACCGTGTCCTCCAACTTGGACAGAGAGAGCTGAAATATATGGCAGTAAAATATAGCCTGCTGTGTCAACTAGCCAGAGCCTGCAGCCTAAAAGGGATTTTGAGCACTGGGTAAGTAGTATTTCATCAACAAAATCATAAAATAGAGACATTAAAATGAAGGGATGATGGAGTGCTGTGGGACGTTTGCGAAGTCACCCTTCAGTCTGGGGCTGGAGTAGTTTAGTGTTAGACATTGGTACTTCTCATATAAATTTGCTTACCAATAGCATGGCTTAACAAGCAGTGTTACCAGGCTGCCCCTGTAGCAAATATATTTCTCCTGTTCTTGCTAAACAAACTCTACTCGCACTCTATGGTATAGCAAGGGTAGAAATAAATAATTCATCCCAGTCTAAAGAAGTACAGCTACTGCCGTCTTCGCCCAGGGTGTTTGTCTCTGTTAATTAACAACTTAGCATAGCTCCTTTTCGCTCTTCAAAAGCCAGCTCCCCGTTTTTATAGACTGTCCTCATGTGCTCTCTTTATTGGATGAAATCCCCTATTAGTCATAATCAATGTTCAATCTCTAATTTCATAAGATAATAAAGGGGGCTGCATGGATTCTTAGTAGCTACATTGTGTAACTTATCAGTTATTTGTCAGAGGAATGTTGGAATATAATTAACATGCATTATTTTAACGAATACAACTGAGAAATAAGGGTTTTAAGTGACTCGCCTTTCTCAGAAAGTACACACAAAATACAGTAAAGAAATCAGTATTTGCATTTATTTACATATCAGTGTTAATTTTTTTCCCGTAGCACATAGCATTAGTTAATACCTTTCAATTGCAAATTGCTGTAATTTGTTGTTTGATTATATTTTGCCACACATTAATAAGATCAGACAGCGTTAATTAAAATCTGCAGGTTCTGTGGGATGCAGAACTTCTATGCACAAATGTGAAATTAGGGAGAAATCTGCGTTTGGGGTTGGCTGGTCTTTGCACAGCCCCACTTCCAGCATAAAGCCCACCAAGTGCTGAGCACATGGACCACCTTGGAGGAAAGCAGCCTGCCCTCCTGCCATCGGCAGGCTCCTGCCCTCCCGAGGGCTGTTCTGGCCGAGAGGGGAGGAGCTGGGTCTCAGGGGCTCCCACACAGGGCCAGGCAGGGCGTCACTGAATGCCTAGCTGACCCTTAGCTCTTGTCCCTCCCGGCCTCTCGAAAGAGGAGTCTGGAGCCCACCGGAGAATCATGAGGTTGCTGCTTCCTGCACTTAAGTCATCAGTAAGCGCCCCAGCCTGGGCAACAAGAGGGGGAACAGGGGGGGGGGGCTCTTCCTCCCGCCACCCCCAACCCCGGGAATGCCAGCCCCGCCCAGCAGAGCCGGAACTCCCAGCCCGGACTCCCCATCTGGCACCAGTGCAGACAGATCTGCCTGGCGGGTCATCTTACCCTGGCGATTCATCTGTTCCAGGTTTAATGTGCGCCTCTTAGGAAAGATTTTATTCAGGGCAACCGGTGTGACACCCAAGCTGCTGCCTCCACCCCCTCTCTTCCTTTCTGCCTGTGCTCCCCGATTCATTCTCCGTCCAGTTGTGTCTGGTTATGGTGCAGCCCACCCACGTGCAGGTTGCAGAGATGGGTGAATAAAAGTCAGAAGCAATTCAAGATAATTGTGGTGAGACCTCTGCAGAGCATCTGCAATGGACTGCATCTGTGGAATGTGCCCGTGCGTGATTTTGGAATCAATAGCTCAAACTTCCTTTCTTTACAACTGAATTTTTTTTTGGGGGGTTATGCAGAAACCCATCTGTGTAAGAATTATTTTCTAATCCCAGATATGTTAGCAGTATTTAAATGCCGAGGGGGGAATGGTGTATGCACAGAAACATAGAATAATGCCAGTAAAATTACAGTGATTCCTTGTGGAGACCTCCCGGCACCGGTGCGTGGTGGCCGCCCCGACCACAGGGCTGTGTCTGCGTCTGCACCCAGTTTTATTTAATGGATTGACCTCGGCATACGGTGGTGGTTAAAGTGCCTAATTCGCGGATTTAATTTTTAAGTGCCGTAAATTGTTTATTGTGCAGATGCCGGCTGCTTCTTTGGGGTCGTGCCTTGCACAAAGCACCTTGCGCTCTCGGGAAGCCAGCCCCTCGGCTTCAGCTGTATTTCTTGTGTCTGTGTCCTCATTCCCTGAGTGTGAAAACTTTATTGCTCATTATCTACTGGGCTGTGATGAAGTGACAGATGATTTATTGGGAGCCAAAAACTGTGTTTCCACGGTGAACGCTTTATCCTCTGCACTGCAGTCCTGCCAACCTCCCCTCACCACCCAGGCAACAAATAAGGAGAACTGGGCGCGCAGAGGCCCGGCTCGCGCTCGTAAACGCGCGCGTTCCGGCTCACGCTCTGCTCCTGATTTCATTCAATTCCCCTTTGTTGCTTAAAAATTCAATTTGTTTAATTGAGCTGTTGGACAGTAAAATCTGAATTCCGTGCGTTTTAACCATTCATATTAAATTCCCTCTGTATAGTAGTTTTATTAATGTGCTTTATAGGCAGAGGCTTAATTTAAATTTGGTGACCTCACAATCTTATAAAAAGATCCGAATTCTCATTTTTTTCCCGCTCAAATCTAAATTAAAATGAATAAATACAAACCAAGGATACACTTGCGACTTCTTTGCTGAGTTTAATGGGTCAAGGGAACGGCCGGGGGCGGACGTGGCCGTGAGGTGTGCAGAGCTGTATGTGCCTTTAGGTGCATGCTCATGTTTTAATGGATGACATAATATTGGGGCAGAAGCAAAATGACCTGCCGTCACCAGCTGGAAAAGCAGCCTCTGTCTTGCACTGAAGTGGCAGGTGAGGCGCTGTGCGATGGAGTCTGCTCTCTCCGGCTTACACGGATTCACATTTAAATATTTGAGCATCTTTTCCTTGAGGATTAATAAGAGGCACAGAAACCAACGTGAGGTTTTGGAGGTTTACTAAACTTTAATCTGTAAAATTTAATAGCAGGAGCCGAGTCATTATGTGTATGTGGCACGCCGTGTGACTTCACAAACACTGTTAAGCAATGAATTATGTTACAAGAATGGGCTGGTAGTGTATCATTATGTCCAGGTAAATGCCAGAGTGATGACATAATTGGTAGTTGGGAGTAAAATACAAGCCCTGTAAAATGTTACTAAGGTAAATGTGGAAGGATTGTAATTCATTATACATAAACATGACTTCCAGGCATTTATCATCCCATGAAATATAGACTACCTCCAGCGCAGCAGGCATTGTTTTCTCTAGCCTTTGTTACTTGGTTCGGCAGTGCAACCATGCCCTGGCTTCAAAATTGCTAATTCCTCTTTATTCGGCCATTTGCCAGGGAACCCCAGTGAATTTTAAGGCTCTTTTCATGCACTAGAGACTAAGTATTCTGTAAATGCTAAATCCTAAAAACTGCCCTTAATAAGAATGATAGTCGGCCAATTCCAGACAATGATAAATTTATGACTTTGGATTAAAGGTCATATGGTGACTTCAGACATAAAACAGCCCAATTTCATAACACGCAGCACCTTCAGCAAAGGCATTTTCGCACACTGGTGCCTGTTAGTTCCTGCTAAAGACATAGAGTAATAGTTGGGAAACAAGACCTCTATTTCCTACCTGTGCAGTGTGCTTTCCCTTAGCCCTAGGCGACTGTTTAACTTTTAACCCTCCTGTTCACACTGCGAACATGCATAAAAGTACAGTGTACCACAGAAGGAAGCAGGTCTTGCAACATTTGTTTTATGCGTTTGCCATGAGACGCATCACTCATGTTTTCAGTCTCTGCTGTTCCGAACAAGGAGTCATTTTCTCTGAAGAGCTGCTTTGCTTCGCATCCGTTCGGGTTCAGGCTGTTCTGCTCCCCCCAACATCAACAGGGCATCTAAGGGCGAGAGAGGGTTGGGCACAGAAGTCCCCTTGGAGAACACTGGAGTTTGTCCACTCTTTGGGGGTCTCTGATCTTACGGGGTTCTCATTGTCTTCTGCTCAGTGCCCAGCCATTCTCCTGCCATGGCCAAGATGCAGTGTCTTCCGACCGCCAAGCATCTCCCTCCACCCAGCCACCTTCAGCCGCCACCGCTGTCCCGTTATCTGACCGCCCGTCCCTGGTATTGCTCCCCCACTCCGTTCCTGGGCCTAGCGACTTCTGGAGCAGTCATGGTGGGGAGACATCTCACGGCACCTGCACAGCACAGGCCAAACCCTTGGTCCCCAGGCTAACTAATGGTACAGAGAGTTTAGCATAAGAATGCCCTCTCCACACACAGGGCACCTCCTTCACAGGTTGGAAGATGAACAGCAATGGGGAAACAGAGACAAGAAGAAATTGTGTGGAATGCAAACACACGCACTGCTCCCCGAGGGGCATGGATGAAACACCTCAGGACAGGGGACCCAGATCCTTCTATGTGTCCCTGAATCAGAGAAAACTCACGCATGTCCTTGTGCACCTCGCATAGCTGGGAGGCAGTTTCGCCACTTGTTCCCCAGCTCAGGTTTTCCCTCCAAGGCCATCATCCCAACTTACATGGAGACAAGGAAGGGGACCCGGTGGGGGAGACTTTCCCCATGAATCTCCGATTCCCCTGAGTCCACACAGTGCTTTCTTTCCATTCTCTCCGGAAGCCGTCTGGTGGGAAACTGGAAAACTCAGAAGAGACCCCACGGTTTCCAGCAGGGACCACCCGCACGGACTGAAGAAAGCTTCCCAACGGGTCTTTCGGGGATGGCAGAATGGTGCTGTTGAAAGGGGAAGTGAAATTATTCCAGCAATTTTACTGGCTAAAATTCAAGATGGAGGAGATGCTTTCTAAGTAGCTTGGATCTAAAGAATCAGCTTTTGACGTCCTTCTGCGTAGGCAAGGGGATTAAGGAGGTGGAGATGGAGATCTCGCAGGTGGATACAAGGCAGCCCCAAGCCGCCTTCTGACTCTACCCAGAGCCCTCACGGGAGCAACAACCAAACACAATGGCAATGAATCAACGTCTGGGCAGAAGTCAGCGGCGGCAGGCAGAGGAGAGAATGATTTTTCTTTTTACCCACTTGCCCTCCTACAGCAGAGTGTGTGGGAGAAGGAGCGGGAGACCAGAAGCGTCCACAGACTGCACTGTTGCAAGTCGACTCTAGGTTTCTAACATGTTTGTCTCTGCAACTATCAGAATCATTTTCCCCCTTTCTTTGTTTTTGTTTTTTATCATCTCTCCCCCCCTCCCAAAACAAATCTAGGGACAAAGCTGTGTTTTCTCACTGTGCTGACTGATTTACTAGAACTCCAAGTTGCAGACAAGTGGAGTGCTCTGGCTTTGGGGCCAAAGTCTACTGAAGTCAAGAGGTCAAAAACAGACCCCAGAGTCCATGGCTGCAGCTAACAATGCCTCTTCACACAGAGACCACCATTTATTTGGACAAGCCACGGCACTTGGTGCCCAAGTAACCTGGTTAGATGGCTGCATGGCAGGCCAGTCCTACGTGGGCATTGAGCTGTGCAGCTCAGAGGAAGCTGACTGGGTACTCACCGGGGTGGAGAAGGTGCCGTGTGTGGTGTGTGACAGAGACGGCCCAGGAGATTCCAGTCTGGGAGGCCAACTGACTGGGACCCTGTCACACACGGAGTCAACCGTATGGAAATACTCTCTGTACATCAGAAGAACCCCAGTCTAAATTTGAAATTGGGGCTCCTTGAGTGTGAGAACACACGTTTTGGGGTCAGAGAGACCCAAGTTTGGGTTCTAGCTTAGCAATTTTCGAGCCATATGACCCAATTCATTGAAGGTTTCCCTCTTCTGAGAAATGGAATGTAGAAACCATGTTGGGCACAGGGCTTCTGGGGGGACTGGGTGGTGTAGAATAGTGTGTTACACGTGAAGTGTGATCCACAGATCCACCCTCCAGGGCTGCACACATCTGAGTGCCCCGACCCAGCCACCGCAGCAGGGGCCTATGGGAAAGATGGCTCTGCACAACACACTGGGAAACACCAGTGCCCGGACCTACAGAGTCATGTCTGCTTTTCGTTTTCAAGATCGACTATCTTGTTGTTTTGTAACAGTGATGAATATGCAACCTAAAGGATTAAGGCAATGAGAAGATCATATACATCTATACGCTGCTCCCTCCTCTCCACCCGGTTAACTTCAATAATTTCTTGGTGTTTATATTTATTGCATTTATGTATTTGCATGGAGTCTTCAAACAGTTCATGGAAAACACGTATCATGAGAAACCTATGCATGGATTCCAACATTTTTTGCGACCCAATAATTTCCCTGCTGCACATACTTCCACGTTTGTTCCTTGATCGATCTGCTCTCAGAGTGGTACTTTCCTTCCTCAGTGTCAACGCTGAGAACAGTAAACTGACTGCTCCTCGCTCTCTCTCCCTCCTCCCACCGCTCAGCCGTTTCTGTTCTGAGTTCTTCACACCTACACAAGCTGTGTTTCTTCTGTCCTAATCCTCACACTGGCCCCTGTGGAGCCCTCCAGGTAAAGGTCTGGCACTCATTACCAATCCTTTGCCAAGGGTCCTCCCTTCCCTCTGGATGGGCTGAGGTTTGCCTTCCATGAGTGTTTGTAGCATGCGAGTTCTTGAGTCTGGAACGTGTCTTTCCTTTCATAGTGCAATGAGATTCGGCCGGGACAGGGTGCGTGGGTAGCGGTGTCTTAGCCTGAGGACTTTGCTGCCCCAACGTTGTTTCCTTCTCTGACCAAGTTTTCCGCTTCTTGCTTCAGGGATGCCACGAAAGTGTGTGTTGGCAACTTTTCCCTGTTTTACCTACATATAATTCCCCTCTGCTCTTCAGCCTGTCTTTCCTTACTTCCATTTAATTTACTCAGTTTCTCACTCCTGGCCTCCACGTTCCTCCCTGGGTTGTTAGTGAGAGATCTTTTTTTTTTTTTTAAAGATTTATTTTATGTATTTGAATGTCAGAGTTATAAAGAGAGAGAGAGGTCCTCCATTCATTGGTTCACTCCCCAGATGGCTGCAATGGCCGGAGCTGCACCAATCCAAACCCAGGAGGCAGGAGCTTCCTTCAGGTCTCCCACGTGGGTGCAGGGGCCCTAGGACTTGGGCCATCGTCTACTGCTTTCCCAGGCCACAGCAGAGAGGAAGAGGAGCAGCCAGGACTAGAACCAGCGCCCCTATGGGATGCCGGCGCGTCAGGCCAGGGCTTTAACCCGCTGCGCCACAGCGCCGGCCCCGTGAGAAATCTTGTGGTGCATTTGCCGACGTGGCTTTTGTTTCTGGGACAGTTTTGGTTTTTTTTCTATCCACTCCTTTTTTCCTCTTATTTCTTCTCCGACGTTTGCCACCCTAAGCATTTGTGCACTCCTAGAGCTCTACTCTGAGATTCTGCATGGAGGAAGTAATTACCTCCTTAACTTTAAGAAGCTTGGGACGAGCTGGTGACAATTCTCATCTGCTCCAAGGAGCCCCTTCCTGGCAAGTGGCCTTGCTTCGCTGTTGTTCTCCCATTCGTTTTCTTCCTTTGCAAGCAGTCATTTAAATAGATTCTGTGCTTATGTGCTTGCCCACTTTGTTAAAAAGTATTACTCATCTTGAAATGAGGTGAATTATTCATGGGCCAGACTCGGGAGGAAGTTTAATGCTGGCGAGGCCCAGGGCTGAGTCTGGCAGAGCGAGCCTGTCCTTGGTTATCAGGGAAGCTCCTGGAGCAATCAAGGACGGCGGCAGTTACCTGCAGCCGGAGGAAGAGCCACGCGAGACGGCCTCCTGTCAGTCCTCCATGCTGCCTCCCCCGCTGACGGCTTCCCGAGCATTCGCCCAGTTGGTTTGTTTGTGCCTTCCGCCACATCTTTCTTGCTTTTCCTGGGAGCCACCCGGAACCCGAGAAGCAGTGTGCAAGCCGGCTTCTTCGCTTCTTTGGGCTCTACACCAGGGAGGCCAGCTTTTGCCTGCTGTAGGAATTTGTGGCCAGAAAGTTTGGTTGGGACTCAGAGGAAGTAGACAGAGGTGTCCAGCCAGGGGTCTCCCCTCCACACCAAGGGGCCCTTCAGCCGCAGGGCAGAGGGCACAGAATTCTGGTTCCCAACAGCAGAGTTTGTGTTGTTTTCTCATCCTGGTCTTTTAAGAAGTGATGTCTCCACGTGTAAGGAGGCAGGCTAATGGTAACCCTGATATTTTGAACCTGGTTATAAACAGTAGCCACTTAATGCCAGCTACTAGTAATGGTGATTAGGTAAGCTACACTGTGTGGCTTGCGCGTGGTTAAAAATGTCAAATCCTCAAATTCAGGTTTCCACTGGTTTAACAATTGTGCTGTGTAGCGAAACATTGCTGAAGGTATGCACTGCCTCATCAGCTGAGATCACTGATTCATTCAACAAACATCTACCAATTACTGTTTCCGTGCTGGTGGTAAAGCAGAGAACAGCAATGGCAGGTCGTACCAGGAGACCAGAGCCAGTGGGAGGCGTCACGGGTGCACACTTGGAAAGGTTTGCCTGGGGGAGCCGGCTTCCACCCCTTGAAGATGGGTGCGTCTTGTGAGATGGGCAGGTAAGTTGGTGCTGGACACCCAGGAGAGCCAGAGGCTTGGGTTCAGACTGAGTCTGGCAGCCCGAGACCCTGGAAAGCCAATGGCACTGGTCTTGTCCGAATGCCAGCGGGCTTAAGACCAGAAGGAGCTGCTGATGTTTCAGATCGAGTGCAGAGGCAGACGGAGCCAGTGTGCCGGCCCAGAGGCCTCCGGCGGGAAGGGTTCTCTCCGACTCCCGGTGAGGTCAGCCTCCTGTTCTCTCCAGATCGCCCGCTGACCACACGAGGCCCGCTTAGGTTAGAGTGTGCGTCTACTTTATTCATACTTGACCGGGTATTCGCATCTCCCATAGCCCGGAGAAGTTGACACGTAAAGGAGACCACTGCTAACCCGCCTTTGGCTTGTCCCCACGTGTGTCTTCTGCAGCCACACCGGATCTCCACTGTCACACGGCAGCACGGCCATACTTCTGCCTGCCCTGCCATCGCTGTGCTGTGGATCCCTTCCCCAGGGGAGGATGCCAAGCCCTTGTGATGTTTATTCTTCTCCTGGTACTGTAACTTCCATACTGTTGCATAAGTTAATGATGTTTAAATATCATGATATAAAGTCAATACATCTTATGTTACATGAGACGAGGATTAGAGAGGGAAGAAGAAAGTCTGCAAACAAACAGATTTGTAACAAACTGAGGAAGGAAGAGTCACGGGAGAGAGCCCTCACTTCTGTAACTGCTCACGTGGGCCTGGCTCGTGGCCTCTTCCTAGTACCTGTCTGGCAACCCTGTGCCCTGAGCAAGCACCCCCAGCTAGTTGTGGATCTGTACCTGGCGGGATGACCCTGACTTCTACTCCTGCAGCATCCGGGCTGGGGGAAGTCCTGCCTGGACTGGATTGCTGCAGTTTCACATTCACTTGGATCACAGGACCCTAAGGGTCCCCGTATCCCTGATGCGTTCTTCCCTCTCTCCACTGGGGACGATAGTCTAGCTTCCGCCTGGTGGCCAGCAGGCACAGCACCCCCCTGATGCTGGCTGATGAGGAGGCCGGGAGCTGCAGGTGTCTAAGCGGCGTCTTCACAGCCTTCCCGAGAGCATCGCCGCTGTTTCCCGGTGGAAGCGCTCTTTCCTCGGGAGCTAAGACCTCCAGGCCTCCGGAGCCCCAAACCTTGGGACCAGGAAGCGCAAATCTTGCTGGGAGGGGGGAGTGCTGGGGGTAATCGTGCATGGTGCCCCTCCCATCACCGCCTCTTGATTCTTGGGTCTGTGAGTCCTGGGTATGGGAGAGACAGCTCCATATACTGGACACTGCTTCAGAACTCTTGCATCCTTCTGAAGAATCTTGTCTCAGAGCCACACGGCAGTGCCGCCTGGATGGCACCATAACTGGGCCTTCAAAAGGCCACCCCACCGCTCCACCACCCCAGCGGCTTCAGGACGGGGGGATGGGGAGGCCCGTGGACTCCGCTTGCTGCAGCGTGAGCACCCGCATCAGAGCAGCGTCGTGACGGGGACAGGCACTCTTGCAGCTGCATGGTGGTTCAGGCAGAGGCACTGCACAGAAGGAAGGCACACCGTATCTGTGTAGTCCACCTGCCACCAGGTAGCTGGCTGGTTGTTGTAGAGACCAGTGCTGTGCTGGGACCCACACTGCTGCTGGAGGGCAGTGCCATGGCCAGGGTGGCCGTGGTGGGCGGAAGCCCTTGCTGCTGAGCCCACACATGACTCTCACCTTCACCATCTCGAACCCTTTGTTCATGGGCCTGCTCAGTGATAACAGGGTGGCTGCAGGTAGGGGCTGCCTGCACCCAAAGGAGGGGCACAGTGTCCCCCATCATAGTCTTCCTCTGCTGCCTGCACCCAAAGGAGGGGCACAGTGTCCCTCAATCATCAGTCTTCCTCCACCGGGGTCTCCCTCTGGTGAGCATTCACACGGGGCACACATGTCTTCACTTGGGTGCCCATTCGGGGTGTCCCAAACCTCTTCTCCAAATTTCCTGGTCACCAGGTTGCAATCTTGTTCCAAGCCCCCCACACAGCCTCCCCACACCGGGCTCAGGCTGTGGGTCAGTAACGACGGGAACGTCCGGCCATTTCTCCTGCTCAGCAAAGTGGACGCTGCCTGAGGATTTTCCTTCACCACTGTCTCAGGGATGTCCTAGGAAGGGACTTTTGGGGATGCAGGGACACTCCTGGGCCACGTGTCCACACCGTGCAGAACCACCTGGGCACCAGGCCTGTGTCTTCTTATCCTGCAGTGGAGCAGGAGTGGAGACCGGGCCGCTGGGGCCGCTTCTTCATGTAATCTACTTGTGACGTCAGGGCTGCTCAGCACGGACCACAAGCCCACCGCGCCCTTTGCTGTGGAGTCGCTGCTGTGCTTGGTGGGTGCCTCTTGTTGAGAAAGACCCGGTACTCACTCCCCAGGTCCTGTGTGTGGTAAGCAGGGACCTCTGAGCTTAGGAGAGAGAACTTCCTGTGTGGGTGCCTTGCAGCAGGCTGGGGAGACTGGAGGGGACGTAGGGGACTGGTACAGAGCATTCCCCCACTGTGGGGGCAGGGGAGGCCAGGAGGGGCAGTCAGGTCTCCCTGAGGTTGTGCCAGAAAGGAAGGGGGTGGGTGGCACGGCTCACTGCCTCACAGCTTCTGCAGCCACATCCACGCTCAGGGCTCCGACGTCCCCCTTGTCCCCGTAGTCAGATCTGCCTTCCCCTTGGGGATGTCCAGGGCCCTGGTGCGCTTCTTGGGCTTGATGCTCAGCATTGTCCCAGGCTCTCCTCCTTCCTTCCTCCTCCCTCTCAGGTGCATCCCAGGACTGCCTGACCTCCTCTGCTCCCCACAACTCTGCAGCCATTCTGAGCTCCATTATTTGCATACACCATTCCTCTTGCTGGGGATAGCTTACATCCCTGCCTGCAAAGACCTGAGTTTTATTTTTTATTTTAATCTATTTATTTGCGAGACAGACACCCACACATGTGCATGTATTCACACAAACACATATTCACACACACATATCGAATGAGAGAGAGAGAGAGACAGAGAGCTCCCTTCCACTGGTTCACTCGCCAAATACTCACAACAGCTGGGATGAGGCCAAACCCAAATTGAGAGACAAGAACTCAATCCAGGTCCCCCACATGCATAGGAGGAACCCAACTGCCTAGACTATCACCTTCTACATCCCAAGCTGTATGGTAGCAGGAAGCTGGACCAGAGGCTGAATCCAGGAAGGAATCCAGACACTCTTGTGCGATGTACGGACATCTTATCAGGCTTCTTGACCACGAGGCCAACATCTGCCCCCAGATCTGAAATATTTAAAAACCAAAGTCAGCCGGCGCTGCGGCTCACTAGGCTAATCCTCTGCCTGTGGCGCCAGCACACCAGGTTCTAGTCCCGGTCGGGGTGCTGGATTCTGTCCCGGTTGCTCCTCTTCCAGGCCAGCTCTCTGCTGTGGCCCGGGAGGGCAGTGGAGGATGGCCCAGGTGCTTGGCTCTGCACCCCATGGGAGACCAGGAGAAGCACCTGACTCCTGCCTTCGGATCAGCGCAGTGCGCTGGCCACGGCGGCCATTGGAGGGTGAACCTACGGCAAAGGAAGACCTTTCTCTCTGTCTCTCTCTCACTGTCTAACTCTGCCTGTCAAAACAACAACAACAACAAACAAAGTAAAAGTTTGTGTCTCTGGACCCGGCATTGTGGCCTAGTGGGTGAAGCCGCCGCCTGTGACACTGGTATCCCACTGGTGCCGATCCAAGACCCGGCTGCTCCACTCCAATCCAGTTTCCTGCTAATTTGTCAGGGAAAGCAGCAGAGAATGGCCCAAGTGCTTGGGCCCCTGCGCTCATGAGGGAGACCTGGAAGAAGCTTCAGGCTCCTGGCTTTAGCCTGGCCCAGTCCTGGCCATGGCAGCCATTTCGGAGAGTGAAGCAGCAGATTGGTAGATGTCTCTGTCTCTCTCTCTGTAACTCTGCCTTCCAAAGAGATTTAAAAAGCAGCTGTAGTCTCTGAAGTGTTTCCAGGCTGCTGACGTCCCTCACGCTCTCGTCTGTGCTTTCCACAGGAAGAGCTCCGCGCTCTTACGTACTTTCTCTGTCGCTGGCATTTCCTCTAGTTGGTCTGGTAGGCTGAGCCCCGCATCATGGGGAGAGCGTGCAGGCGTGGAAGTCGGGTGGACTGAGTTGGAGGTCGAGGCGGTCACGTGCCGGCCTGAATGTGAGGATGGCACCGATGCTCCAGGACAGCACCACACCTGCCTCCTGCAGTTGGCTGTGACCTTGGTGAGGGGCGGGCGGAGCTGCCCCGTTCATTCCCACACTCCCAGCCTCTATTACAGCGCCTTCCACGTAACAGGTGCAGCGTACGCGTTTGATGGATGAATGAGTTAATTTGTGAGGTTGTTGTGGGCAAGGAAACAGGTAATTGACACAGGGTGCCTGGCCCTCGGCAGGTCTGCACTGTCCGGTCCCTGTTATTACTCATTTGAGTGTGGCTACTGCCCCGGCTCAGGAGAGCTCCTGCAGGTTAGAGACTAACCTCAAACCATCGGACACAATTTCATGATCACCACAGCTAAAAACAAACCTCAGGCGGAAAGCAAAACGGTGAGCACTCTTCCCTCTTTGGAGCTTACGGCTGCCTGTGTCCACACTGTGATGTAAGCCCGGCAAGCGCCTAGTGCGCACGTTCACTGGGAGCTCACTCTGGGCTAGCAGTGTGAACCTCGAAGGCGTTTTCTACGTGACAGGCCCTGTTCGTGTTTTTCTTGGCTTTCAATTGTTTGTCCTCACAGCAACTCTCCGAGAAAGTTGCTGTGACTATTCTCGACAAAGCCAAAGGAGGTCACACAGCTTTCTCAATGTCACAGAGCTGGGAAGGGCAGAGCTGAGGCGAACACGCAGGTGACGTGAGGGCGAGAGCCCCTCTGTAGCGAGCTGGACAGACACTGAGGGAGGCTTGAGGCAGCGTCTGTTCAGGAGCACGTGCACAGGGAGCCCTCGTAGGACTGTGGGGCTCAAGGAGGAGCCCACGTCGGGGGCAGGGTGGCACAACAGCGAAGCCTGGGCTACGGAGTCTGATACAGTTGGCTTTATTGTCTATTTGCCATACGAAACTGGGCAATTCAAGTCTTCTAGCTTTAACTATCTTGTTTTAAGAACAAGCCCTTGGGGCCCGTGCTGTGGCGTAGCAGGTAAAGCTGCCACCTGCAATGCCGGCATCCCATATGGGGGCTGTTCGAGTCCCGGCTGCTCCATTTCCCATCCAGCTCTCTGCTATGACCTGGGAAAGCAGTAGAAGATGGCCCAAGTCCTTGGGTCCCTGCACCCGTGTGGGAGACCCAGAAGAAGCTCCTGGCTCCTGGCTTCAGATTGGCTCAGCTCCAGCCATTGCGGCCATATGAGGAGTAAACAAGCGGATGGAAGACTTCTCTCTGTGTTTCTCTCTCTCTCTTTTGCTCTCTCTCTTTCCCTCTCTCTCTCTCTGTGGTGTGTGTGTGTGTGTGTGTGTGTGTAACTCTGACTTTCAGCTAAATAAATAAATCTTAAAATAAAAGACCAGGCCCAGCATTACTAACTGGGTGGTGACAGGCAGTCTGAGTGTGGTAATGATGGCAGTTTCTTTCCAGGTAAGAGTCGTGCCCTGATGGAGGCCGCTGTCTCCTGGGAGACCACGTGCCCAGCTTTGCTGGACTCCACCCTCCCTTTTTATCTATTTATTTTTTAAGAATCCACTATCATTTTTTTCCTGGGCTTTGCAAGATGCTAGAAATGGAGAAAAATTATGGCCATCCTCCGTCTTAGGGTGATTTTACCCTGACTTGACTTGTGGGAGACACATGTGATATTTGACCTATTTACCAACGTGGGCACGTAGGGTGGGCCCTCCCCTCCCCACTGCTTGGCACGCTTGGCCCCATTGGGTGGGATCAGCTCTGCCTGGCTTGGGGACCTGCCTCTGCTCAGGAAAGAGCCAGCATGAACTTCTCCTTGTTGATGAAATATTTACGGCTTCTTCCTCTAGGCATATGGGTCTTAGTTGCTCACATAGATGAATCCACCAAAGAATTGGTTGAATGCAAATTACTGGATCGGATCCCTCAATAATTAATTTCTCAATCAGCAGATCTGAGGCAAGGACACAGGCGTCTGGGTTCTAATGATGGGATTCTGTTGGTCAGAACATGAGCACTAGAAACACGGCTTGCCCCACAGGGAGAGCGATCCTGTGATTCCCGCAAGCCCTGGGCTTCCCCAGCGTAGCGCTGACATCCCATGTTCAGGAAATGCCTCTACGTCTGGACAACTGGAAGATGAGCCCCCACCAACCTGCCTGGCTGGTGCTGGGGTGCCGTGGGTCAAGCTGCCTCCTGTGATGTCGCCATCCCATATCAGGTCTAAATCCTGGCGGCTCCACTTCTGGTCCAGCTCCAGCGAGGGTGCCTGGGAAGCAGCAGATGGTGACCCAAGTGCTTGGGCCCCTGCCAAGTAGGGGACCAGGATGGAGTTCCTGGCTCCTGGCTCCAGCCTGCCCCAGCCTGGAGGGTTCAGGGAGTGAACAAGTGGGTGGGAGACCCACTTGGCTTAGCAGATAAGATCCTGGGTGGGACACCTCCATCCCACGTCAGAGTGCCTGGGTTGAGTCCCGGCTCTGTTTCCCATTCCAGTTTCCTGCTAATGCCTACTCTGGGGCAGAAGGTGATGGCTTCAGTAGAGGATCCTTGACACCCATATGGAGACCTGGACTTTGTCCCTGGCTCCCGGCTTCAGCCTGCCCAGCCCGTCTGATGCAGGAGTGGGCCGAGTGCATTTGTAGATGGGAGCTCTCTTATCTGTTTTTTTTTTCTTTTTATCTCACTGCCTCTCAAAAATATTATTTTAATACAAAACTTTGAAATCCACACAGAGTTTCTTTCATAATATTCATTCCCACGAGCATTTTTGAGAACTCACACATATAAATCCAGGCTCTGAGGAGCTCTTACAGTGCCTCAGCCTGGGCTCGGGGTCGGGCTCTGAGCCCCAATCCTTGCTTACCTGACTTTGGCAGCAGATTCCCCAGGGCCAGGCTTACCCCCCAGGTGGGAACCACAGCAGCTCACGGCTGAATCCCAGTGCCACGTGCCCACTGCGACGTGACCATGGCGGCTCTGTCTCTCCAGCTGCGTGTGGCCCTGTGGCCAGCAGGCACATGTTGGTGCCTCAGCAGCTGCCCACCGAGGGCCACACGGGCGTCCAGGTCCCCTGCCCTTGGCCACCGAATCAGCTGTGTGGTCAGGGTGGTGGTCCTCCCTGCAGAGAACTGGATCCGGTTTCTAGACAAGACCTGGTTTTCCAATTTGAGCGATTGCTGAGCCTGTACTAGCTCCTCCGTACGTTTGAGAAGTCACTGCTCTGCTGGTATCTAATTCATTACTCATTAAAGCAGTTTGAAATAAGGCACAGTGTGTACTAAAAGGTGCTATATAAAACCAAATTAAATATATTTTAGTACCAGTGCACTCAGCCGGTTGTTCCCAGGAAAACCTGATAATTAGGACTCTAACTTGGTACGATGGTGCGATCCAGCCCAGAGATGCTTATTATAGCCATGCCATTCATTCAGGCATTTATGAAAATGTTTCAATTACCCAGAAATATTTTAGGAGTGAAGAAGTTGGCTCTAAAAGTCAGTGTCACTTGAAGATCGGCACCAGCGCCTCCACCTCGGCCTCGATGGAAACTGCCTTGCAGAGTTTCTTTTCTCTTCATTTTCTTTCTTCTTCCTCTCTCTGTCTCTGTCTCTCTCTTAAAATCATTTTTGCTTTTTTCTAACTTCAGGCACGAAAAGCGTGTTTCTGCTTTGTGGGCTCCTGAGTTAGCACAGCCCTTTTGTAGACACACGGATCCGTCAGCGTCAGTGCGGCTGCCAGCACCAGATGAGCCGGCCGGGCAGCTCACAAAGAGCAGGGCTGGATCTTCTCACCGCCTGCAGGCTGCGGGGCCAGCACACGGCTCCGGCGTGGCTGTCGAAGGTGGCCTGGCTGGTTGGCTGGAGGCTGCCTCCACGCTGCATCCTCACATGGGGGTGGCAGGGGGAGAGAGAGAGCGAGCGAGCGAGCGAGTCCAGTCTCATGTCTCTTCTTATAAGGGCACTGATCCCATCACAGGGGCTCCCACCCTAATAACCTCATTAGCCCTAATTACTCCCCAAAGACCCCATCTCCAAACACCGTCACGTCAGGGGGATGGCTTCAACACAGGAATGCTGGAGACTCAAGCATTCACTCTGTCACAGTCCTGACTCAAACAGTGTTTTCCCCTGCTATGTTCAGATTTCCTGGGGGTGAGTAATGGCACATCCCAACTAAACGATCTGCCACACAGGGAAAAGACAAAAAGTGTTCACCAAAAGGCCAAACGGTCCTTTGTCCTGTGGCCACGCAGGCCTGGAGCAGCACAGCTCCGAGCTCTGGGAGTCTGGGCACGCGCGTGAGCCCTGTCAGTGGTGCAGTGCTCCCCCAGTGTGGCTGCAGGGCTGGCCTTGTGGACGCGGGGCTTGTCCTGAGCTGTGTGGAGATCCATGTGCACCTGCCAGACGACTCGTTTCTTCTGCTCCAAAGTCGACACTCGTGATAGCCCCGTGCCCACAGCAGTCTCCCTGGGCAGCAAGCAAGGGGGCCCAGGGAAAGCGTCAGAACTTCCTCAGGCAGTGTCTGGAGCCCCAGCACTGGGACGTGAGGTTCCTTTCACATTTTCTGCCTCCGACGCTGTGGATTTCCATGTGGTCTGATCAGCTAGCCAGCAATGGGACCCAGGAGCCTTGAATGGGCCGAGCCGTGGACTGCCTTTCAAAGCCGCCTACTGACACCTGTCTCATTACCAGGCTGCTGCCGTGGGTGTTGTGTCCTCTAGACAAGACAACAAGCTCTTCCCAGTGAGCTCTGCAGCCCCAGACTCAGTTTCACTCTTGTACCCCCCCCCCCGACTGCTAGCTCCGAACAGGCGCCTGATCCAACAGCCCCTGCAGAATAACCACATTCTACACACCCATATTTCTATCTAAGCTAATGCCGGGGCCTGCTGAAGCAATAGCCATTCAAAATTTGTTTTTTGTATAAGAAATACTGTGCTGGGTTCTGAAGTTATGACTGTGGCAGGGAGCCCATAGTCTAGTAAGAAAGAACGAGAGAGAGAGAGAGAGAGAGAGAGAGCGAGCGAGAGAGAGAGAGAGAAAGGAAGGAAGGAAGGAAGGAAGGAAGGAAGGAAGGAAGGAAGGAAGGAAGAGAGAGAGAGAAAAAAGAGAAAGAGAGAGAGAGGAAGGAAGGAAGGAAGGAAGGAAGGAAGGAAGGAAGGAAGGAAAAGAGAGAGAGAGAGATCAGGCCAGCACTGTGGTGTGGTAGGCTGAGCCCCTGCCTGTGGCGCTGGCATCCCTCATGGGTGCTGGGCTGATTCGTGTCCCAGCTGCTCCTCTTCCAATCCAGCTCCCTGCTAAGGCCTGGGAAAGCAGTGGAAGGTTGCCCAAGTGCTTGGGCCCCGTACCCACATGGGAGACCTAGATGAAGCTCCTGGCTTTGGATTGGCCCAGCTCCAGCCGTTATGGCCACTTGAGGAGTGAACCAGAGGATGTTTCTCCTTCTCTCTGTAACTCTACCTCTCAAATAAATAAATAAATAAAATCCTTTAAAAAATCAAGTGACCTTCTGATGAGACCAAAAAAAAAGTATCAAACATTCAAGGAGAATGTGACTGGCAGGTCACTGAGTGCAGAGATGCAGGGACACGGAGGACACAGGGCACCGCTCCTTGCAGCTAACTGGTCACCACTGCCCCGGGGACCCAGCACATCCACGGGTCAGGCCCTGTCCTGTGAGCGGCTGGCCCGGCTGCTGCTCCTACCACGCTCAGTATAAGTGGCGCACAGTCTGCTGCTTTGTCTGCCAAGTTGGCTCTGAATGAGAGCCCGCCCACCCCGATGCTAGGATGAGCCCAAGGCTGTGAGTGGTGTTTCCTAGACCTCAATCTGCCAATGCTTTGCTCTTCCCTCAGAGCCAGAGAGGAGAAAACCAAGATGAACGCACTCAACCTTGGTCCACAGACAAGCAGCAAAAGGAAAACCCAAGCGGTGGGGCGGTTTCGTCCCATGAAGCTCAAGACCACGGCCAGGTTACGGATCCTTCAGCGGCTTGATTGGATGGGGACTTCCTGTAGGGGCGGCCTTGGGTCCAAGCACTGGTGCCTGGGAGTCCCAGGTATTTGCCGTGGAGCAGGCAAAATGCCCGTCCTGCTGTGTGGCTCAGACATGGCCATGCCCCTGCATGGGTTTCCCCAGGGTATCTGGGCACTTGCTGAGAAGGGAGTGTCTAATAGAGCCCAGGATTTCCCTTTAAAATGTCAGGCGGTCAGGCTGGGTGTGCCCAGGGCACTGTGGTGAGTCTGAGCACCACAGACGTTTATAAATTTGCATGCAGTTCTTCCGTTCTAGACCTACGTCTCTCTGCAGATTAGGAATCCGGAAGCGCAGGCCATCCTGGGAGCTCATCGTAAGTTCCTGGGAACTCCGTGCCCCGGTTTCAGGGCGACTCTGGTCTACACTGGAATGCAGGACCCCCGAAGCCTGCGTGAGCTCTGCTAACTCGGAATGGCTCGCGTCTGCCACTGAAATCAGACCCGCCCTGTGTTTTAACACAGTTGTCGGTTTTTTTCTCCTTGAGTGTGTTTAGTAACAACAGGCTCCTTGAATCCCAGTGGCTTGTCGCCAGCGGAAAGAGAGGTGTTAATGAGGCCCGGTATAAATGGAAGGGGCGTGGAGTGACAGGTCTCCATACTGCAGCTGGCACGGGATCGGAAGGGCAGGTGGTGGCACGGAGCTGACCGCTCACCTCGGGTAATCACGAAAGAGCCGTGACAGGGGCAGGTGCCAGGACGCCGGGCGGCAGACACCCAGCACGGAGGCTTCCTGCCTCTGCTCTCTGCTCCCTGGTGAAACAGGAGCGCGCTGCCAAGCTGACCCAGCCCTGGGCACCTGGGGCTTGTGAGGCCCAGACCTGGGCGATGGCGTGGTGCTCGGGCAGGAGGGGCCGGAGGGGGCGCCTGGGAGGACGTGGGCCCGTGGGCGCCCACAGCGCTGTTGTTTGCACAGGGGGCTTTATGGCACTGTGTGAGCTGTGTCTGGAATGCGGTGCTGGCTTTCTGTGCCTGGCCGACTCGGGTCCTTTCCTCTCCTCTTCTCCCCTTTGTCTGCTCGGCCACACATCCTTAAGGCAGCAGGCAGAAAGGGAGAGAGCTCCCTCCTGTCATTTCGAGGGGGCTGCGGACAATGACAGAGGAGGGCCTGGGGCATTCGGCTGGTGGAGACTTGGGGGGCGCCCTCTGGTTTCTGGGGTCTCTGCTCTCCTGGCACTGTCTCCGTGATGCCAGAGCTCAACCCCAGCTGGTCCTACCGGCCTCCACGGAGTGGAGAAGGCAGAGTGAACTGGAGTAAGTTTATACCCACTGACTGCAAAAATACAATGTTGTGTCCCCGGCGCTGTGGGCCAGAGGTGGGCGGAGACTTCAGTGTCCTCCATGGAAACGCGAGACTCCCCAGAACAGGGAGGGGCCGTGAAGGCGGGGGCTGGGGCAGCCCAGCTCCCCAGCAGAGTGAAGGGAAAATTGAAATTGCCCCATTACCCACAGGTCTTTACCATCCAGGGGATGCGAGCAACAGGGAGAAATTCTATTACTGCTGCCAGGTGACATAAAGTCACCTTTCCGATTCCCTGCAGCACGAAACGGAAAACACTAGGTGGTGGCAAGCGAGCCGCGGGGCCTCGGGCTCCACGCACCCCGGGCTGCTGTTTACCCGTGAAGGATGGGGTTTCCGTGGGATTTGCTTCACGGCTTTTGTCTTGGCCCATAGATCAAGTGGAGCTTACGGAAGATTGATCAATTTCAGTTAATGTTAAAAATTAGTTCAAGACCATTTTAGAGAAAAATAGTCCTTTTCTGCTATTTCCTAGTAATGACCTGGAATGTGAGCTGCAATATTTCTCCTCGCTCACTCCCCTTGGCTTGGCGAGAAATTCCCCTAATGGCTTAGCGTTGGCATTGTCATCCTTGAAATTAAAAGCTGGTGTTTAAAACTTCATTTTTTATAAGAAGAACTTGACATTAATAATTTTTATACCTTTGATTAAATAACTAAAAATACATTATTATTGGGTTAATAATTACTCCAGATATGTGCAGATTTTTTACCATTTCATTGCATTATTATGGCACAGAGGCAAAATTTCACTCATATATTTGACTTAAATGGCGGTCTTTAGGGATTTGAATCAGAAATTATAAGTTCTACTGCAATTTACATGTTAAGTTCTGTAACCCCGCGATGGCTCAACCATTTGTTAAAAAAAACAGTAGGTGGCCTGTGGTCTGATTTTCAATGAATAATTTTATTTTACATCGAGCACAAGGTCCAGCCGAATGTTTCATTACATTAAAATTTCACCAAGTGACATAAACCTTGTAATTAAAACAGCGTTACATTTTTCGAGTGCCCAGACAGTTTTTGAAAACCTTCCTCCAAAACGGGGCTGGGTAGAACGACAGAAACTGTGTCTCGTGACATCCTGAGGCCTGTTTTCAATGGAATGATTTACGCTATGATTTTTTTCTCCTTTCCCAAGGAGGAACCTTAAGGAATCCGGTGTACACGAGGAAGTCGGTGATCACTTGGTCCCTGACTTCTGGAACCGGTTCCAAGACCATCCAAGTGTGGTTTTATGTCCTGTGTGCAGCTTCGTCTCCTTTGGACATCGTTCCCGGTTTTAAAGTCACTCACAATGGCTGGAGCCTGCTCACGAGTGGGGTTTGCCGGGCCTGTCTTCATCCAGGGCGAGAAGCAGCGTTGCCACAGCAGCTCCCTGTCTCCTGTGAGAACTCCCAGAAGCACCAATGCATTGAGATCCCAAAATACCCACGTTGCCCGCGGGCACCTGTAGGGCCTGCAGTGCACTGACAGTATTGTTAGACACACTGCCTGGGACTTCTGGGCCCGTGTCCCAGCAACGGCCAATCGGGATCCACCTCCCATCCAGTGCTGCTGCGTGCATCAGGGCCAGGGCTACCGCGTTGGGGAAGTACTGAGCAGAGAAACACGCTACCTTCCGTGTGCAAGGCCTGGGGGACGCGACAGCGACAGCGACACGAAAATGCCACGTGGCCACCCACAAGAAAGGCTCCTAGGGTCGTGGGCAAGCTCCGGTAGCCTCAGAATGCACCTGTCAGTGGGAGGGGTCCTGTTTGTGGGTGTGGGAGAAACGCTCCCGACGGGAAGTGTTTCTTGGCGAGAACTCGAGACCCGCAGGTTCTCTGGTGTTCCCTGGATGTTGGTTCTCTTGCTTTACACGTGTGTGTGTATGTGTGTGTGTGTGTGTGATGTGAAGGTTTTTTTTTTTTATTTTCCCTTCACACAATCTGAATTGTCAGTTCTCGTGGCCTGGAACTTTTAAAAGAAAAAGAAAAGATCCATACACTGAAGCCCCTAAGCAAATGCTCAGAAAGGCGGCAGCACTTTGTGTCCACGCGGGCTCCACCCTGGGCCCTCGGCTTGTGCACCTGCTCTCTTCCCGTCAGCGTCTCTGTGTCTCCTTCGCCAAGTGCTGTCCCCAGGAAGTGCCACTAATCGGGATGGGAGTCCAAAGGGAAGTAGGAGAAATTGGAAAGACGTGAGTTTCCAACCTGGCAGGGCCAGAGCGAGGCGGGTCGTGCAATCACACAGGAGGTAGATCCTGGGGAAACGGACGAGCGCCTTGCTGGATGAGGGCTGGGATTTCAGTTCCCCCAAGAGCCGAAAGGACAAAGCAGTTTCTACCAGTGGCGAGAAGAACGGGAAGCGCAAAGTCGGGTCGGCCATCCGTTCCGAGCTGCAGACTCCCCCTCGGCTGCCTTGGGATGCTCGCTGATGGACCCTCGGATCTTCCTTGAAGGCGTTTTTGTGATTGGGCCCTAGCAGTAAGAAACCAAACAAAGCACTGACAGCTGGCATGGCTCCTGACAGCGCTGGGCTGAGGACTAGGGGCTCGAGGGAAGAACCCAGAAACAGAGTTGTTGTCTTGACTGCAGGAATGAGCAAGGTGCCAGAGCCCACAGGAGGCAATGCAGAGCTGTCCCCAGCGTGCAGAGTCACGGACACACCCCGCACACCCCACAGGAACCCGGCCCTTGGAGGAAGTGCTGTGCTAACGCGTCCGCTGCGGTAGAAGCTTGGTGAGAGTCGATGCCACCGGCAGCGCCCTGGGCAGAGCAAGGCCCAGCAGAGGGCCCTGTGCTGACGGAACCAGCGGCTCCCTGGCACTGGGATGGGCCAGTGGACTTAGGAGCGTCGTGCAGAGGCCACGGTCGCTTGCAGCATTTGCTGCTGTTTGTTCTTCAGTTTTCACAACCCAAGGTCTCCATTTGGAAACTGTTTTTCTTCCCTCCTTTCTAGAAGGCAGTGTGGCTCTCTGCCATCTTCCATGTCCTCTAGGTGGGTCCCGCTGCCCCTCTTTAGTCCCTCAAAGGGGAGAAGGCCGGGGGCTCAGGCCAGCGCTGTCTGAACTCTCGCCCCAAGGCCGTGCACACTCAGTGTCAGCTTGTACAGGAGCGTCCCACGCACGCGACGGGTTGATGTGCGCGTGCAGCCAGCACCGATTCTGCCGCTCGGGAATCTTCTGGGCCAAGTGCAGAGAGCAAGGGAAGCAGAGAGCAAGGCCAGCGATGCAAGGCCAGCCCCCAGAATTCTCGCCCATTTCTGCCAAAGCCTTCTGGGCAGCCTTCAGTGACCAGCCACCCTGGGTGTTTCTCACCAGCGCTGTCGGCGTATTAAACAGCGGCGCCTGTCTGCAGATAGAAGCAGTCGAGACGCTAATCTTTAGCACCCGAGCATTAGCCGATGGGGGAACATTTGAGGAAATGTTGACTGTCTCTGGGCTTCAGAATGCCTTAGCCACTAAGAAGCTCTGAGGCACGTCAGCACTGCAGAATCCTCTATTACACTAAGCGAGCAGCAGCTCAGGCTGGGAATGCTTCCGGTGAGAATTTGCTTTAAGTCTTGAAAAACTTTCCCCTTTCTGCATTTTCCCACCCTGCCCCCAGCCCCTGGCCACCTGTCCCCGGCACCTCTTTTGTGGCTACGAGTAATTAAATAAAGCTAAAAGCCAGCATGCACAAATGAACCACACGTACAGACACTTCAGCAGCCGACTGAAAGCCAGAAAAGTGTGCAAGACAGTGGATCTGTTTTCCTTGATTGAGGTCACTTAGAACATCCAGTCCTCATGGCTGGGAACCCCGACTGTGACATCACGTTAGGAGACTTCAGAAAGTTGGTGGAAAATGGAATGAAAAGATTTTGCTTTGTCTTATAAATTTTTGAAATCCATGCAAAGCTTTCTTTTTCCATAATATGAATTTTCCTTGAACTTTTCAAGACTTCTCATACATAGCTATGCTCAATGGTTGGGGCTTACAAAGCTTCCATGGAGAGGACAAACACGCAATGAAAACAAAAAGCAAATCTGGGGAAGAGTGTCCCGGAAGCTGCACTGGGCGGCACGTGCTGGCAGAGAAGGCGAGCCCGGGCCCTGGCCACACGCAGGCTGCGTTCTGCGGTGGCTCAGCAGGTGCAGCAGAGCCCATGGGGTGAAAACCTCCACCGAGCCCCACGTGCCCCAGGTGCCCCTGCCTACGAGACATCTTTTTCTTCAACGTGGCCGAGTAGCTTCTTATAAAACCTTTCTGTAGTTTCGTTGTATATCTTCTCTGGGAAGGTAAAAAAAACACCCTCTAGAGCGGGCGAGCGGTACCTTGCACGTGGGAGGCCGTCTTGGTTCCGTGAGAATCTGCCCAGCCCCCACGTGGAGCTCCCTGAGGCTAACAATTTTATATCCAAAGTGAATCTGGCTCAAATGAAGAAACAGAGCATCCAGCTGCCCTTCCTCGTGGCCTACAGATGTTACCAAAATCTGATTAAAAAGCCCTTAATCTCTTGCCGCACCTTTTCATTAGTGTCATAATCATTTTTGCCAAATATCGAGCCTGGGAGGGGAAGGCGAGGGAGGAGGGGGCCCGGGAGCACCAGGAAGCCCTGGCACCTAGTGGGGGGAGTGGGGAGATGAGGCGATCCATGTGCTGAAATATTTTTGCTTCTTTTGCTAGAAAATGTGCAATTTGGTCAGGCAGAAAAAATTGAACAGAGCCTTCCAAGCAATAAATCACTGGATTGCTGGTGACATTCATACAATGCGGATATAGTGTTAACTGTAACAGTCAGAGAGCCCCTCCTACACCCAGCCTGTCCCTGGGAGGTGACCTTGTGACGGCGCCGTAATCAATCATCCTGGCATAGGACACACTGTTTTTGTTTAATATTACACTATTGGAATATATAGTAAACAAACTGTAAAGGAGATTCGGAGAGCAAGCGCTACACAAGGAAGGCTGGAATCCCCACCTCCGTCTCCGCAGCCCCAGAACCCCGCGTTGCCGACCTCCCCGCAGCCGCATCGGACGCATCTGCATCTCTGAGCGCCGGGCACACACGCGGTCGTTAAAATTTTAGGGGATGAAGTCCGAAGTTTGCGGAGGCTGGAGACAGGATTTACAGCCCTCCGCGGCAACTGTGGGTTTTTGGAGCTCCATCCCCATCTCTCTTTTGTTCCCCACCCCGCTGTGTTTGTCTGACCGAAATACTTAGAAAGAACGCGATTTGATTTCAGAAACACAAATGCAGCCGTAGGTCTCGACACGTCCACGACCTCCAGAATGATCGGGAATGGATATGAACCAGGACTAGTGCCGGTGTTTTGGGTGTGAATATACAGGCCAGCTCCCCAGGCCGCCTGCACTGGGCGGTGAGAACCCATTGTCTTGAACATGAGTTACTCCACACCCCCTGAGTGGGGACCGTCGGGGGGGGGGGGGGCTGTCTCAAGGTGGGCCCCTGGGGGGCCGGTAAAACACAACGTTCAGTGCCACTGATGGGAGCAAATTCTATTGAGGAGATTCCCAAGCAGAAAGCGTTGCATTCAATCCATCACAGAGAGTCAAGGGCCCTTTTGTCACTGCTGTTTCTCTTGTCCCCCCCCCCCCCCCCAGCACTTCTGTAGGTGGGAGCTCCTTCGCCTCTGTGACGGCGCAGGGTAAGAACCCGCGGCCTGGTGGACGGCCGCGTGGGGCTGCATCCGTGTGGGGGTGCGCCGCCTTCTGGGGCCATCCGAGCCCAGGCCGAGGGGAGCCTCGGGCTCCAAGCAGGCACAGCGGAGACTTTCCCCAGCCCACTGACGTTCACAGCGCACACACAGCCCCTCCCCACCCTACCCAGTTTTCCGAGTTTGTCATGGAAAATCGGCAATTCGGAAACAGCCGGTTGGTTTTCACATGTGAGTTCTGGGGCCTCTAAATGAGGGTGAAGATCACAGCGCACAGAGGAAGACAGTGGCAGGGCCTTTAAAGCCAGCCTCGTGGAATGCGTGCGCAGACGGCGGCCCCACGTCTCCCACGTGGGCTTGAGCCGGCTTCCATCAGCGGGAACGAGGCCAGGGCTGGCAGGGCTGGCACAGGCCGGCGCCTCGGGAGCTCTCTGCGCGGAGCTTCACGGGGCGTGGTGCGCGTCCTGAGGGCCCATGGCCAGGCCAGGGGGGCAGTGAGCCCGCAAAAGGGCCTGGCCCTTAGCCTGGGGGGCTGGGTTCAGCCCTGGAGGCACCCAAGCTGAGATGGTGGTTTGGTCAATGCTGCTTTGATTGCAAGTCAGCCGTGACTGTGATGTGTGTGGGAGTTGTTTGTGTGCGCATGTGTATGTAGTACGTAACGTGTGGTGTGTGTGTCCTGTGTGATGTGTGCATGTGTGTGGTGTGTGGCACGAGTGTGTATGAAGTGTGTGAGTGCATGTGTGTATGTGTAATGTATGGTGTGTGCATGATACTTGTGGTGCATGTGATATGTGTGTGCGTGCGTGTATGTGTGGTGTTTGCATGTGTGTGTAGTGTGTAATGTGTGGCCTGTGTGCATATGTGAGATGTGTGTGGTTTGAGTGTGTGTGTGTGATATATGATGTGTGTAGTATGTGTGTGGTGTTTTATGTATTATGGTGGGTGTGTGCATGTGTGTGGGATATGTTTGTGGTGTGTATGGGATATGTGGTGTGTGCATGGTATTTGTGGTGTGTGTATGTGTGGGGTGTATATTTGGAGTGTGTATGCGATGGGCATGTGTGGTGTGTGCATGTTGGGGGGATATGGGTGTGTGTGGGGTGTGTGCTATGTGTGGTATATGAGGGTGTGTGTGTATATGGGATGTGTGTGTCGTATGTGTGGGGTGTGTATGTGCGTGTGTGGTATGTCTGGAGTGTGTACGTGTGGTGTGTATGTGTGTGTACGTGCAGTGTGAATGTGTGTAGGTGTGCAGGTGTGTGTGGTGTGTGTGGGGTATGTATGTGTGTGTTTGTGGTGTATATGTGAGTGATATGTATGTGTGGTGTGTATGTGTGGTAAGTGGTATGCTTGGTATATGTGGGGTGTGTGTGTATGGGATGTGTGCAGATGTGTATGTGTGTGGTATATGTGGGTGTGTGTGTGTATGGGTGTGTGTGCTTGGGTATGTGTGTGTTGTTTGTGGTATATGTTGGGGTGTGTGTGTATGGGATGTGTGTGTCTGGGTGTGTGGTGTGTGGTGTGTGTGGTATGTATGATGTGTGTGTGGTATGTATGGTGTGTGTGTGTGGTGTGTGTGTGGTATACGTGTGTGGTGTGTTTTTGGGTGTGTGTGTGGTATGTATGGTATGTGTGGGTGGTATGTATGGTGCGTGTGTGTGGTGTGCATGGTGTGTGTGTTTGGGTGTGTGGGTGGTATGTAGGGTATGTGTGGGTGGTATGTATGGTGCATGTATGTGGTATGTATGATGTGTGTGGTATGCATGGTGTGTGTGGTATGTGTGTGATGTGTATGCTGTATGTGTAGTGTGTGTGATGTATGTGTGTGGTGTGTATGCTGTGTGTGTGTGGTATGTATGATGTGTGTGTGGTATGTATAGTGTGTGTGTGGTATGTGTGTGGTGTGTATGCTGTGTGTGTGGTATGTATGGTGCGTGTGTGTGGTACGTTTGTGATGTTTATGCTGTATGTGTGTGGTATGTATGGTGCGTGTGTGTGGTACGTGTGTGGTGTGCATGCTGTGTGTGTAGTATGTGTGATGTATGTGTGTGGTGTGTATGCTGTGTGTGTGTGGTATGTATGGTGTGTGTGTGTGGTATGTGTATGGTGTGTATGCTGTGTGTGTAGTATGTGTGATGTATGTGTGTGGTATGTGTGTGGTGTGTATGCTGTGTGTGTAGTATGTGTGATGTATGTGTGTGGTGTGTATGCTGTGTGTGTAGTATGTGTGATGTATGTGTGTGGTGTGTATGCTGTGTGTGTAGTATGTGTGATGTATGTGTGTGGTGTGTATGCTGTGTGTGTGTGGTATGTATGGTGCATGTGTGTGGTATGTGTGTGGTGTGTATGCTGTGTGTGTGTGTGTGTGTGAGGTTTTCACCGGAAGGGACCCACACTTGTGGCAGCGGCAGCACACGACATCCTTGCCGGGGAAGGAGCCATGAGGACACACGGAACAGAGACGAGGAGCCCCCAGGACTGTCTCCAGGAAGAAAGAAAACACGTGTGGGGCAGCACCGTCTCATGCACACGTGTGCACACAGGCAGAGGGGCGCAGCCAGCAGCCTCTGCCGCGCGGTCCCTGGCCCTGAGCACAGGCTGCCCCAGGGCTTGTGCCTGGCCGGGACCCCGGTGGGCCCCGGGCAGGTGCCGAGATCCAGACGGGCCTGCCCGCTCTTCCCGTGAGATGCCCTGGGAGCGCGTGTGGCCCTGCGCCTGCCTCTGTCCACCCGGGACGCTAACAGCAAGCCAGGGGTTGCGACGTGTGGTCGCCCAGACTGCCGCGGGGGAGGGACTCGCAGCCAAAGACCCCGCGGACTCCAGCCCCAAGCCCCCGTGGGAAGCGCTGCGGGTCGGAATCGGCGGCCTTTGTTGTCAGCCAGGCTCTGCCGGCAGCCCTGCCCCACGCAGAAGCCACACGGCTTCAGGAACTGTGCCGTCCCTGCTGTCTGCCGCGCACAGCGCCCGGTCCTGGGCATCCGGCCTCCGTGCACAACTTTGTGCGTGAGGGAATGTTAGTGTCTTCCCAGCAGCGGGGGCTGAGGGCCAGTGTCTTCATATGCAGCAAGAAGCCCACAGACAGCTGAGTCGACTTGCATAGCTTTAGCTGTGCTAGAATTCCAGTCTCCGAAGCACAAATGTAAAAAAAAATCCTAAAAAACAACAACGACAGAAACCCCTGGTCTATCTTTGTGTGTTTAACGATCTGACTTTAAACTAGTTAAGTTATAATTGCTCCAGTGAGCGTTTAAAAATAATTTGGGAAAAGCAGTGAGCATTTTTCAAATTACTGATAAGGAAACTATTTAGCAATTTTTTGAAATGGAAAAAAAATAATATCATAGAAATTTATTTTCTGGGGTGGTAAAAATGAGGGGATGTGAATTATGAGCATCTTGCGTGTGTGGAATCGTCCGACGTTCCCAGAAGTCCTGTGCTTAATAAGAATATGTTTACACACTTTTTGAAAACAGAACGCTAAAGTAAAATTCCCTCTCTTCTTAAAGACGATTTGCATTTATTTTATAGCTAAAGCTGCAATGTTTTTATCAGAAGGACTAATCTTATATTTAAAAAGGAAAATCAAAATGTAAGATTCATTGTGTGGCCTGGAAATTCCTCAGAAACAATAAAAATGGAGTGGCTATAAAGATGCATTGTTTTCAACCTTTTGGGAAGAACCGAATGTGAGTCTTCGAATCTGCTTTCCCTTTAAACCTGGCGAACGCTGGACTTGGGCACTGTGACTGCAGAGCAAAGTACTGATTTAAAATCGTAGAAACGCTCACCTCCGAGTCTGAGCGCCCAAGACCTTGCACAGGAGATGTTCCAAACAAAACCCAAGAAGAGGAATGTTGCCGAAAGCGACTGCAATGTGAATGCGTCCCCAGATCGTGTGTGTGTGTGTGTGTGTGTGTCTGCTCTAAATGTCTGTCCCCAAATGTTTGCCCCAGGAATGTAACTCCGAGTTCCGTTACAAAGAAGGAACACAAATTAAGGACTTTGTAGAATGAGGAAATACTGTGAGCCCGGAGCCTGGCGAAGCAAGCAGGGTGCGTGTGGAGAACACTGTATCTTTTGTCTCCTCCGCTGCTGTTGACAAGCCTGGTCGTATCCACACGCGCAGGGCAGGAGACAGACCTGCAGGATTATTTGTTTTGTATTAAGAAGCACATTGATAAGCTTTGTCAAGGATCCGCATGTTCAATAGGTTTTCTAAACGTCGGAGGCTTTGCTTTTGCATTCAATAAAACCGAGCTGAGGGAGAGGGCGGCTGAGGGCCCGGAATTCAACGCACAAACACTATCAAAGGCGTGAGGGTTCCTTGGTGGAATCGCATTACATACCTATCGCAAGGCTTGAACTCTTTGGGGAATGTTCATTTTCGCGCCGGTGCCGCTCCGAGTCCCACCTCCCGTAACAATCATGGGTGTCAGGTAGAGTTTGGGCCAGGCAGGATTACGCTACCCTCCCCTGCTGTGTGTTAATTTATTGCTTCAGACATTTTCATATCTCATTCATTTGCACCCACCCCACCGTGCTTGCACAAAGTTCCCGGCGTCTGCCAGCCGCGTGGCACTGCCGAGCGAATGGCTGGCACCGCGAAATGGCTTTCTTCGCGGTGCACGCCCAGGTACGTCCTCCGAGAGCGCAGCTGTGCTCGCCCTGCAGAACCGGGAGCGGGCGCGGTGACGCCGGGCCAGCCAATCTGCGGAGGTGTGACACAAAAGCCAAAGTCCCAGCTTCTTAGTCAACAAGGAAGAAAATTGTGCTGATGCTGAGCTCCCAGGGCTCGGCGTCTCTAGCAAATGGTGTTTCCTCCAGAAACCACAGGTCACAGCTGCTCGGAATTTACATCGAAAATGCCTTTTCCCTACTTGGCTTTGGCGATTATGTAGAAGCCGCTGGAAAGGTGTTTGTTTCTTTGTCAGTCCCACACACGGTGTTCCCTCTCCCGCCCGTCTTGCCTCGGGCTCCGTCGCCTGTGTGATGGGGCTGGGAGCAGAGCTGGACAGTGCGGACGGCCAGAGAAAGGAATCTTACCTCCCGCAAGTCCCCCACCTGATTAAAAACAAAAACGGGAACAGGAACTCCAAAAAGACCCAATTTGGGCAGGGAAGGAGAAGAGGTTCATAGCTGTGAGAGGCAGGGACGTCTGAGCCGCTGAACAGGGAGGCAGCGAGAGGCCCGGGGGGTCCCCAGGACAACGGCGCCGGCCACTCGGCCTGCACCTGCACCCTCCGGAGCGAAAGCAGGTGTTTGTCAGAAGCATGGGGCGAGGCTCCTGGGCTGCAGAGTGAAGCCCAGGGCTCTGGAGAGGAATCTCCCAGAGAGACGCTCGCCAGCACCTGGGAGGGCCCAGGCTCCCAACCTCGCCTGGTTTTACAGCGAAGGCTCCCGGGTAAAGCCCTGGCGGCTAAGTGAGCACAGTGTTGCTCTTTGGCTCTCAGTGCACAAGCGAGTACGCGTGATTCCAGTCATAGGGGCAGACGCACAACCTGCCGGTCTCTTTGGGGAGGTTGGTTTCAAAAGCCAGGCCAGGGCTTTGATCACCCCACATGTGTCCCCCGCTGTTCTGGAAACAATCACCAAGACCAAGCACTGCCAAACATGTAGGGGATAAAGAGAGGGGCCCGAGACCCTGCTCGTGCCGAACGGTGCAGGGCCCCGGCTGACGTCCAACGCACACAGGGGCAGAGGGGCTCGTTTACGTAAACCCTGTGCAGAGCTGGGATCCGGGGTAAACCAGAATCCCACAAAGCAAGATTCAGGGAGTTCAGGAAAGAGTCGAATATACGAGGGTCTTCCGAAAGTCTGCAAACTGTACAGATGCAAGGACCTATGCATGGATGTCAAACAGTTTTGCACCAACATTCTTCCCTTTTCTTTCCATTTCCCGTGAATTTTCGGAAGCCTCCTCGTGCGTGTCCCCCTTGGGATGTGCAGTGTCGGTGCCTGTAGGTGTGGACCCTACACACACAGCAATCCTCCATCCAGAGTTGCTGCATTCTAAGAAGGCAGATTGAAGCGATGCCAACACTTATCAACTGGATTTATGATTTCTGTGCCATCCACCCTGTTTCTGACATTAGAAACTGTTCAACATGAGGGACTCATTCAGTGATTTCTCTTAACTACACTATAAAACATTTTAGTCTCCTCTCTTTCTGAAATCCATAAATGGCTAATTTAATAGCAGAGTCATACATGCGGAATCCGTGAGTTTCACCTGCTAATTATTTGGCACCGTTTTGATGCTGAAATCCTGATGATAGATGGCTATTGTGTGACCAGGACAGCTGCTCTGACTGAGCGATGCGCTCTGGCCTGTGGCTCTGGCCAGTCTGACTCTCCGAGTGGACACACAACCTCTGTGGACGTGGCCACTGCTGGGACAAAGCCTCGGCTAGTGCCCCCTGGGGGTGGGCCCCCCGAGGCAGGGCTCCCCTGCAGGACTGTGGGGGGTCTCCTGGGAACGTCTGGGAACTGATGGCAGGGGTTGCTACATGTAATTGGAAACAGAGAATCCTTGAAAACAGTGTCATTTGCTTGCGGAAGAAACTCCCAATAATCACCGCACCTCGACTTTTCCAGCTGGGACACAGGAGGCAAAGGTAGCTGAGCCCGGTTTGTGAGCCCCAAGGCGCTCGCCGGCCGACGGTGCTGACCAGTGTGTCAGAGGGGCGGCTGTGTGCTTTGGGCCATTTTGAGGGCAAATGGAATGTAGACCATGGGAGGAGGAGAGCTGAGTGTGTGTGTGTGTGCGCGTGTGTGTGGATCCATCTTCCCTCCCCTCCCTCCTCGTTCACCCAGGCTAATTAGCAGCATGCCTGCTCGCTGGCTGTATTTTATCTGCCACTGAGCGGCTGGCTGTGGTTCTCGGGAGGCTGTGGCTGACCGAGCCCAGCGTCTGTGTGCCTGGTCCGAGGATCCTGCCGGGCGCAGCGGGGGCTGTGGTGGTCCCTGCGCTCCGCCGTGAGCACCCTTGCTTGTCTCATTTCCGTCACTCCCAGCTCGCAGCGCCCCGGAGCCCTCTCCTGCACTCCCATGATCACAAATCGCCTGTGACCCAGCTCCCCAAGGTGCGAGAGGACACATGGACCTCACAGGGGGGATGGGGTTGCTGGGAGGGCCGGCTCTAGGTCCTGAGAGCATTTCAGTGGCTGGCCTGCTAGACATGTGGAAACTGCGGGCCAGTGGGACACGATGTCCTTTTGAATTTGTCATTGCAAAGTGCCTGGGGAGGGAGAGTGAGAGAGGGACCGAACACGGCAGGGCCTGCACCCCTATCCCCCCAGGCCTCTGCCCAATCTCAAAGCCCGAAGTAGACAAAGCTCACGCTATTGGAAAGCAAATGTGGGGGCCAGGACCCCCACAATAAGCCTCCCACTCACCGCCTGCTGCTCTCTGGGTCTCCAGCTGTCACTGATACCTTGGTGACTTGTGGCTGCCACAGCCCTGGTCTTGAGAAGTGAGGTCTGTGGTGCAAACAGACTTCATGAGTGGAAGCCAAGGAGCACCCCTGGGAGGTGCCATCCAGCCCACCTCACCCAGCGGCCAACAGCTCCTGGAAGGATACCCGGGTCTGTGAAATCAGAGGAATAGGCATGGTCATGGACCCTGGGGACTCAGGTTTCTTGCCCTGTGTCACTGACCGCTTAGGGGTTGGGGCTGCTCTCCTCCAGGTGGGGACGCTGGCCTCACAAGGGGCCCCACCCAGCATCCTGAGGTCCAAACGGCCCAAGGGTTGGCACCTGCTCACCTGTTTCCCAGCCTCACCTGGAGACACAGTGTGCGGTGAGGAAGGACAGGGACTCTCAGGATTAGCCTCTGTCCTTGTGTTTCTGGAACCTTCCATTGGCAAGATGACAAATGAGACAAGTGGTTGTCTCCGTGGTCTATTTTGTTAGTCACTGCAGGAACCCCCTCACTCCCTGCTTCTGAGAAGGAGGCCGCCCCGACTTCTGGGGAACGTTGGGATCCTAACCGTGATGCCCTGGACCTCGGACAGCAAGCACACCTCATCAACGGAGCCCCTCCAAGCCCTCGGGTCAGGCCAGGATTCGGGGCCTCAGCACCCTCCCTGCTTCCCAAGAGAGGGGTTGCTAGAGCTTCCGCTTCAACGTTCCAGCCGATTTTCTTGGTTGAGAGAAAGCAGCTGTGGCAGGCTGATCCTAATCCATGCACCTGTGACTGTGTCACCACCTTGCCTGGTACAAAGGACGCAGCAGGTGAGATGAGCACATTAAGGATCCGGGGCCCTGGGTTGTGGGGATGGGGGATGGGGTGGGAGGGGGCTATGGAGTCAGAGGTTGGAGGGATGTCAGGAAGGGGACACTGGCCAGAGAGTGCTGGTGGCCTCTCCAGGCCAGGATGAACAAGGCAAGGGAAGCCCCATGGAGCCCTCCGAAGGAACTCGGCCCCACCGACGCCGCAACTGCACACTTCCGTCCTCAGGACAGCCGACAGCACGCTGGGTCTATGCGAGTGACCAAATGGAGGTGACCAATGCCCTAGCACCTTGGGTCTTTGTCCTGCCCCTTCTCCCACTCTGCTCTCAGCCACGTGCTGTGTTGGGAAGATGGGGCCCTAACTCTGGCCTCTGGCAGACGCATGAAGCAATACAAATCATTTCTGATTTTCCAAAGTGTAGCCTTTAAGTCTCGGCGTGTAAAGCACATGTCTGCGTTTGCACTCCCTGCTTGGCTGTGCAGGGTTTCTGGCTAAGTCCAGACGCAGGAAAGTCCCACGAGGAGGCCAAGCGTGCAAGGTCGCCCAACTGATGCCATGTGGACGAGTTCTGGGGAAGCAGCCGGGCGTTCAGATGCTCTTCCAACCCAAACTTGGGAGCCGCGTGGAATTTACACAGCATTCCTCCGTGGTCGGAGAGGGCGGAACAGGGTTGCGAAACAGGAGACACAGAGCCGCCAGAGTCATGACCCTGGGCAGGGGAAATTGCTTAAAACCTCAGCATAAATGCACCCTGCTCCCGGAAGCCAGCGCAGCACTGGGCACTGCCAGCGCCGCCCCCGGTGCTCTTCTCGTGGGCAGCAGCGGGGCCGGCCCTGGAGGGCAGGGGTCACCCGGCCGACCGCGCTGCCCCAAAGGCGCATCATGGGCCCTCGCAGCTCCCACATTCCCCAGACACCCACGCTGGAGCTGGAGTGGCACCGAGGCTCCCACGAGGCTCTGGGCCCCCTCGCCCGCTGGACCGTCCAGCCCCTGCTTTCAGCTGCCAGCACTGGGGAATCGGCCCACGAGGCTGCACCAAGGAGCCTGCACAGCCCCTCGGGCATGAATGGCGCACACTCTTCTAGGCGCCTGAGACCCGAGACCCTCCGCCCCGCCCACCGACGGGGTGATCATCCTCTTGGTAGACCGCAGACCCTCCGCCCCGCCCACCGATGGGGTGATCATCCTCTTGGTAGACCCCAGAGCCTCTGCCCTGCCCACTGACGGGGCGATCAGCCTCCTCTTGGTAGACCCCAGAGCCTCTGCCCTGCCCACTGACGGGGCGATCAGCCTCCTCTTGGTACCCTGCCCTTCTACTTTGGTCATCTTTGTTGTGTAATTTTCTGATTTTTGACAATCTGGTTAGATTCAACAGTAAAAAAACATTAATCATAGAAAACCTATTTATGAGTTCCCACTCATAAATGTGAATGTGTTAACATACATGCACACACACACCTCACACATGAACTCACACACTGCACTCTCACACTGCACACCACACAAACCCCCCAACACACACACCAAAAACTGCACAACCACACACAGCCTACACACATCTGCACACAAACCACACACCACCAACATGCAGACACCACACACATACCACACACCTACCCTACACACATCCACACACAAACCACACACACCATACACCACACACACACACACACATCACACACACATACATCACACACACATTACACACCACACACATACCACACACCTACCCTACACACATCCATGCACAAACCACACATACCATACACCACATACACATCACACACCACACACATACCACACACCTACCCTACACACATCCACGCACAAACCACACACACCATACACCACACACATATCACACACCACACACATACCACACACCTACCCTACACACATCCACGCACAAACCACACACATGCACAGCACATTAATGGACATACCACACACGTATACTCACACACATACCCTACACAATGCATCTTAAATGACACACATGTACACATACCACACACAAATGCACAACACATGTACCACATACACATATCATACCCACTCCACATCCACAAGACATACAGGTACATACCACATATGCACACATACCACACACCACACACATCACACATACACACCACACCCCACGCACATTCATGCCATCACACACTACACACACATGCACACACATGAACACATCACACACCACAGCAAACACACACCATACATGCACAACCCAGAAAATGTATGCACACATACACCACACACATGCAGACATATCACATATGCACATACAGCACACACACATGCACAACAAGGACACACACACCACACAGAACACACACACACGGACACCACACACACCCCGTACTACACCTGCACACCTCACACACACACCACACTCACACTCCACACACACTACGCTTACACCCCACACATGCACATGTGCACATGTGTTCACACCACACACCCCCCACACACATACACACACTACACATGCACACTCACATGTGCACACACGCTCATACACACAACACACAGGCACAGACACACCACACATGCACACACTAAGTTACAAAACAGGCCGTTTCAGGGTTTTGGTGAATTTTCAACAGAGCCATAGGCAAAGAACTGATGTCAGCTGTAACTCGACAACATCTGGCAATTTTCGTGGGTTACATCAAGCGTGAGAACAAGAGTTGAGCAGAGGAGCCCCACGACCAGCACCAGGTAGAAGCGACCCGAGAAACAGAGCCACGTGACAGAGAGCCATGTGACAGAGAGCCATGTGACAGATTGACAACCAAGAAAGAGCGATCCAGGAGACAGAGCCACTGGAGTGGCAGTGGGCGGTGATAGAGAGCCACGAGATAGAGCCACGTGAGAGACAGCCACGAGACAGAGTGCCACGCAAGCAGATAACTCGTGGGCTGTCACAAATGCCATGAAATGACACAAACTACTTTTAAAAAATCAATCTGTCAAAACGTTGGGGAAAGGAGCCAGGACAACAGTGAGGAATTTTCAGGGATCTCAGAGACAGAGATGAGGACCCCAGTGCCGGCAGCCTGGGTCCCAGGCCCCTGAGGGGGAAGCCCGGGCTGGGAGCCATGCCTGGGGCGGCCACCAGGAGCAGCACAGCCCGCACCAATGTGGGAGCCCGCGAGGTGTGTAGGGGTCCCGCACCCAAGACCTCAATGAGACAAAGGGAAGGGAGGGGCCTCCTTTACCAAAGAAGTCCTGGTGGGCCGGTTCTCAGAGCAGCTTCTGACCAGAGACAATAGGGCTGAGTGGGCAGGGATGCGGCGTCTCCCCGCGGTGCACCTCGGAGCTCTGAGCAGGTGCGCAGGTCTGAGGGCCTCGGGGCACCCGCAGTGCCTCAGGAAGGGGTCTGGTGCCGCCATACCAGGCGGAAACATCGGACAGAGTGTCCTGGCCCTGGCGTTGTGTGCTTGGGCAGCCTGGCTTTGTGCCAGATGGTGCTGCAGGATTGTCCTGGGCTGTCCAGACCCATCTGGGACTGACCGGGACTGTCTGAGGCTGTTCAGGGCTGTCTGGGACCGACTGGGACTGTGTGAGGCTGTCCAGTCCACCAGGATCTGTCCAGGGCCGTCCAAGGCCATCCAGGGCTGCTTTCCAGGGCCGACCAGGGCGTCCAGGGCCAGCCAAGGACTTCTGGAACTGTCCAGGGCCATCTAGGGCTGTCCAGGACCAACCGAGGCTGACTGGGTCCGTCCAGGACTTTCCAGGGCCATCCTGGGCCGGCCAGGACCTCTCACGCCGTCGGGGCTCTGACTGCTGGCTCTGGCCCACCATCCCGGCAGCAGAGGCCAGAGCATGAGGGCCCCACACAGGACTGGACATGAAGCCCCCCATTTAGTAAGCGCACGTTTCTGCAGGCCGGTGAGCCTGGGTTTCCTTGGCTTTCACAGTGGGGCCGTGATAACCTCGTGTGCCAGGCTTTGGGGAGGATCACGGAAGGTCAGCGCGAGCCCACCGTGGAGGCCGCTTCCCGCTGGTCGGGTCGGCGGGAATCACCTTGCCGGGAGTGACGCGTGCTGGGGCCGCAGCTGGGACCCAAGTGGATTCCCTGTGGAGCTCTCCGAATGTAGTTCCAAGTGGGTTCCTTCTTCCGATTCTTAGTTCTTCCACGGCTCCGACGGGTGGTGAGCGCTCCTTCCAAAGGCGCTGCTGTAATTTCATCTAAGCGGTGGTGCCTTTTGAGTGAGCCTGGGGGCAGCTGGATTTCGTGATCCTGGGGCCGTTTGGACCAGATGAGGCCGAGTTCTTTGCAAAGTTCTTTGCATCTGAAGAGGCAGCAGGCAAGCAGCGTGGAATTCCTGTTCCACCGCCTTGTGGTCTTATTACAGAAAATGCTCAGTTCCTCTTCCGTACCACTCATCTGAGGGTGGGACATGACGGCGTACACCTGAAGACAACGGACCTGCGAGTCAGCGTTGCCGTCCTAGAAATGGCGCACAGTTTACAGACAGCTGGGCCGTGTGAAGTCCAGAACAGGGTAACCTGAAATAACGTGAGGGGTTTGCGTGCTGCTGGTGGGGGTGGTGACGATGAGGGCGATGCAGTTCTTGAGAAAAGTTTTGATTCAAAGGAAAAAATACAAACGGTTCAGCTTTTGTGGGAAGTAGTACAGGCATCCCTCCAAGCATTAAATACGGAGTTTCCTTGCGGTCCAACACGTCCACTCCTTGGTATGTGACTAGGTCATTAAAGCAAGATGGCAATAGCTATGGGCACAGCTGTGTTTACCGTAGCCAGAGGTGGAAGCGACCGTGTCCTAGGAGAGACAATGAGCAAGCACAACAAAGCGTGTGCACACCATGGAGTACTACGCAACCCTGACAAGGAAGCACCAGAAGGGGGGCATTTGCTGCAGCAGTGAAGACGCACCTGGGGCTTCTGCACCCCGCGTCAGAGGGGCCCAGCTCCTCTGCTTGCAATCCAGGGTAGGGCTGATAAGCACCCCGGAGGTAGGTGACGGTAGTGCAAGTAGGGGCCTCTGCCACCACATGGGAGACCCAGACTGAGTGCCAGGCTGCCGGCTCTGGCCTGGCTCAGCCAGAGCTAATGTGGGAATATGGGGAGTGAACTACTAGGTGGAAGATTCTCTGTCTCCCTCTCTTTTCCTCCCCCATCTTTCAAATAAAAAAGACAGTTAGAAAAGGAAGGAAATTCTGATTGCTGTTACATGAGGCACCTGGAGTGGTCTGATGGGTAGGGACAGGAAGTAGAATGGTGGGTCCCAGGGGCTAGAGGGAGGGAGGATGGGGAGCAGGTGCTCCCTGGGTGCTGAGTTCCAGTTTGGCGAGGTGAGGAGATGGGTGGTGACAGCTACACAGCCACGTGAGGGTACCAGGACTTCACCACTGAACTGTGTGTCTCAAAACCGTCACGGGGGGGCTGGCGTGTGGCGCAGCAGGTGAAGCTGCTGTCTGCAATGGGTTGAGACCCAGCTGCTCTGCTTTTGACCCAGCTCCCTGCGGATGTGCCTGGGAAGGCAGTGGAAGATGGCCCAAGTGCTCCAGCCCCAGCACCCATGTGGGAAACCTGGAAGAAGCTCATGGCTCCTGGCCACCTGGGGAGTGAACCAGAGGATGGAAGATTGCTCACTCGCTCTCTCTCTCTCTCTCTTTCTCTGCCTCTTCCTCTTTCTGTCTCTGTAACTCTGCCTTTCAAATAAATAAAATAAAATCTTTTTAGAAAAATTGGTCATGGTAGTAAATTTTATGTAATTTGCTTATTACAATAATTAAAAATAAAGAGAAAAAAGGCAAAACTAAATTGAACTAGTTAAGAGTTATTTGAGATATGGATCTAGACACAGATATTCATTAATTAGTGCACGTTTTACTAAAGAACATGTAGAAAAATCAAGTGAGGATGATGGCTGGATGATAGCCCGACGCCTGTACAGTCACACACGGGGTGACCTGGGCTACACGCCTGGTGCCCGGCTCAGAGCCCCCTTCCCGAATTGCGCACTCACTCCCAGCTGCTGTGGGTTCATTCTCCCCGCCTCGTGACCCATCCAAGCTGTTCGGGGCAGCTCTGGAATAGAGCATTCCTCTTCCAGGCTGGAGCTTCAACAGTGTTGAAAATGCTGTTAATTCCTAATTGTCCATCAACTTCTTAAATCCCCTCTCGTTCCTTCCTGTGGCTGTACCCGCGTTTCCTCGTGCAAACCCTGCAAGTGAGCACTCCCATTGCTCTGGTGTCATTTCTGCTCTCCTGATGGACAAAGCTTCCGTGGACATACTTGTGGGAGCAAGCGAGGTTTCACCAGATCCCTGGGACTGTGAATCCCCAGTTTGCAGATCCAGCCACTTTCCTCTCAGGTCCTTGGACCAACGAGCGCTTCTTCTCACCACTCAGGACAGCTTTCCGGAGCTGCTTCCTCCCAAGACAGGGGTTATCAGCCTTCTGAAGGTTTGCCAAATTAGCGATACAATGTATCTCATTGTCATCTCAGCTCTGCTGACTACAAAGGAGAGACAGCCCTCTTCATATATTTATGAGTCGCTCCTATTTCTGAAGGGTATCTGCTCACGCTTTGTGCCTACCTGTTTTATGCTCATTTTCAAAGGCTATATGGTATCTACTGTTTGAATCCAGCTATAACTTTTAGTTTTCAAAGCTGTCGAGTTCACAGTGTGACTGTGCCATCATTTATCTGTGAGAAGCCTTCAAAAAGTTCATGAGAATGCATATTGGGAAAAAGTATGCCTGAATTTAAAACGGGTTTTGTACCAAAATACGCTTACCTTTTAATTTCGTGTCCTCGTGTATGCGTACTCTTGCCATGGGCTTTTGGTTTTACAAACATGGCTGCTGTGAAAATCTGTGCACAGTTTTGGGTGCACACAGAAGAACGTCTGCTAGGACTAAGCCAGGATGGCACTGTCAGGCCACAGCGCCTGCTCCCAGCTGGTGGAACTTTCCAGAAATCCTGCCACCTGTGTGGGAGAGCTCTAGGGGGTCCACAATGTCACCGACATTCGCCGTCATATTGTAGCCATTTTGGTGGGTGTGCATATTCTCTGTTGGGTTTTGATTTGAATTTCTGTGAGGATGAAAACATTTTCTATAGTTATTGGCTATTTGGATATACTCTTTTTGAGTTTTTATTTGTTTTACCCATTGGAAAGGCAGACAGACAGATGCGCCCCATTCTATGGGTCAGTCATCCAAATCCCTGCAGTCGCCGGGACAAAAGCAAGATCCAGGAACTCTGTGCACATCTCCTGCATATGAGACAAGAACCCAAGAGCTGCAGCCACCTCCTGCGTGCTCTGAGGGTGTGCATCTCTAGGACTGGCAGCAAAGCTGAGCTTCGAGGTCAGGCACTGCAATGTGGAAGGGGCTCCCAACCGGAAGTTTAACTGCTATCCCAAATGTCAAGCCCTTTAATAAAATATGCTCTTTTCTAAAACACCCACTAACATTTCTTGCTCATCTTGTTGTACTGTTTCAGGAGAATTCTTTCTGTATTCTGGATAGGAGCCATTTGTCAGTTTTAAAAGTTATGGTCGTCACCACAGGGCAGGTTTTCTGTTTGGTCCGTGATTTTGATGTGTGAGAGAGAGTCTTAGTTTCATGGATTCCAACTGATGGTTTAAGAAGAGAACTTGCTCATGCTGGCTCTTCTTATCTTGTTTAAGGAATCTTTTTCTAAACCAAATACATTCAGATATCCCGTTGCAATATTTTCTATCATCTGACCTTTTCCGCTGAAGTCTACAATCTTTTTGGTATTGGATCCATGGGAGTTTATTACACATTTCTCTAATTGTGTTTAAAAATATTCATGATAAAAACGATAAAAGAATGACCTTTGCTTTGGCTTTGTACAGTCTCCCATCAAATATTTTTAAATAGTGAATCTTCGTGGAGTGTTGAACTTGTGTGCAGCCATTGACATAATCAAGCAGTTTCAGTGTCTAATGCAGTCGTCTGACGAAGCATGACAGATTCTTTAAGTTGTGCTGCCCGTGCTCTCTTGGATCCCTGTAACGCAGTCTTGTGATGGACTTGGCGGTGAGCGTTTGTGTGGGTCTGTATCTGGGGCTGGCAGTGGGATTGTGGTTTCTCCTTCTGATCCCAGGGTCTCTGGTCTCACAGAGTGAGTTGAACCGGGTTAACTCACCCTAGTGTGTGGAAGACTTCCTTCCTCTAAGACCAAAATAATCCCTTCTGCAAAAAGGTGGAACTGCCCCCAAAATCATCCGGGCCTGGTGTTGTCTGGAAAATTTTAAAACACTGGTTTAAATGTTAGAGGTCATTTTATGGATTCTGGGGTCAGTTTTGGCTAGGAATCTTTTTCTAGAAATACTCTCATTTTATCTAAACTTGTAAGTTTAGTGGCATAGATTTGTTCATCCTACTTTTAAAAATCTTATAAATATTTGCTAAATTTACCCTCTATTCTGTTTTCTTTCTTTTTAATTAGAAGATATTGCTGAAGCTTCCTGCTAACGCTGTCCCCAGGGGAGAGACGTGATGGTTCCAGTGCAGGGCCCCTGCACCCACGTGGGAAACCTGGCTGGAGTTTCTCGCTCCTGGCTTTGGCCTGGCCAAGCTCTAGCTCTTGAGAACATTTGGGGGGTGAATCAGAAGACAGGAGCTCTGTCTGTCTGTCTTCTTCTCTGTACTGTATCTGAAATAAAAAGTTTAAAATATTGCTGCAGATTAGTCTATAATATTTCCTTTACAAAGAACTGATTGACAGTGTCTTGTTTCAACATGTTTTTTTTTGACAGGCAGAGTTAGACAGTGAGAGAGAGAGAGAGACAAAGAGAAAGGTCTTCCTTTTTCCATTGGTTCACCCCCCAAGTGGCCCCAACGGCCAGCATGTTGCGGTCGGCGCTCTGTGCCAATCTGAGGCCAAGAGCCAGGTGCTTCTCCTGGTATCCCATGTGGGTGCAGGGCCCAAGGACCTGGGCCATCCTCCACCGCCTTCTTGGGCCACAGCAGAGAGCTGGACTGGAAGAGGAGCAACCGGGACAGAATCTGGTGCCCCAACTGGGACTAGAGCCCTGGGTGCTGGTGCCGCAGGCGGAGGATTAGCCTAGTGCGCTGCGGCGCCGGCCTGTTTTAACTTGTCCACTGCTTCTTTGGCCTGTTCTGCATCCCTCTTCTCATGTAAGAACACAGGCCCGCGTGATTCCTCCAGTGTGTCCGTCCCACCATGGACCACAGCGTAGTCCAGAGGGAGCAGAGTGGACATCAGCAGCTGGGGTCATCCTCTGGACTGCGGGGGGTCCAGCTACTTCCTCTGTTTTCTGGGGCCCAGCAGTGAACTCACAATCACACCCGCTGGGACGTCTGATTGTTTCGGACGTTGGCTGTCCATGCGTCGTGTCTACCTTCCTGCCTAGATCGGAGGTGTTAACCACCCGCTTCGGAGCCCTCCTCCGCTCTGCCGTGGTTCTGGTGCGTGCCAGGCGGCCCTGCGCATGGCTGCGGAGTCCGACCTGCGGTTGCACGCTCACACACCGGGAGAGCGAGACGGCACCAGTGTGGATCTTCCTAGACGCCTCTCTGCACCAGTGAGTGCTGCAGGCTCCGGGGCCTCACTTGATCCCTCCCTTCTGTTTTCCAGGGTGCTCACACCGAGGTTTTGGCAAGTGCTCAACAAATATTTGCTGTTTGGCTGAGTTCAAATACCCCACTTTGTCTCCTAATCACAGTCTCTGATACATTCACTTTTGTTTGCCAAAGGAAAGCAGAAATTAACAATTTGTCAATTACGCAGACTGGGGATTTCAACAGAGTGTGCCCAGGAAAGTTCTGCTGCGAGGAAACCTCCACTGATGGCGAGAAGGGCAGAACTACAGAGGTTTTGCCATTTTGTCAAGCGTGGAAGGAGTCCAGCTCTGTGATGGAAAGCTGTGGCTCCCCCGGCCCTCCGTCCTCCGGGTGCTGCCTGGCTGTTGATGGGTTAAGGGCAACAGGGAAGGCCGGCTCCAGCCTGGCCTCATCCTTTGCCTCCTGGGTTTGCCTGCATGTGTGAGGGCCTCTTCTGAAGGGTGGGCGGCACCTGTGACAGCTTCGACCCCAGAAGGCAGCAAGGAGATTGTACACAGACAGATGTATCCACTAAGACCTCGAAATCCACTTGCTGAGAGACGCTGCTCCTTATGGACTTGAAGATGCCACTCGCCAAACCAGAGCCGCATGGAGGGGCCCAAGAAGCAGGGAGCTGAGATCAGCTTCTGGTCAGAAACTGAGCCGCTCAGACTGGAAGCTACAGGGAAGTAAGTGCCCCCTCCCTCCGGCTTCCCCAGTTGAGCCCATAGAAGAGGACTCAACCCTGGCCGACCCCCGGCGGCAGCTCGGCAGAGAGCCCGGCTCAGCTGTGTCCAGAGACACTGTGAGACCACAAGTGCGCAATGCGTTCAACCGCCAAGTCGGCGGCAACGCCGCTCCTCAGCCCTAGAGGACCTAGCACACGGCACAGGAGGCTGTTGTCCATCTCTGTGTGACGATCTGTCGATAGTTTTCAACGTCGTATGGATTTCAGAAGAGAAAAGCCAGGGCTCTCTTCATCTTGTGTCTGCAGCCTGTAGGTCCGAATGATGTGACCGGCAGGTTTGAGAGTGGGAAGCGAGAGATGGGATTGGAAGAGCCGTGGGCGGGGCACGGCTGGTCCTGCTCCTTGCAGCCCTAGCACCTCCTGGCGTGCAGGGAAGCCATGTGTGGCCCTGAGTGGGATCCGGCTGTTGGGCACGCACAGGGCAGGCCCCAGGCTTCCCGTGCTCACGCCGGAGCTGGAGCCGCAGCACCGCACGCACTTGCCCTGTCAGAGGGACTCAGACATCTGTGCACGTACCGGAGCTATCAGATGGTGAAAATACAGATATTGAAGATCTCAGGCACAGACACCTTTGCAGCTGCTTGCTTAGTGTAATGTCGTCATTACGGCAACGAATGTTTCTAATAAAGTAGGAAAATGGATTGTTTGCTCTGCTGCTTGTATGAACTCTCATTTCTCTTTTTAGGATATTGGAGCTGACATTTGCTTACCTTTTATCAGTGGAATATTTAATCAAGTCCAATCTGTAAGAAGCAAGAGGAATTTTTATTTTATTTGAAACCTGCCCCCCATGTCAAAAGCCTGGGAAATAGGACAGAGCTCACGGCTAGCGTGGGTGTCAGGGCTGCACGTGGAGGCGGGCAGGTGGATGCGGCTCGAAGGAAAGGGAGCCACGGCCAGGCCTGCCAGGAAGCTGCAGGGGTCAGAGAGGCAGTTTCGGGCTCATGGTGTAGGAAATCGCAGGAGCTTCGTGAGCAAGGCCGCCTCCGCGCGGGCCGCAGCGCCGTCCCAGAAGCACAGCCTTGGGCTGCTTGCGTGGAGTTGGCCCTTGCCACTTTTCTGCTGAAAACCTCCGTGGTGCCCCCGGGGTCGATCTGATTTAATTCAACCTCGTGACTGGAGCAGAGCAGGGCACATGTGACCCACGAGCAGCCTCCTCTCTTCCGACCCCCACGCAAGCCCCAGAGAGGCAGTGGTCGCTTCGTCCTCCCCGCAGCTGCGCAGCTCTGCACGTGCTGCTCCCGGGTCCCCACGTGCTCCTCCTGAGCCTCCGTGCCGAGGGCTTTCCAAAGCCACGTGTGTCACTCTGGGTGTCTGTGGCTGTAAAACGCTTGCACACATGGCACTCACCCCTGGACCCGGCGTTGCTGGCTTGTCTTCTGTCTATTAATAGGGGGGAAAGTCATGTCCATCTCTTCAGCCCAGCACACGATATAGAGTCTCCCGCAGAGCAGGAGTTTAAAATGTTGTTGGATGAACGATCGGCTGGGCAAACGGGGGAGGCCCTTGTAAGGGAAGTGTCTGGTTTGTGTAGCTGCCGCGAGTTCTTTAAGCAGCCGATTTCGTCCATGCATTTGCATTGATCCACTCAGGAAGCTGATCTTGGAGTTGCATTCGCTTCTGCCTCTGCATAGCAGGGTCCCAGCTGTGGAGGCGAGAGCAGATACTGCTGAGACCCGGCGTTGTGCCTCTACGGCAGCGGTGGCACCTGCTGTCCCCGGTGAGGCTGCCCAGGTCCCTGCTCCTGGGTGCGGCAAAGCCTCAGCTGCAGAAGCCCCGCTGACAGGTGCTGGCTCGTGGGAGGGCTACGATTTGCACACTCGGCAGGGGCATTTAGTGTCAGGTTCTGCAGGTAACATCCCAGCCTCACAGAGAGAAAGCGTCACCTTGGCCCCTCATCTTTGTGGCCAGCAGGGAGTGAGGTGGCTCTGTTGCACTCTCCAGGGCCCATGGGGTTCCTGAACTTGACCATGTTGGGTTTCAGAACCTCCCTTGCCCAAGGGCTGGTGCAGAGCCAGGAGACAAATACAGAAGGTGAGAGAAGCCCCTTGGTGCCTCCCCAGAGCCTTCTCGGTGGGTGAGGAAGAATTCCACGACCAAGGGAATAATCTTCAAAAACAATTTCCTGTTTTTTTTTTTTTAAAGTAGGTAAAATTGAAAGATTTTTTAAAAGCTCTTTTGGGAAGTGGCTCTCACTGAAACAATGGCTCTGGATCAGAATTCTGAGGGGTGCACAGCTCCCCACAGCTAGGGTGGCCCCTGAATCACAGGTACCCATCTGTGAATCAGGAAAGAGTCCTTACTGTCCCTCAAACGCCGATCTGTCACCTTGTGGAACAGGCAGGCCCAGGGGCCCCCAAAGGGAGGGCGAGCGCCAGATTCAGTAGCCACGGAGTTCTTCAGGGTTTGTGTCCCCGGGGACAGCAGAGCCCACGTGCGATCCACACGGCACCCACAGATTTCCATTCCTGGGGAAGGGAGCACCCCCCATTGGAGCTGAAAGAGAAAAGTGGGTGTGTTTGTGTCCTGGGCTGCTGTGGCACACGCTGTCACGGGGGCTGGGGCCCCTCACTCCTCTGGGGCCCACAGCCAGAGGCCATAGTGTTGCACTCTGCTGAGCCTCTCCTCGGTGCTGGTGGTCGCCGGCTCCTAGAAGCTTTCCCGTCTCCACTGGGGTGTCCCGTGGCCCTGCCCTGCCCTCCTGTCTGTCTCTGCATCCAGAATCCGCCCCCGCCCCCCCCCCCCCCGCCTTTCGTTAAGGGCAGCGGTGGCATTGGATGAGGACTGACCCTGCTGAGCTCACCTACGGTCACCTTCCCAGGTGCTGGGCATTGGGATGCCTCTCAGCCCGCACCCTCCCCACGTGCTGATGCTGCGTTTCGGGCCCTGGGTATCCGTGCACCGTGTGCATCAGCACATTTCCTGCAGCCCAGACCAACCAGGACGACGAACTCGGGATTCTGCTACCTCCCATTCTGCCATCGTAACTTTTCCAGGGCACACACTCTCTCTCTGGTCAGCCCCCCAACCCCGTCCCAGCGGCTGGGGCTCCGGTCATCTCCTGTGCCCAGGGCACCGTTCTGAGCAGGACACTCCTTCACCTGTCCAGCACAGGTGCTCAGGATCCGCTTGTCCTGGTCACCTGTCCAGTGCGTGCTTCCCCTCGGAGCCCCTTCCCACCAGCCGCTGGCCCTCACAGCCATCCTCATGGGGACTGCAGCTCAGCCAACAGGACTGGATGCTCCCTGAGGCCAGGGCCATGACTCCAGGCCCTTCCTGGTCCTCTGGAACCCAGTAGCCCCTCAATTGGTGGGTGGGCCCGCCGCTGCCCCGGGTGGCCCACACGGGGACCATGACAAGGTCAGGTCAGGTCGAAGCCTGGCGGCGGCCCTGGCCTCATTCACATCATGTCATCCTCTGCAGGGGCAGGGTCTCAGCTTGGCAGGAGGGGGCCCTTTCTGGAGCTGTCTGTCATCCCACAGCTCTGGGTGCAGCTGGGGCGGGGGGAGGGGGAGCAGGGCAGGTCTTGGCTGCATTCTCTGCTCTCGTTCAGCTGAGCTGGGAGAGTGCCCACGAGGCTGGATGTGACAAGGGTCCCCACCACTGCAGGGTCTCCAGGCTGACCCTTTTGCGGGTGCAGTTGGAAGGAGCCTGCAGGGTCTACAACTCCCCAGATGAACCTGCATCCCCTGGGCCTAACATTTGGTGTGACTAGGTCACTGCCTCGCATTTTTCCTGAGCGAACAAGTCATGGTAAGTAGCAGCCACGACGGATCCCTGTATCACCTGTGAGTCCCTGTGTCCCTGTGCTTTCTCAGAGACCCGGCATGGGGGGGCACGGGCCCTCCTCTTGCTGCTCCTCCCTCTGCACGTCAGGCCTGGCTCCCAGCACCGCTGGTGTCCCTGAGGCAGATGCAGGCTGGGAAGCTGCTCAGAGTTGAGAGTGGCCGGGCTTTTCGGCCAGCCCCAGCAGTGGTGTTCGCAATCTGTTTTTAGCCTGAGAAGCCTTGTTCAAATTAAATCTTAGCCAGGGGCTCAGTGTGGGGAATGCACACAGTGGGACCACCTGTGTGGACGGGGGACCTGATGCCCCGGGCCCAGCCTTGGGCCCCCGATCCAGCATCAGCAGCCCCAGAAGGTCATGTTTACAAGTGCCGCCCCCGCACTGCCCAGGGCCAAGGATCTGCCCGCCTGCGTTTCACATCCCCGGTTTTGGGGCTAGCGCTGTGTGTTAGGAAACGCCACTGCCCTTTGGCAAGCCCAGCCGTTGCCCTCCCAGCGTCTCTGGGCAGCGAGGACATCTGACTCTCCATCTCCATGTGACAGCTCAGTGCTGCTCCCCACGTCCTGGCTTCAGAGCAGCCGGCTCCTACTTCCCAAGCTGCTCTTGCGACGGCATGCGTTCTAGGCACTCTGCCTGCCTCCGATCTGTTAATTTTCCTCCGTAAATTTGCTGCCCGGAGTGGAGCGTCCTGCTCTGATCCGCTACCCCTCCATCTGGAAGCTCACGGGCAGCCAGAGCCTCCGTGCGCTCTTCTGCCACTGTGTCACAGTGCGGCCATTAATCCCTCTTGCTTTTTCATGCAAACATTTGCGAACCTGCATCTCTCCCATCTTGAGCTTGTATAATTGATTTTTTAAAACCTAAATACGGAGCTTCCCTTGCATCCCTGTTGAATTTTATTTGGTTTCACGTCATTCAACCTGGCTGGCGCTTATGGAGCCCGGTGCTGTAGTGGAGAATGAGAGCAGAGGTTCCCTGCCCGTGCTGCGGGGCCCACAGGGGCGAGAGCTCCATGTCTGGGAAGCGATGCCCGGAGCCAGGTCAAGGGCAGTGCCTTGCGGTCGGCCGCCATCAGGGCTGACTCCCGGGTGGATATTAACTCCTGGTCAGCCCTGCCCGGCCGGCCCCGAGTCCACAGCACAGGGCCCTGCCTCCTGCGCCTCCACCTTGTCCACACAAATGTCAGGCAGCTGGGCCTTGTGTGGGCCCCTGGCCGCCACCTGAGACGGGGAATGACGGTACTGCTCTAGCTTTCTTAATGAGGGAACGAAGGACCTTGCTGTGGACGTGGGATGCTGTGTGGACTTGGGTGAGCTGCCCACTCACGCTCTCTGACTTTGCTTCCTTGTTACGCTGGTTCATTCAAGTCTGGCCAGCTCCTCAGCACCCCCCCCACCCCCCCCCCCGCGTGCTGCAGGCAACACTCAGAACCCACATGAAGCCACATCCATGGGGGACGGACTTGCCCTTGTGGCTGGAGACGCTCTCGTCCAATCTCAGGGCTGTTGGACATCGGGCTTGGGTCTGGCTTTCTCTTTCGCTTGCCCGCTGATGTGGGGAACTCAGCTCTGGTTTATGGTTGTCATTCTACCTTCACTTCCACCACTTGTGGCCACATGACCTTGAGCAAGGTTGAAGTTCAGCCTCCTGCAAGTCTCTATTCACATCTATAAAAGGGACAAGACACAGACGACACCTACCTGGGAAAATTGTACCTGCTAGGCAGGGAAAATGGGTGAGCATCGTGGAGCCGAGGCTGTGTGCACCACAACACAGGGGCCGGGCACCTGTCCACTCTCTTCCTGCCCATCAACTCCCAAATGGGGTGAGACTCACCTGGACTCCAGGTGAGCAGGGGCAGAGCTGGCATCCAACGTGTGTCCTCAGCCCAAGGCTCTGTTCTTACTGCTCCCCTAGCGCCCTGGAGGGACAAACAGGCTTTTGGAATGAAGGTCGTTTAAGGCCATGGCCTTGTTCTTCTCTTTCAGAGCAGTGGGGAAGGCGGCCGGTGCAGGTGTTGGGCTGCTCTTGACGATTTCGCCCGGCTCCCCCGCCTCACTGGCAAGTGCCCCAGGGTTGAGCAGGGAAGGCCGCTCTCCATCTGAATCCACCTCTCTGCAGACTTTCCGCTTTAGGAAGAGCTGATGTCCTGCGTGCCTGAGACCATCTCCTTGCTGCCGGACCCTGGGGACAGCGGTCAACATCTCACCTGCAGGGTGAGGGCAGCGCTGGGGCGGTGGGCGCGGCCATGCGCCCTGCAGAACACCTGCCCCCTGCAGCTGGCAGCTGCTGCACAGCCTAGGCCATGCCGCACCTGGAGGGGACAGTCACACCTGATGACCTAGCGACGTGGGTACAAGGCGTGGACACCTCCCCGGGCTCCTGCTGAGCGGCCAGGGCTTTGTCCCCTCTGCCCAGTCCTAGGGTCACAGGCACTGACCCCTGACAGCCTGCAGCCATTCTCAGGACTGCGTGAGCCGGTGCCAAGCTCAGCGGGAGGGTCACAGCCGCTCCTGTCCTGGCCCCACAGCTGACGGAGAAGAGGAGACAATGCCCGCCTCCCCCCACACTTGCCTCCACTTCTCCCTGGTGAGGCTCAACGTGGTCAGGTTTCCTGCCCTCGGAGCTGGGGGAAGCACAGGCCCCGAGCTCGGCCCTGGCCAGAGCTGGCCAGGTGCACGGGAAGAGGCACCAGGGTCCTGCGATTCCTTGTCCATGACCAGGTGTGAGTTTCAGGCCCACCTGCAGCAGAAACTCCGCCTCCTCTCAGTGCCACATCACCTGCTCCCACAAGGGACATGGCTCTGCGGCCCCCACCAGCCAGCTCAGAGGAGTGGGCACCGGCTGTGGAGCCTGGCGGCCCTGGGTCTGGGTGTAGGAACCTGAGCAGGGCTGTCCCTCTCTGGACAGTGCCTGGTGGAGACGGGTCCCAAGCCCGGGCACAGCGTGGCTGGTTGAATGGGCCGTGGATGTTAGAAGCTGGTGCATGCCTGTGCGCAGGAGGTGTCTGGTGGACACCAGTCTGAGCCCTGGCGGGGGGCTCCTTGCTTCTCATCTGTGGGCGCCCCCTTGGGAAGCTTCAGCTGGGGTGAAGCTCCCGGGGCCACTCATTGGCAGCTCCTCGGGAAGTGTTCCCTGAAATACGAACCAAATGAGCCAGGATGGCTCCTGGGACCGACACCGAGCGGCATCTGGGGTCTCCCTCACTCTGCAGTTTTCGTGCGTGGGGTGCTGCCGGGCAGCCAGCCTCCCTGGTGCCTGCTCTGTCTCCCACCTTCTCTGCTCTCTCTCCCACCCCCGCCCCGCTGGGGCGTGGTGTGGCTGCCTCTGGCCTGCTTGTCCGTGGCTCTTCCCAGCTCCTTTCTCCCTGCCTTTCCCTGGAGGAGTGAGCCCACTTCTGCTTCCCCACCAATCGCTTCCAGCCCATCACTTCAGAGGAGATCCTGGCGGAGCCTGGGTCTGATAGGTGCTTCTAAAAGCATTCAGAGGCGGGGTCAGCTCTGCCCGCGTGCGCTGGGTTGGGCATCCTCCGCCCCAGCAGCCCCAGCCGGGGTCCCTGGGAAAGACGTTATCCCCCAGCGGCAGGATCCTCAGCACCTTGAGGGCGCGTCCAGCGCCCCACGGTGGTGGGGAAAATCCCCCTCCAGCTGGCTGTCCGTTGTCTGCGTGGATTGCCGCCGGCGTGGTAGGGTGGGCGTCAGCCGGGTGGATCTGTGTGGCTTTCCCAGAGGCTTTGATCATGATCATAAACGTTGCTGCTCCAGTTTGGCTGCTGACACATGGCAACAATTTACAACTGTCCCTTTCCATCCTCGAAACTCGGCGTGATCCTGCTTCGTCTGCCTCTCAGCTCTGTCGGGCGTCCTGCGGGCACCACCCTGAGCCGGGCCGGGCAGCAGGAGTGCGGGACCCAGTAGAGGACAGCCACAGGCCGCTGGTCCCACTCCAGTGTAAAAGGGCCTCAATCCCTCCCAGAGGGGACACACGCTTACTCCCGGTGGGTGGCAGGACACTCGCCAGTTCCCACAGTCGCCTCTGCCAGCCCCTTCCTGTCTATCTACATGGGCACACAGAGTGGTCCCCAGAATCCACAGGGGATGCCAGAGTGCTGGGTGCACCAGTCTCCCGTGTAAGACAGCGTGGGCTCTGCCTCCGTCTACTGCAGGTCGTCTTGAATACCTGGTCCGACGTCACCACTCTGCAGTGAGTAGCCCCTTTGCTGTATGGCTTAGAGAACAATAACCAGGTAACATCTCTCTCAATTCAGAAAAGAATAGTTTAGATCCACAGTTTGGATCCACAGTTTGAACGTGTGGGAGCAGCAGCCACCTGCAGACGTCGCGACAGGGACTGGTGGACAGCCAGCTTGGCTTCTGCCTCCGTGTGCACCCACACAGGTCCTGTTTCACTGCAGAGCCCTGACCAACGTCCGTCAGAGGCAGACAATGGGGCTCGGAGGGTCTCAGCCGCATGTGGACTGACCACGCTGGCTCACCCCCGTGGCAAGCTGGAGCACCCTGACCCCATTCCTCCTTCCTGGCTGCTGCTCCCAAACCCTGGTCTGTCCTGCCAGGCCTCTGCGGAGGAGGCCAGAGTCACTTCTCACTGTCCAGCTGCCCTCTGGAGTGACGCTTCCCCCAGAATCACAGGCCCAGTTCTCCTCCCGCGTTCTGGCAACCAGGCTCCAAACGGGCTGGGGCTCCCAGGGGAAGAGAGATGTCTACGCAGGCAATTATCCCTGTGGAACATGGAATGCCTTTGAAAACCAACCTCTCTCATGTGACTCTGGAATATTCTCCACGAGGATAATGTTAATAACAGGGAATTCTACGAACATAAGATGCTGGCAGTGTGACAGGATGCAAAGACGCTCCTTTTGAAGGGCTTCTCTGGTCTAACCAAATCTGGCATGTGGCCTTTCACTAAAAGGGAAGAGACCTCCAGGCTCATGTGGAAGAAATTCCGGGCTCTGGGGTTCCAGCTGAGTCCCGATCTTCAGAGGGCGCCTCACTCTTTGCTGTGACAGGCACAGAGCAGGAATGTTGGTGCTAGCCACACCACAGGGAAGATACACATGGTAATTGTGCTGTGTAATTACCATGCGCTTCCCAGGAGAGCCGCAAGAGTCTCCGAAGAGCCCAGAAGATGCCACTCAGACTGGAGCAACGTGGGGCTGGGGTGTTTGTCTATACATCTTACGCAATCTCGAGAAGATTTCCCAGTCACAGTGCAATCAGTGAGTGTGAGTGGGCGAGTGTGTGCGAGTGTGTGCGAGTGTGCAGCTTGTACGGCAGAGACGCCATCAAATTCTTGTTGGCCAGCAGAGCTGAAACATCTGTCATCTGCATAACTGGCTTGTTGACTGACTCCAACAACACGAGCGGGGCGACTGGCCCGCTGCACCTGTACTAGGTAGGGGAGACTGAGATATGTCAACCAGGAACCCGGGCTCCTTAAAGAATAACTCCAGCGGGCATTTCCATGGCAGAGTTTAGGACAGGAGTGATATTTCCTTAAAGATTGATTTTTATTATAACATGTGCTCAAGGGCAGGAAATATTCCTACTAGCTTTCCAATGATGCAGTCAATATTTCCAACTCTTCCACTGCATAATTTATTCAGTTTCATCGGTCTGTGCTGTCACCTGTTGTGGGATGCGAGGTAGATGTGGTTCAGACACCTTGGGACTGCATCTCAGTGTTGGTCAGTGGTCTCTGATGCCTTGGGCAAGCCAGACCCGAAGGTGAGAGGGTCGGGCGTGAGACCCTGGGACTCGGGGTTCCTAGATAAGACTCAGTTGCGTACCCTGGGACTCGGGGTTCCTAGATAAGACTCAGTTGCATACCCCGTCAATCAATCAACACCTCCAAGAAATTGCGAGTGCTCTGGAGTAAGCAGGAAGTTGGCTCAGTCCAACTGAATCCCAGCCCGAGAGGAGGGGAGGTGTCGCACCTGCTGTGTTCAGAGCTGAGACTCGGCCTCCATGAGCCTTTCCATCTCTGTCCATGTCCCGCACCTGGACCCCCCCCCCCACAGCCAGTCTGCAGCTCCATCCACACCTGCACCTGTTTCCACCCCACTCTGCCCAGCTCCCTGCCTGCACCCCATCTCCACTCACTTCCCCGTCACACAGCACCATACCCATACCCACGCTCCTGTCCACTCCACGTTCACAGCCACGCTGCGCACACCCACAGCCTCTTGCCTTCACATCTTGATAGAAATGCCATCGTCACCGAGTGCATCTGCTGCAGCACAGGTTCCAGCAGGGGAGCCTGGAGCATCTCGTGCACGACGCCTGTGTCACCACAGACAACTGGGCCCCTCATCCATGGGGCCAGCTGCCCACCACACTGCGTCAGACTGGGAGACGCTCAAACGCCCGGGGGGATTGTGAGTTCTCGATGATTCTCCGTCACATCCGGGTTCCCTGGCGCCCAGCTCGCCCTAGTCCTCCCTTGTGGTCCTCAGTTCCTCTCCTGCCACTTAGGTCATCGTGGAGCTTCTCTGAGGCCACAGGAGTGCGTCTGGAGCCTTCATTGTGTTTCTTTTCCATCTGAAAGAGCATGCAGGACTGCCAGCACGGAATTGAAAATGGGCCCAAATGCCACCTCTTTGGTCTCCGAAAGTGAACACCTCTCCCAAGCTCTGTGGATTGCCAGATTACCACTGCGCCCTTCAGAGCCCCAACCTGTTCATTTACACTGAGTCTGCATGGAATCCCCCAACGAGCAGAAGCCACGGCGTCTTCGTCAGCAAAGACACAGGAGCAGGGGCATCCCCATCTCCCCTTCCCAAGTGCAGCCTGCGTGGACCTTCACTTGTGGTCAGTTGACAACTATTAGCCGACTTGAGTCCTTTGGGGGAGAAATAGTTATTATTTAAGAGAAGCTTCATTTCTGTACTTCTGAATAAATCTGCCTGACATGGCTGTTAGCTCTGTCCGTGCTGGTGTCTCAACGGGACGACCTCACCAGACATTCGTCGATTCCACGACACTCCTGAGGCTTACACGGCCTAAGAGCGCATCAGGATCTCCTGGTGCGTGATCGCACATTCTGGAAACTGTGCATATTACAGAAGATTCCACTGAGAGAGATATACGAGCCAGAGAGAGTATTCCTGTTGGAGAAAGCATTCTTCAGCCCGAGGTTAAAGTTTTCAGTGTGGAAAAGGCTCCAGTTGGCTCCGCCCCGAGCGTGACTGGCCATTGCACAGGTTACTTTGGGACATCACGACGGAGCTGCACTCTCTCTCACATCAGCTCCTGGTGCCCCAGGCCTGCCCTTGTGGTGAGGTGTTGGCTGCGCCCTGAGACCACGAGGGAGCCTCAGAACCCACACACCACAAGAGGCAAAGCGTCTTTGTTTACCAGCGATGCGTTTGTGTGTGCCGAGGTCCGTCTTAACCGAGGTATTTCCCCGATTTGCACTTGTGGGCAGTTGTAGGAAGTGCCCACGGCCACTGCCAAGTTCCAGGACGGCTTTGCCCCTGGAAACGCTGTGGCTGATCCACGGGGAGAGTGCGTGCAGGCGTGATCCAGCAGCAGGCGCAGTGGGAACGCTCCGGCTGCCTTAGCTTTCTCCTTCGCGGCACACAGCCGTCTCTCGACGTTTCCACAAATATGTAAAAAATGTTGGCCAAAAAAGAAACACTCAAATATTTATCTTCTGCTTAGCAGCATCCAGAGTGGCTGGAGTGGTTTTGTTGCTTTAATAGTAAGGCTGTGGTCTGCTATTTCACGTGAATGAGAGATAAAAATCTCTGTGGTTTCACTGAGGGGAGGTTTTAAGCGCTGAGAAGTTAAAAGAAAAACAAACAACAAACCTGGATGTGGACACTCGCTGCTCCTGCCCCTCTGCCTGTGTTTCTGTTTAAATCTGAACTAACAAGCTTCGCAGGCTGTGAGTTCAGCAGCGCTGGAGGACCTGGGCTTGGAAAACGCCAGCCACCAGCCACCACTGCCCGCGCCCGCCCCTGAGATGGGAAGGGCGGGACTTCCCTCTTTCTTTCCCAAGAACATGAGGGGTCTTCCATCAGCCGGTTCTCTCCCTAATGGCAATGACCGGAGTGGGCCAGGCCAAAGCCAGGGGCCAGGAGCTTCACGGGGAGTCTCCCACGTGGGTGCAGGGGCCCAAGGACTTGAGCCAGCTCCCACTGCCCCAGGCAGGACAGGTGAGAATCCGACCTGTGCCTCTTGACTTCCATTCCACAGGGCTGGGCCCCACGCCGTGTTCTTGCTGTTTGACTTTTAACCGGAAACATCCACAACATCAAAGTCCTCCTGCAAAGCGCTTCTTTCCGGCAAAGGGATGGAGATGCAGGCAGGGCGTCCTCTCTGACTGTGAACCTGTGTGCCGAGGCTGTCCCACCTGCACGGAAGCTACCTGCGTCACCTGGAACCAGCAAAGCACCCTGGGCAGCAGACACCACCCTGACGCGGGAGGTGGGGGGCGGCAGCAGAAGGAGGGCACCCGGCGTGTGGGCCAGCCAGGGGGCCGTGTGGCTGTGGATGCTCTGACAGAGGAGGAGGAGAGTGTGGGGACTCATCGGGCTATCAGAGGGCTCATTTCCCCTCCCTCCCTCTCTCCACGGATGCACACACACAAGCATGTGCACACACATGCAATCCGTGCACACATACATGCTCACATACATGAACATACATTCACACGCACACGCACAAGCATGAGTGCACACATGTGGGCTCAATGGCACACACATGCAATCCATGCACTCACACATGCTCACATACACGAGCATACATTTACACCCACATGCATAAACATGTGTGCGCACATGTGGGCCCAAGGATACACACGTGCATGTACCCACACATGTGCACACATACACACACTCACACACCCGCGTGGGCAGCCCTCGGGAGTGTTCACTGCACCGCCGTCCTGCCAGTGGCCGCCTCAGGCCTGCTTCTTGCAAGCTTTGAGCCAACCTGCCAGGGGCCCTCGGGTGCTCGTCCGGTCGCACGCTGGCTGCTGTGCACCACAGACGGCCGTTTCCTTCTGGACCACAGGGCAGCGGCCGGCTGCTACTGGGCAGCCCGAGCAGCTCAGTGTGCTGAGGCTCTGCTGAGGTGCAGGGGCCGCCCCAGGAGCTGGGCCCGGGGTGCGGTGCAGGGGAGCTGTGTCCAGGGGTCTCGCTTTGTGGTGAAGGGAATGGCCCTTCATCTAAGTGCAGCGGCCATTGGTGTACAAGCTTTATCTGTGGGGTGCTGAGAGGGAGCAGCGGCACACGGCCTCCTGAGACAGCCCGGGTGTAGCCGGGGGTAGGAATCCTCGCAAATTCAGAGCGCAACACTAATCTATTGGACCAGAGTCAATGCCTCTCAGAATTTGAACTATAGCCAGTATAGACATATCAGTTAAAACTCCCGTAATGCCAAGAATAATAACACATTTGTCACGCCCTTATGCACCAAGCATTTTACATGCGTTAACACAATTCATATTATCTAGTAGATATTTCGCCTGTATGCATTACGTAGACTGTTTCAGAAAGTCAAAATAAAACCTTCTGTATTAAAGCAAAGGCCCATCGGAGTTTTCTGCTTTCAGAACGAGCAGTTAGCGCATAAAGTGCCTGCAGCTTCATCGGATTGACAGGAAAGACAGGGTGTCCCTCCCGGGGCGCTGCACTCCTGAACAGTCACTGCAAGAGTTGATTGTGGGGGTCGGAGCTGTGGTGTAGCTGGTAAAGCTGTTGCCTGTAGTGCCGGCATCCCACGTGGGTGCTGGTTCAAGTCCTGGCTGCTCCACTTCCGATCCAGCTCCCTGCTGTGTCCTGGGAAAGCAGAAGAAGATGGCCCGAGTCCTTGAGGCCCCTGCACCCTCCTGGGAGACCTGGAGGAAGCTCCTGGCTTCAGATCCACGCAGCTGCAGCTGCTGTGGCCGTTTGGGGTGTGAACCAGTGGAAGGAAGGCCTCTCTCTCTGCCTCTCTGTAATTATTTCAGATAAATAAATAAATCTTACAAAAAAGGTCACTGTGGAGACGTGGTGGCCCGCGGTGGCCCAGGGCTTCCTGGCTGACTCGCCACGCGGCCGTTCCCGGGCACCTGGCTGTCTTTGTGTGCTGCCTGTGACCTGTGCTTGGGAAGACGTTGTCTTTGGGGTGGAGTCCAAGTGCCCACAGGCCCCCGGGGCCCCATGTGGCCGCTGCAGGCAGAGTGTGTTTCCTGCACGTTGGCACACTCCCTGTGCTCCCTGGGCCATCTCACAAGCCGGTGGCAGCGTCCTTCTTGGCACGGCCTCGCCTTGTGAGTCGGAGGGGGGCCAGAACGGTGTTCTGCTGTGGAACACGACGCCGCGTCCTCCCTTGGCCGTTTCCGAGTGTGTGAGTGGAGTCCTGGGAGCGGCGGGCTAACCTGGTAACAGTAATCATCGGCCCAGCCTCTGGCAGAGGCTCTGATTCCGGGGCAGACTCATTTATTTACCTTCCCAGCTGGAAAAGATTCATGCAGGTAGGCAGCCAAGAAGAGGAGGGGAGACGGGGACTCGGGAGCAGAGTTTGGCTCCGGCGATATTGATTTTGGCAAAAATGCCACATGAGAAATTATGCCTCCGATAAAAATAAATTATAATCTACAAGTATTTGAATGAGAAGGGCTGCCCGTGCAAACTTAATACATGAATGCTAATTCAGTGACCAATTTGTAGCCATGAAACATAACCAGTCATGTCATTCTGCAGAACTTGTTTTGGAAAAGATTGCATAACGCATGAAGCAATTCCTCACAAAGTGCATAAAAGTGTCAGCTTGTGTATAATTTATGCAGGACCCGTTAGTTATGGTCTGTTTAATAGTATTTAATGCTGTCATATGACATCATTCTTTCATTTACCAATTGAAAAAAATAAAAAGGCCAATCAGAAAACATTTTATAGAGTAAGAAATATGCTTATTGAATTTGATAAAAATTGCAGGAGACAATACACAGACTCACCGAGAGAGGTGCCGTTAACAGAGTTCTGAGAGTTATTGAGGTGGGGCATGTACAGTATTTACTCGACGGTTATTTTAATCATAATTTACCTTCTGCGTATGTGTTATCTGATATGCTGCTAATGTGCCTTGAGCAATTCATTTTGCCGACAGCACAGTAAATTGCCGTGTAGACTTGGCCCTTTGTTAGGAGCAGTGATTAAATCCAATTTTAGTTGTACTTACTACATTTTCTCCGCTGCCTACGGGGCATCCCTATGGGGGGGAGAGGAGTTGCTGTTTCTGTCCTTAATCTCTCCATCCTTTTCCAAAATCCGTTTTCTCTGCGTTTCCAGCAGTCTCCACTCCAGCTCTGTTTACACCCACTCCACTCTTCTACCTCGTAGGATGTGTTTGGTGCTGTGTGAGCAAGCAGAATAAAATGCTTGGAAATCCCGTATTAAACAATATATGGCCAGGTACTGTCTGTGTGCAATGAAAGAGAAGACCTACCTTTCTCACTGAACGAGAGAGAGAGAGGAGAGTGGACAGGGGACAGGGGACAGAGGAGAGAGGGGAGAGAGAGAGAGAGAGAGAGAGAGAGAGAGAGAGAGAGAAGAAGAGGAGAGGGGAGAGGGGAGAGGGGAGAAAGGGGGGAGGACAGGGGAGAGAGGAGAGAGGGGGACAGTGGAGAGAGGGGGGAGAGAGAGAGAGGAGAGCAGACACGGGACAGGGGACAGAGGACAGAGAAGAGAAGGGAGAGGGGAGAGAGAGAGAGAAGAGGAGAGGGGAGAGGGGAGAAGGGGGGGGACAGGGAAGAGAGGAGAGAGGGGGACAGGGGAGAGAGGAGAGAGAGAGAGAGAGAGAGAGAGAGAGAGAGGAGAGAGAGGGAGAAGAGAGGGGAGGGGGAGGGGAGAGGAATCCTACAAGTAACCGAGCCCTGGCCTCATCTATATGGGACCAGAACATTCCCAGCGTTGAGTCTGAGAGGGAGTTCTCCCGGGGTGTATAACTGCATTATTTAATTCTGCAAAGCAAAGGGTGCACTCTGTGTGAAGTGGATTATACAAGGTGAAGCTACAAACTCCTACCTGTCACCAGTCCTGGCCCCTGTTCTTGGAGCTGCCCTGGTGGGAGTCTCCCTGATCCAGCTCTCACTTCTGGCCACGGGGTCACACCCACCAGCCAGGAGCCACGTGTCTCAGAGCCTCAATTGACTGCAAATGGGGTCATGGCCTCCAAGTCTGGGTTTGGCCTTGGGTCTGCGCTTCGTCTGCAGGGGACCGTCCCACGGTAGGCCCTGAAGAGCGTCCTCTGCTCAGCCTGAAAACCCAGTCCTGGCCCAGCCCTGCAGGATTTCACAGTGGGGTTGTCATCATCTTCCCCCGCCTTCTGCACTGTGGGGAGTGAGGGAGACACCCACGCAGTGTCTCTCGCGTCCTGGGAGACATCCAGGTCTGCTCTCCACAGGCCATGCTGACGCCCAGCATGGGGAAGGTGGTCCCAGCAGGCTCCCAGGGCGACCCCCACCGTGCCCCCCCAGCACGGGGCCGAGAAGCCTGCAGGCCCCTCGCAGCTCCTCCCAAGTCTCCACTGTCCATCTGCCTCTTGGCCCTGCGTCTCCTGCCTTGGCCCAGGCTAGGCGCTGAGTTCCTGGGGAAGGTTCCCACCGCCCTATTTCTCCCCGTGGCTTCTCCTGACGTCTCCCCCTCCCTTCCCATTGATCCAGATGTTCCGGGATTGAATGCCATTCCTGCTGAGTGCAAACTCGGAAATGTGGGCTAATGGGGAATCCTGAGTTAATGGGCTCCCCTCCCACGCAATGCTTCTTGGAGCCTTTTAGACATGCCACTTAGCCAACAGAGGGGCGGTCTCGTTCAGTCTCAGGCCTGAGAGGGGGAGCGGTCTTTGACCCGAGGACTGCTCACCGCCTTGACTCGCTGTAGCTGTGGCCACCCATCTCAAGCACCTGGGCAGAGGGGGGCAGAGGGGGGTGGGGGGCCACCCATCTCAAGCACCTGGGCAGAGGGGGGCAGAGGGGGGTGGGGGGCCACCCATCTCAAGCACCTGGGCAGAGGAGGGCAGAGGGGGGTGGGGGGCTCTCCCTGCACCCGGTGACCCCTCCATTCCTTCTTTCCCCTCTTCTCGTTCTCTCTGCACATGGCCCAGGGCCCAAGCCTCTGAACGCCTGTGTTTTTGGGGTGTGGGATTTTAGACAGGCTCTGGACACCTGGGCCTGCACCCAAGCCTTGCCCCTGAGCCCATGTGGCTCTGAGACCTTGAGGAAGGCATGTGACATGTCCTTGTGGCCACAGCAAGGAACTGTCCTCAAGCGCATCCTCACCCAAGGCTGAGACGTGTGTGGCATCATCAGGGGGCCTGACTCCCTGGGGACGCCCAGAAGACCGAAAATCCGGAAGGAGCCTCAGACACATCACCCCCACCCCCAGCCCAAGTGTGAGACTGTGGAGTTTCCGGCTCTCGGTGATGGGAGACAGCTCTGTGGCTGGCCACAGAAGGACGTGACAGGGACAGGGGGAAGAGAGGTGCCAGCGCCAGGGGGAGACGTCAGGTGGGAGGGGCGAGGGACACTGAGGGTCTGGGGGATGCAAGCGGAGCCTGGAACTCCGTGTAGACCCTCTCACTGTGCCCGCGTGTGTGTTGCTCTCCAGACGATGAAGTGCAGCCTCTCCGGGGACTGCAGGGGCTTCAATGGGCAACTTAGTTCCTGGGGTAAATTACCCAGAGCATTAGCCAATCCACCTGATCCTTGCAGAGGGCGCCTCAACAGGCACAGGGAGGACAGTGCAGGGAGCGCACGTGGCAGCCTCGCTGGGGCCCAGCACCCTCGGACAGAGCGAAGCTGGGACAGCCTGGAAAACCTCGGACGAACTGGAACTTGGCTGCTCCGTCACGTTTCCATCTCTCCGTCCTGAAGATCAAAGCCGCTGTCCTTCGGAGTGATTACTTGACTAATTGCATGGTTATCGCTTCGACCCAATTAATTGTCAGCTGGCTTTCTTTGTTGAAACTGCACCTTCTCCAGGAGCCGGGAAGGAACCAGGGCTCTGGCGAGGCTGGCTGCAGTGTTATTGATATCCTGCATGAATAGTAAAGAGATTGCCTTTTTTTAGCCTTCTTGGTTAAATTGATCGCTTTTCTATGGGGACTTCTAGAAGTGGGTAGCTTATGAAAACAGCCCAAACAGAGGCGGTTGGGGATGAAATAGAAGCGAAAAGCGCCAATTCCTCCCGGAGACCCAGGAAGCAGCAGGAACCGCGCTGACACATGAGGCTCATAGAAACTTCAAATACTTTGCCTTCTTTCTACCTGGGCTTAGAAGTTAAAAATGTTGTTTGACAGTTTTTTCCTGCCCATGTTTTTTTAATTTCCCCTCTAAACAAAAGCATATGATACAGTTTGGAGAGGCCCTCCTGTTGTCAGCTGTTTAATTTCATCTGGCTCGCCCAGCACTGTCCCTGTTAACCAATTCCTAGCACAATTGCTCATCTGAGAAGCAGCCGTGTCCCGGGGCGCCCCTCCAGCGCCTCCACTTTGCTCCCTGGCCTGGGGCGCAGACCCACTGGAGTCCCTGGTGGGAAAGCCGGGCTCCTGACGCTGGGCGTCGGCAAGGCTGTGGGTCTCAGCCTGCACACTGCGTTCCCCGAGAAAAAGACGAGAGGCCTCTTGCTCCCCGATGCTGAGAGGTAGAGGAGGAACAGCGCATTTTTAATTACCTGAACGTCTTAGCTCGGGAAGCGCAGGTTATGGTTACCTTCGATACGTAGACTACAAATTATTAGTGCATGAAAATGGCAGCCGAGTTCTGTGCTGGGTCTAGTAATTTTGGATATTTTCCATGCTATTACTGCCTGCTCCATATACCTTTACTGGTTCTTTTTGAAATTAACTTAATGGTACTCTGCAGAAACGGACTGCCTGCTGCGAGCCCGCGCCTGCCTGCGAAGCTGGACCGAGTTCCCACTGAGAGGCACTGATTTGGCACAAACAGAGAAATGCTGCAGCATTAATGTACCCGAGTATCCGATGATTCAAAATAAATAATTAAGGCCTTCTTAGGACTCGGGGTCTGCAGTTGCTGTCCGCGTTCTGGGTCCCTGATCCAGTGTAGGCTCTGCCCCTGCACCGGCTCGTCCCCTCAGACACCAGCTGCTCTTCCCAGTCCCTGCGCTGTCTCGAAGCCTCCTGATGCGCCCCTGGCGAGCCCGTCTCCCACCCTCTTCTAGCAGTGTTTGACGTTCCTCTCCTTACCGGACCCCTGCCGGAGCCCTCCTCCCAGTGGGATTTCTCCGTTTGGAACAGGGCTCTTTTACAAAGGGTGTAGAGGCCAGGGGCCTGACTGGTCTCCGAAGGCTGGAAAACATGGCAAGAAAAGCTCTCCCCACCCCCAAAGCTGCTCACTGCGGTGGCCGCCCAGGTCAGCAGAGTGCTCCCCTTCCTCCACTCCCCTGGGGCTCCGCAGCACCTGGGGTTGAGTGTGTGACCACAGTCCCAGCACCGCAGCCCAGAGCTCTCACAGGCTGTGGAGTGGTGGGTGCAGTCGCTCCGGCCTGGGGGTCCACTCTCTCCACAAAACAATGAGGCAGCTGTCATGTTGTTCCTCTGTGTGTATGCGTGTGTGTGCAGGTGTGTGTACATGTGTGTGCGTGCAGGGGTGCGTGTGTGTGCAGGAGCACACGTGTGCACCTCATGCAGAAAGGTCCAGTTCTGCCTGTGCAAAGACCTCTTCCCCCTACACTGTGATTTGCGTGGCTCTGCTGGGTCCGCCCTTTGGGACTGGTGGCCTGTGGTTAACCCATTTGGAGACGGAGCTGGGGGAAAAGTGGTGCGCCTATTCCTTTAATGCGCACCCTCTCCCTCTTCCCGTCTCCATTCTGAGTCCAGAGAGGAGAGGGAGGCAGAGCTAATTCTATGAAGGGCTCTCCAGTCGCCCTCCATAAAGGCAGGACCATTTCCATTTGAAAAGGATGGGTGTTAATGAGCTCCATTCTCCTAGCCTATCACCCCACAAGCAAAGGGGCTGCTTTGAAGTCAACTCGGTCTATTATGGGTGAAATAAACCCTCAGAACAAAGGGCAGTTCAAGTGCAGACTTGCAGAGGAGAGTGGCGCTTGCTCCGCACTCCAGTGCTGCTGGCCTCTCCGCTGAAGGCGCCCTCAGCTCCCTGGGACTGGACCCAGAGCCTCTCCTGGGACCAGCCCCCACGCAGGCCCCTCTGCTCCTGGGGCTCCCACACGGGGCGTCCCAGGCGTGAAAAGACCCCCTCAGGAGACTGCAGGATTTAGACAGCCTCAGGTGAGGGGTCTGTAGGTTTTACGGAGATTTCCGGTCCCTAGCCTCCTTTGTTCCCGAGAGGATGAGAACACAGTCACCTATGGGACACCTATCCCGACCCTCCCCGTGCTCCGCGCGGTGTCCCGGCTACTGCACCGTGCTCTCAGGCTGCAGAGCCACACAGTGTCCTCTGCACAGACAAGAAAGAGTAAGAGTCTCCCCGCAACTCTGAGCCCAGGAGGAGCACGCCACGCTTCTCAATGCGGTGGCCAGGGCCGGCACCATGGCACAGTAGGTTAATCCTCTGCCTGCAGTGCCAGCATCCCATATGAGCGCCGGTTCTAGTCCTGGCTGCCCCTCTTCCAATCCAGCTCTCTGCTACAGCCTGGGAAACACTAGAAGATGGTCCAGTGCTTGGGGCCCCTGCACCTGTGTAGGAGAACTGGAAGAAGCTCCTGGCTCCTGGCTCCTGGCTTCAGATCGGCACAGCTCCGGCCATTGCGGCCATCTGGGGAGTGACCCAGCAGATGGAAGACCTTTCTCTCTGTGTCTCCGTCTCACTGTTTTTGACTCTATCTCTCAAATAAATAAATAAAATCTTTAAAAATAATAAATGTGATGGCCAGTCCTGCCAGTCATGTGCGAGACAGGGTGAAAGCCCCTGTGGCCTGGGTGTGAGTGAGTGTGAGAGCCCCTGTGGCCAGGGTGTGAGTGAGTGTGAGAGCCTCTGTGGACAGGGTATGAACCAGTGTAAGAGCCTCTGTGTCCTGGGTATGAACAAGTGTGAGAGCTCCTGTGTCCTGGGTGTGAACCAGTGTGAGAGCCCCTGTGTCCTGGGTGTGAAGCAATGTGAGAGCCCCTGTGTCCTGGGTGTGAGCGAGTGTGAGAGCCCCTGTGGCCTGGGTGTGAGCGAGTGTGAGAGCCCCTGTGGCCTGGGTGTGAGTCAGTGTGAGCACAGTTTTGCTATTATTCGTAGCACTACAGGAGCATTCTTACACATGTTCTTTGGCAGGTGTACACGTGTGTTTCTGTGGGACTCCTCTCCAGGAGTGGGTGCTGGGTTGTGGATTCCTTGAATGATCATCGGTGTTGGACCCCAGCAGGCGATTCCCTCTGCCTGCACAAGTTTCCTCTGTCAGCCACAGTGGGCGTGAACACCGGTTGCCCCATGGCTTAGGCAACACTTGACGATGTCAGCCCCCATCCTGTTCTGCGGGGTGACCATGGGGCCTGCCTGTGTTTTACTGACCGTTCCCTGCAGACTGTGTCCACTGAGATTCTGCTAGTGTGCTTATCCGTTGTGTGAACTTTCAGTGAAATGTACCTGTGTTCTTTGTTCTGTGTGTGTGTTAATAAGTATCTTCTAAATCAATTTCTTAAATTTTGATGTAATCATTTATTCTATGCAGTTCCAAGAATAACCCTGAGACATGCCCTGGACTCTTAGGGCTAGGGCTAGGGTTAGGGCTAGGGCTAGGGCTAGGGCGAGGGTTAGGGTTAGGGTTAGGGCTAGGGCTAGGGCTAGGGCTAGGGCTAGGGCTAGGGCTAGGGCTAGGGCTAAGGCGAGGGTTAGGGTTAGGGTTAGGGCTAGGGCTAGGGCTAGGGTTAGGGCTAGGGCTAGGGCTAGGGCTAAGGCGAGGGTTAGGGTTAGGGTTAGGGTTAGGGTTAGGGCTAGGGCTAAGGCGAGGGTTAGGGTTAGGGCTAGGGCTAGGGCTAGGGTTAGGGTTAGGGTTAGGGCTAGGGCTAGGGCTAGGGTTAGGGTTATGTTTAGGGTTAGGTTTGTGCAGCAGTAGGGGTTAGGGGTAGGGGTAGGGTTAGGGTTACAGGTAGGTGTAGGGGTAAGGCTAGGGTTAGGGTTAGGGTTAGGGCTAGGGGTAGGGTAGGGGTATGGTTAAGGTTAAGACCACAGTTAGGGTTAGCCTTGATATTAAATTTAAGGCTAGGGTTAGCATGGTAACTGCATGGTGAATTTGAAAGAATTGCTAAACAGGTGTCCAGACTGGCTGTGCCGTTTCCCCTTTCCACTTGCCATGCGTGAGAGACCTGGTCCCCTTGAGTCTCTGCCAGCACTGCCCGTTCTCATTGTCCACGCTCTCACCAAATCTTGTTTCAGGCATTCTGGTGAGTGTGTGACAACACCCCATTGTGGTTTTAGCTTAAAATTTTCTAATGGCAAATGATTTTGAACATTTTTTCCTTGTGTACATATGCCACCTGCGTCACATCTTTGGAGAAGTATTTCCTCATGCCCTGTGCCCATTTCCCAGGTGGACTCTTGAGTTTTTTGCTGGTGAATTTTACAGTCTTTCTGTCATCCTGACACTATTCCTTGGTCATATATGTGGTTTGCAAGTATTTTCTCTCTCTCTATGTATTTTATCTTTCCAATCTATTAATAGGTCTTTCACAAAGCAAATGTTTTTAATTTTAAAGTCCAACATTGATTTCTCCTTCATAGAGTTTAGCTTTCACTAGTTTTTTTTTTTTGGGGGGGGGTGTTTGTTTCTTATTTAGCTGTGGGAGCTGCATTTCTGTCAGGACCTGGGTTCTTTGTCGGATGCAGGTGTTGACACGCCTTCTCTCATGCTCCTGATGCTACCTTTTGATAAATACACTTTGTATTAAGCCAATCAATCATCTTTCCCTTTATGATTAATGTGCTTTAAATGTTTTTCTTTTAACATTTAAATAAATGTTTACTTATTTCATTTATTTGAGAAGGAGAGAGGCAGGCAGAGAGAGAGTGGAAGAGATGGAGAGTGATCTTCCATGCTCCAGCTCACTCTCCAGATGTTTCCAACAGCTGGGCCTGGGCCAGGCCAAAGCCAGCAGCTGGAAACTCAGTCCAGATCTCCAAGTAGGGCGGGGATGCAGGCACTGGATCCACACCTGCTGCCTCCAGGCTGCTCGCCTGCAGGAAGCTGGACTCCGGAGCAGAGCCAGCCCTGTAACAGGCACTCCCAGAGTCCCAGGCGGCAGCGTAACAGCGGTGCCTCTCAAATACATAATAGGAATCTTAAAGAACTTCCATATTCAATCTAGTCCTCTACCTGTTAGATTTTCACAAATATACGCACGTCAACTGAAAATAAGCAGTTTGGGTCCTTCCTTTCCAACACTTGTGCCCTTAGTTTTCTTTTCTTGTTGCGATGCTCAGGCTGTCTGGGACGTCCTCATGCTGACAGCATCCTCCTCTCTGTTTCAGGAGTCCAGTGTCAGCAAACATGGTCTTTGCTGGTAGGGGTGTGCACACGCGTGTGTGCACACGCGTGCGTGCATGTGTATCTGTGTGTGTGCATGCCTGTGTGTATCTATGTCTGTGTGTGTGCCTCTGTGTGTGTCTACGTCTGTGTGTGTATCTGTGTATGTCTCTGTGTGTGTGTCTACGTCTGTGTGTGTCTACATCTGTGTGTGTGTATCCGTGCGTGCCTCTGTGTGTGTCTACGTCTGTGTGTGTGCCTCCTTGTGTGTCTCTGTGTTAGCATCTCTGTTTGTGTGTACATGTCTGTGTGTGTGTGTGCGTGTAGACCTTGAGTTTCTTGCAAGCTGTCTTTGAACTACAGAGTTCATTTATTAGTTGACAATGAATGTTCATATTTTCCATTTCCTCCTGAGTCAGCTTAGCTTATTTCGAAGACTTTGACCCTTACGCCTGAGTTCGCCAATGGAGTGACCGAAAGCTGCTGAGAGGATCGCCTTGGGCGTCACCTCTCTGACGCCTGAGCTGCCTGCACGGCCGGCTTCCTTGGCGGCCGGCTTCCTTGGCGGCCGGCTTCCTCGGCGGCCGGCTTCCTCGGCGGCCGGCTTCCTCGGCGGCCGGCTTCCTCGGCGGCCGGCTTCCTCGGCGGCCGGCTTCCTCGGCGGCCGGCTTCCTCGGCGGTCTCCTTTCCTCGAGGAGTCTCACTGGATCCTCCTATGCATTTTGTTAGGTGCCTCAAAAAGCCAGCTGGGTGCTGTTCATTTTCTACTGCAGTTGCTTTGTGTTTTATTGCCATTATGTTTTTAACTGTACTCTCTGTTGCTGCCGTTTCTGATCTGCTGTTAAATCCATCTAGTGGGCTCTAATTTTCTGTTAGGCTTTATAGTTCTCTGGATTCTATTTTCTTTTTACTCGTTGGTTCGTGATCTGGGTACTTAGCCACTAGATCGTCAAGTGTCTTCTGTGAATCCTGGGGAATCTCCAGGATATTTGTATGGGCTCCAGAAGGGATCAATGATGCTCTCATCATAAAACTAAAACAATATTACAGTGTTTATTAGCTTTCCTACTGAGTTTCCATTTGCACTAATAGTGAAAAAGCAATGGTGAGTAAAACTGTTGGTACCTCAACTGGAATTAGCACAGTGGCACCCAGCTAGACTATTTATCATATTCTTTAATTTTTTTTATATTTTCCAGTAAAATAAGCCAGTGTCATTAAAAATGTATTTGGTGAATAGAAAAAGAGTAACTTTATTATTCTTTACAGAGAAATGAGAAATATGCGTAAGAATCCCACTGCACTTCTGGGCTGGTTTGAGATCCAAAGCAAACTAGCCATTTTTTTTTCATGGATTCCTATTTTTTACTTGAGAAAAGCAACAGATGAGCCACGTTTATCCCAGCTTGAATACTCAGTGGATTTTTTTTTAAAGAGATTCGAATGCGCACGGTTTCAAGGTGTCACTGGAAGTCTCATTGTCAATGGTAAACTCATCTCAGGAGTTTAAGCAGAATGTGAAGTTTTGGAAAACTTGCTGCTATCAGCTATTGATCCATCACGCTGGTTTGCCAGGGACCAGAGACTTCCTGGGTCATGGGCACTGCTGAGCTAAAATTAGAACAATCTCAGGAAAACTGTGAAGAGTGGAACCAACTGCCTGCTGAACAGCTTCCCAATCCTTCAAGTCCTTCATGCTGAGATGGGTAGAGATTCGTGAATGCAATACAGTAAATATATTGTATAAATATCTAGGTTGACATTTGAAAGATCTGCACAACTCAGTTAACCAGTATTTTCCAAATGATCATTGCACGATGCCTTGAAATTGTGGGCGAGTGAAAGGTCCATTCAACGCTTGGGATGGACAAAAGGAGTCTAACACAACAGTCCAAAACAGCGCATCATCTTGGAGGGAGTCCACACTGTGCTCGCTGAAGCGTTCTGTAACTCCTTGGAGAACGTACCCTTGCCAAGCTTTGGTGTAGTTCAAGGGAACAAGGATATGAGAGCCTTCTCCTTTCCCTACTGCACATCTGTGTGGAGCCGCACAACCAGTTGAGTGCAGCCAAGGATGAGAATCCAGCTCTCCTCCATTGAGCCAGACACTACAGAAATTTTCAAAAAATGTACAATGACACTCCCTTTTCAATAAAGATTTTGCTTGAGAAAATATAGTTTTTAAATCCTATCACTTATGTTGACATATAGCGGGTATGGTATGGTCGTTTTAAAACTAATTAATAAAAGTTTAAAATTCTCATATTTAATTTAGAATATGTTAAATTATATTAACCACATAAGCAAAAGTTCTTTGAATTTTCAATAATTTTAAGACTTCAGTGGAATATTAAGACCAAAATATTTAAGTTCTTTTGGCTTAGAACATCCTTTTTCACACTTTTCATTTTTCTAGCATATTGTTTAAAGCTGTATATTTCTTCTAAGACACTAACTTATTTGCAAAGTTGATATACCTTATTTTCACTATTATTCAGTCCAAAATATTGTTATTTGTTATTGACCGTGCATAATTTAGTATTTTTGTGTGTGCTTGATTTCCAAGTGATTCAGAAGGAATTTCTGAACTTTCTGTCCTTGATTTCTAGATAAATTTTACTCTGGACATAGAACATATTCTGTGTAACTCCACTCCTCTGAAATTTGTTGAAAATGCTTCCTAGTGTAACTTGCAGTTTATTTTCTGAAATAGTATTTTACTCTGTAAACAAGCTGTGCCCTGTGGCTGCTGAGTGTGGTATCCAGCATATGCCAAAGAGGTCACATTTGTTAACTGTGGCTTCCACAGCAAATATCAATTCACTGATTTCATATTTCATGCTTTTGCCATCTTCTACTAAAAGAGGTGTTTCAAATCCTCAACCCACAGTTTTACTTCTACTTTTCTCTGGTTGGTTTGATATACTCTGAGGTCTTCTTATTAGGCTGGACAAATTTTGGGCTGATTTCTCTCACTGTTGAACTATCTCTTTTATCAGAATGTAATATCTCTATTTCTTTTCTTTTTTTTTTTTTGGACAAAGTTAGACATTTCACCCCCAAATGGCCACTACGGCTGGTTCCCTGAGCCTATCCGAAGCCAGGAGCCAGGTGCTTCTCCTGGTCTCCCATGCGGGTGCAGGGCCCAAGCACTTGGGCCATCCTCCACTGCACTCCCGGGCCACAGCAGAGAGCTGGCCTGGAAGAGGAGCAACTGGGACTAGAATCCGGTGCCCACAAGGGCTGCCGGTGCTGCGGGCAGAGGATTAGCCTATGAGCCGCGGCGCCGGCCCCTGCATCTCTCTCTCTAACAACCCCTCTGGCCTTAGTGTTGCTTTGTGTGACGCTCAGTCTCTCTGAGCGGGTGTTTTCTCTGCAGTTCCTCGTTTCCCTTTCACTCACAGCTCGATTCTTTTGTATAATTAAAACAAGCGTCATCAGGCATGTTTAGAAACATTAGGCTTTTAAAATGACTTTAAGAGACAATATCAGCAAGTGACATCTTTATCCATTTACAGGTGATGGTATGAAGGGCTTCTGTTTGAACTCTCATGCTTTGGTTTTTGTTTGTTTCTCTAGTCTTTCTTCTAGTCTTACATAAGGTATTTAATTGTCACTTACTCGCTAGTGCCCCCACCCCGTCAGCCTGGGTGGCACCTCTCTCACCTTCTTGTGATGGCTGTCCTAGAGATCGCAGTGACACCGCCCAGGCTAGGGTTTGCACACGGGCGACTTCCAGCCTGGGCTCAGCTCGCCCTGTGGCCATTTCTCCAGTCACTGCACTGTGCCCCTCTTATGCTGCAGCTGGGTCTTCCTTGGCCCCACGGCTCGAGCATCCCGCACGTTACTCTCGCCATCTTGGGCAGTCGTGGCCCCTGCGGATCCATACCCACGCTACCCCTTCCCAGCTTCTCTTTCCTGCCTCACTGCGTCCACTTTTGATCATGTTCCTGTTGCCTAAATAACCGTGTTTTCTGTTTCTTTTAATAGGGCTCTCCTGGAAATGAACCACGTCTCCTTCCAAACGTCACAGGTTCTTCCCGTGCCAAAGCTGCCTCAATGAGAATAAACCCCTAGGTAGAGCCCTTGTCCTCCTGGGTCTTGGAGCTCTTTCCATTGTCTCTCGACGTCCCTGGGTCCTTGGTACAGACAGCTGTCTGTGCCTCCCTGTCTGCGCCTCCCTCTCTTCCTGCCTGCTTGGGCATCTAGGGTTTGTCTCGGTTCTGGTGTTTAGCAGTTCTTTATGAAGCAGTTTTGCACTTGTCTTTTCTGTGGGTTTGTTGAACGGTTTGACATTCTTGTGCCAGAATTGGAAAACTCTCAGCTGCCATCTCTTCAGATGATGCTGCCACCGAATCTTTCCATTTACCATATGTTAGACGTTTCTACCCTGTCCCAAATGTCTCCTGCTCTGTTGACAGTGTCTTCCAGTTCTTCCCCTCTGTGCAAAGTCTGGCTGCTTCATAACAGTCTATCTATTTGTTCAATTATCCTCCTTTGTGCTGCGTCTAATCTGCAATTAAACCCGTTGATGGTACACTCAGGTTCTGCGTGGAGTTGTTTTGCTTTGCTCTCTCTTCGAGTCCACTGTTCTGGCACAGCTCCCCACTTTTCATCTTCTTTCTCAGATGTCCACAGCCTGACTATTTGAAAGGTCAGATCTGATTACTCCACTATCTGGAGTGTGTGAACCTGTTCCTGTTATCAGGTTTGCCCTTGGTTTTTGATGATCGGTCTCTGTCTGACGTCTTCCTTCATATTTCTTCATTAAGAACCAAAACGTGCATGTGTGAATTCACGGGGAAAAGAGCCAGGCTGCTGGTTTCATTTTCCTCCCACGGAGCAAGGAGTGTGGAGGATGCCCTTGGCCCCAGAGAGGCAGAGTTCCCGCCTTCGGAAGGGTGACCTACTTCTGGCCGCCCTTGCTCCTGGGCCGTGGCGGTCAGGGGTCCCGGCTGAACCTGCAGCACGTACGGGGCCCTCCTCCTGAGCGGGCTCTGAACCTGCAGTTTGGTCTCCCTGGGGCTGCAAGGCTGCCAACAGCCCTGCTTAGCTGTTAAGCCTCTTAGCAGCCGCTTCTCTCTCAGTTCCTGTCCCCTTGCCTCGAGTCGGAGACGCTCAATACTGACAAATGTCCCATGGGGCACCGAGGACGCGGCGTCGGGCTCCCTGCCCTGGGGACCCCCCACTGGAACCCTGGCTCTGCCATATTCCAGGTCTCGGCTCCTCAGCCCTCTGAGACTTTCTGGGCCCCCACTTTGCCTGCGGAGCCTCTGTCCTGCAAATCAGCAAAGACGCCCGTGGGGGAGCAGCGTCCCTGAACGAGGGCTCCCCTCCCGTGCTTTCCCTCTGGGGTCATGAACCCTCAAGTTCTGGCTGAATCTGGTTGGTTTGCAGTGTCTTCCGCTATCCTGCTCTTCCAGAGGTCCTCAGAGACAGGATCGCTCTGCTCCAAGCTGCCCCAGCAGAGCCGGCAATGCCCAGGTCTCAAGAATTTCCTAAAATCCCTTTAAACTTTGCTGTGGACTCCCTCCAAACCTATTCTGGACTTGGCCTTCCCCCGAGAAGGATGGACGGCGTCTGCGTGGGGGCTGGCGCTGGGGCAGCCGTCTCATCCCGTCTGCTTGCCGTGGATCACGTCAATGACCGGGTGGGGGCCTTGGCGGGCCTCGGGCAGCTTTGCCCAGCACATGTGCTCGGCCTTTGGCAGTGACCCAGCAGGCCTTGTCTCCTTCTTCGTCCTCAGGCCACTTCTAGGGAAGCCCCATGCTAGTGCTGCCCCTGTGGGAGGCCGGGGGCAAGCTCAGGCTCCGGGGACAGCGCCTTGGGTTGGGCTGAGAGGGAGAGGGCCAGCGTGGGTCACCGTGGGCTGCATTCCAGTGTCTGCCTGGGGTTTTGTTGTCAAAACAAACCAGTTCTGGGTCATTACCCGCTGGTGCCAGCCAGAATGATGATCCTGGCCGTGTCTCCCAGCGTCCCTGGCTCCCAACCTTCGCTTCTGTGTGACCCTGCCTGTTTCCAAGGCTGTGCTATCTTAACACCAGCCAAAGTGGCCCTCGTAGTGGCCAGACCCCGGGGCTTCTTTTTTGGCTTTGTCTCCGCTTCCTCCGGCTCGAAGGCCACGCTGGGCTTGGCTCGCTTCCATGACCTCCTTTCGTCTTGAGCTGCTGGCACCGGGTGCTGCCGCGAAGCTGGCGCGGCTGCCTCCACGGAGGAAGCCGGGAGGCACCAGGCGAGGACACGTTCCCTCCGCAAAGGCTCACGTGGCCCAGTTTGAGCATGGAGTCGCCGACTGATGTCGGCCCTGGGCTCACGGCACCACAGGGTAGGCCAGGGGTGTTTGCTGCTGACCCCCCTGACCTCAGGACCTCTCCTAAGCCAGGTATTGAAATGCAGCTTTCGGATGTCGGGAAAAACCTGACTGATGGTACAGACGGCACAGAGGTGTGCTCTGCACCAGGACCGGGGGTGGGGGTGGTCCTCCGTGAGTGCGGGGAAGGGGCCAGGGCCTCTGCTCCTTGCTGGCCATGCTGGGCTGGGTGCACGCTTTGCAGAGCGCCTGCTGGCTTCAGTCACCCCTGCCAAGCCGTGGTGGTCCGTGCTGAGAGCAGAATGCAAGGGTACGCCCGTCTCACCAGTGTTTTCCCAGACCGAATGTATGAACTCGGAGTCCCGTCCGAGGGGAAACCCGAGCCGGCGGTCCCCGTTTCCGGGGCCCAAAGTGGGGAGTCTCAGCATCTGCGTGCAGAACATGAGCAGCTCACACACATGGAGACACAAACTCACACACAGAGATACAGGGACACACACAGACACACACATTCCCACACACAGAGACACACACAGAGATACACATTCACACACACAGAGATATAGACTCACACCGACACACACAGAGACACACATTCACACAGACACACACAGAAATACACACAGAGATATACATTCATACACACAGAGACACAAACTCACATAGACACACATAGAGACACAGGGACACACACAGACACACACATAGAAACACACATAGAGATCATATTCACACACATGGGGACACAAACTCACACACAGAGACACAGGGACACACACAGACACACACACAGAGATACATATTCACACACAGAGAGACATAGACTCACACAGACACACACAGAGACACACACAGACACAGGGACACACACAGACACACACATAGAAACACACATAGAGATCATATTCACACAGACTCACACACAGATACAGACTCACACACAGAGACACAGAGATACACACTCTCACACAGAGATACACACAGACACACACAGAGATACACATTCACACACAGAGAAACACACACACAGAGGCACAGAGATAGACACACATAGAAATATACTCACACACAGAAATACACACACACAGACACACACAGAGACACAGACACACACATAGACACAGACTCACACACACACACACACACTCATACACACCGAGACGCAGACACACACACACAGACACATGCTCAGACTCATAGATAGACATGCACATTCATAGAGACACATGTGATTTCACACATGTGTGCAGATACACATATTCACATAGGCACATGGGTACACACAGATGCACATGGAAGCACATACAGATACATTCATGCAGACATGGGTACACACAGACCCATGCTCACTCACATACACACAGAGACACAGAGACACACACATAGACACACACACAGACACGCTCACATGGTCACAATCCTCACTCCAAGAAAAACGTGTCATTATGGCCATTATTTCTTTATTTCTAGTGAAAAAGCCATTTGCAACGGCAGCAAGAACAGGAACCAAGCTGTGTCATCAGCAGCAGCGAGCTCCGTCATCTCCCCAGTGCGCCGTGACGCTGCGCCCAGAGCGGGAATGGACGCCCGCACGCCGCCCAGTCCGGGCGTCGGCAGGTTGTAAATGTGTCGAGTGTGTGAAGGTCTAGAGAAAACTCTCCAAGCGCTGGGCAAGACCCTGCTCCTCTGTCCACACAAGTTTCCCTCCGCAGCGCCAAGGGCCTCCCAGGTCCTGGCGCCAGAGCAGGGCAGGCGGGGAGCTGGCCTGGGGCCCGTGCCCGCCCTTCCCTCCTCCATTACGAGCAGGACACCCGGCCGTGCAGCGCCTCCACGCCAGCCCTGTGCCCTCCCTTCCTCACATGGAAACCGCGCCCAGGCACCTGCTGAGCCTCCCAGTGAACTCTGCCTTCCACAGAGCATGTGGTTTTGGGCCTAGGCAGAGAGGCAGGGGGTCGGGCAGGGGTCTCACCACCTTGTCCCATGGGGTGGGTACTGGACAGGCCCTCGTCAAGTGCAGGGTGCAGGGCGAGAGCCCTCGAAGCCACAGTGCAGAGCCGGCCTTTGCCTGTGGCTGCACTGCCCTCCAGGGCCCCAGGCCCAAGGCTGGAGGCAGGCATGTGCCCGCTCACGCACTTCCTCACTTCCCATTGCATTACCAATATTTTCCCTGTATCTACGCAGCCCTCATAACAAAAATACTTTATTTGCTTTATTACCCTAGAAATATATAATTGTTGTAGATAAATAAGAAAACACAGAGAATTATGGATAAAAATATTCCCCAAACCCTCGGATAGGTGCTATTAGCATTTTGTGTATTTCCTTCCAGAATGTTTATGATACATATTCGTGCATGTTTTTCTTTTCAAAAATAGGATTTCCCTGTGACTGCTGCTCTGTATGTGCTTTGCTCGTGTTTATCAGGCGTCGGCTTCCCCCGGTGAGCGCCTGCACTTCTCTGACGTTTTCCTTGATGGCACAGCACAGCACACACTTCGCGGCAAGTCTCCACAGCCACGCAGTGGCAACGACAGTACACACTGGCTGCGTCGTGCCAGACGCTGCGCACGCCGTCTCGGCAGCAGGAGTGCTTCTAAGAGGTCGGCATGCTACACTCACTTGTTGAGTGCTGAGGCGCCCGGTGAACCCCAGTGCAGACGACTGCTGGGTGTTTGATGGCATAAATGATATTATGTTGGGGCTGGCACCGTGGTGTAGTGGATAAAGCCGCCACCTGCAGTGCTGACATCTCCTATGGGTGCTGGTTCAAGTCCTGGCTGCTCCACTTCCCTTCCAGCTTCCTGCTAATGCACCTGGGAAAGCAGTAGAAGATGGCCCAGATCCTTGGGCCCCTGCACCCACATGGGAGACATGGAAGAAGCTCCTGGCTCCTGGCTTTGGATCGGCTCAGCTCCAGCCATTGTGGCCATTTGGGGAGTGAACTAGTGGATGGAAGATCTCTCTCTCTCTCTCTCTCTCTGTCTCTGTCTCTCTCTCTGCCTCCTCCTCTCTGTAACTCTGTCTTTCATACAAATAAATAAATCCTAAAAAATAAGATGTTGTGCCGAGGATGAGGAACGCACTTTTCCTAGTTCACCTCCAGAATTCCGATGATGGATGCACAAGGCCCAAGACCACGGATGCTTTAACGAATTCTGGGCGTATTGGCACATCTCCCTCCAGAGGGCGTTCACTGACTGATGCCATCATCTAGCAAAGTGACCAGCTGGCTGCCTCCTCTGAGTTCTCACAACATGGCCGTAACAGACAAGCCAGAGAGACGCGCTGTCTCGGGGTAGCGCACTGGGCAATCGGATGCCCATGGCCTGTGCCCTCGGGCCCCTTGGTAAGTTGTTGACTGCTACTAATTAGCTTGTTTATTTTTATTTTTTATTTATTTATTTGACAAGCAGAGTCAGACAGTGAGAGAAAGAGACAGAGAGAAAGATCTTCCTTCCATTGGTTCATTCCCCAAATGGTTGCTACGGCCAGCGCGCTGCGCCGATCTGAGGCCAGGAGCCAGGAGCTTCCTCCTGGTCTCCCATGGGGTGCAGGGCCCAAGCACCTGGGCCATCCTCCACTGCACTACCTGGCCATAGCAGAGAGCTGGACAGGAAGAGGGGCAACCGGGACAGAATCCGGTGCCCCGACCAGGACTAGAACCCAGGGTGCTGGCGCCGCAGGTGGAGGATTAGCCAAGTGAGCCGTGGTGCCAGCCCAGCTTGTTTATTTTTTTAAAAGAGTTATTTATTTATTTATTTGAAAGTCAGAGTTACACCGAGAGAGAAGGAGAGGGAGAGAGAGAGAGAGAGAGAGAGAGAGAGAGAGAGAGGTCTTCCATCCGCTGGTTCACTCCCCAGATGGACCTGGGCCACCTTCTACTGCTTTCCCCAGCCATAGCAGAGAGCTGGGTTGGAAGTGGGGCAGCCGAGACTCGAACCAGCCCCCCTCTGGGATGCCAGCACTGCAGGCGGTGGCTTTACCGGCTACGCTCAGAGCCGGCCCCTGCTATTCCCTTTAGCAGGGCAGCTGGCCGTGCCTTGGGCCCATCGTCCAATCTGAGCATCTGACTTTTCATATGGATTGGTGACTCTTCTTCTTATTGTCAGGCCAAAACTCACGGGCTGCCCACGTGTTAGAGGACTTTCTCTGTCCACTTGTTTCCATTTTAGCTTTTTCCTGGTTACTTCTTTCCGTAGGGTTTTGCTTCTATTTAGATTAATCTCCAGTCCTTTTTCCTGTTTTCTTCTGTAGGCCTTATCTTGGAAAGACCTTTCCCACACTAAATCTATATTTTGAGAGTCATGTATATTTATCTCTACCCCTACACAATGTTATTTTTCATTTTTTTATTCCACTTTGAATGTATTTGAGATGAAGTGTGAGATAAGGATCTAAGTTAATTTAAAAAATAGTTGTTTGGGGCCAGGCCTGTGGAGCCGTGGGTTAAAGCCCTGGTCTGCAGCAGCAGCATCCCCTATGGGTGCTGGTTCGAGCCCCGACTGCTCCACTTCCAATCCAGCTCCCAGCTAATGAACCTGGGAGAGCAGCAGCAGACGGACCAAGTGCTTGGGCCCCTGGACACATGTGGGAGACCTGAAAGAAGTCCCTGGTTTTGGCCTGGCCCAGCCCCAGTCACTGTGGCCATTAGGGGAGTGAACCAGCAGATGGAAGACCTCTCTCTCTCTGTACCTACTGCTCTCTATAACTCTGCCTTTCAAATAAATAAAATAAATCCTTTAAAAAGTAGTTGTCCATGGGGTCGGCGCCGTGGCTCACTTGGTTAATCCTCTGCCTGTGGTCGGCGCCGTGGCTCACTTGGTTAATCCTCTGCCTGTGGTGCTGGCATCCCATATGGGAGCCGGGTTCTAGTCCCAGCTGTTTCTCTTCCAGTCCAGCTCTCTGCTGTGGCCCAGGAGGGCCATGGAGGATGGCCCAGGTGCTTGGCCCCTGCACCCCATGGGAGACTTGGAGGAAGCACCTGGCTCCTGGCTTCAGATCTGCGCAGCACCAGCCGTAGCAGACGTTTGGGGAGTGAACCAATGGAAGGAAGACCTTTCTCTCTGTCTCTCTCTCTCACTGTCTGCAACTCTACCTGTCAAATAAAAAAAATTATTTCCCATCACACGTTGAATAACCCACCCCTCCTACACACATTCGGAATGAATCGTTATTTTCTTAATTTTCCCAGGGCTTTTATCTTCCGCCCGAGTTCTCCAGTGCAGGTTAAGTGGGGCTTTGGGACTCACCTGACATTCATGGTCGTAGACACCAATATGCAAGGATCTGTCAAAGTTTTCTGAATATTGTGGGGGGGCAGAGATGATCCTGGAAATGCAGTATCGTTTGAGATCAGCTGCACTCTAGTCACTGGTTAATATACGGGTTCTAAGCCCCGCCCAGTGCTTCGGCATCTCCAGTGCTGGCTTCCCGGGAAGGGAGATGGCCGGGTGGCTCCTGCTCTCCTACCTGCCTCTCTGCAGGGGATCAGATTTTGGAGACTGGTCTCACCCCTGCCCTCATGGTAAAGTGCCAAAGCCGAAACGGCCTCCTTTATCCACCCCGGAAAACTCCTTTTGCTCTCCCCAGTTGGCCACCACTGCCTCTGTAATCAGCAAGGCTGTGACCTGTGCAAAGCTTTATTTTTTTTAAAGATTTATTTATTTACTTTTAAAGTCAGAGTTACACAGAGAAAGAAGAGGCAGAGAGAGAGAGGGAGAGAGAGAGATAGGTAGAGTCAGAGAGAGAGGTCGCCTTCCATCCGCTGGTTCACTCCCCTGCTGGCCGCAATGGCCAGAGCTTCGCTGATTGAAGCCAGGAGCCAGGAGCTTCCTCTGCGTCTCCCACATGGGTGCAGGGCCCCAAGGACTTGAGCCATCTTCCACTGCTTTCCCAGGCCATCGCAGAGAGCTGGAGTGGAACAGCCGGGACTCGAACCAGCACCCGTATGGGATGGCGGCACGGCAGGCGGCAGCTTTGCCTGCTAGGGCACAGCCCTGACCCCAGTCTTCAGTGCTTCAGATCAGGACTGCACCCAGCTGAGCCCAGGAGCCCATGTTGAGATGTGTTTCTCTTCAGTGCCGTACAAAGGCCCAACGCCGTGGGCGGCTCCGTTCCACCCTCCTGTGCTGCCTAACCAGATGGTCTTTATATCTCATGCATTTGCTTAACGGAAGTTTGCTAAGCATTGGCTGAGAGCAAAGAGACACAGAAAGAAGAAAGTACCCAGGGTATCGGCGCTGCTCGTCCTCTCCTTCCTGCGAACCCCAGGAACTTCTAGCTGAAAACAAAAACAGGGAGCACACTTCAGCTCCGGCTTCAGGGCTGCTGGGGCAGCAGGGAGATGGAGGAGTCTAAAATCAGAGAAAGAACTCACAATGGAGCCGCCCCTCTCCTCCGTGGGGGAGCGCCTCCTGGAGTCCTCCCGGTACCTGCGGCAGGCAAGGCTCTGTCTCCGCTCTAGGGGCAATGCACCTGAAGTCCTGGGGTCCCCCGGCTTGCTCTTGGGGGGAGAGTGCATGAAGTGAGCTCTGCTCCTGCAGGACCCGTGTCGCCTTTATCATCAAACCCCCAGGTGAGGGAGGAGAAACGGGTACCGCTCTCCCGGGACCGGGCAGCCTTGGCTCCGCAGCCACAGCTGAGCGCCCTGACGCCGGAGACCCGAAGCATCCACCGGCCAGGCCCTGGACACCAAGCCCGCTTCAGCGAGGCCGCTCTCTGCAGGTTCCAGAGAAGCCTCGCTCTGTCTTCCCACTGTTTTACAAATGCATGAAAATGACTAGAAATTTTGGTCACCACGTGAGTCCTTTTATTACCACTGAAAAGTAGGAAGGGTGTTTTTAGTTCAAACAAATAGCGTTGCAGGCACAATATGTTACATTAAGAAAGGCTAATTTTGCATTATTAAATACAATCAGAAACGCGACGTGAGGTTCCTCGGGTTGACGTGGTGCGCGAGGTGTCTCAACGCCGCTCGGCAGGCTGCCTCGTTTGCACACTGAGTAGACTTTCTCGTCGATGAGTTTCTGCATGATAACCAGAATATTAAAAATATATTAAAAGTGGCCTCACGCTTCTCAGCAAATGCACGCCTGGGTTCCTGGGAGGAAGATCCCCTCGGCCAGAGCTGCAGGCTCCTGGCTCACGGCTCGCGGCTGAGCTGCAGGCTGCTCTGTGCCCCGTGGAGCCAGCCCGTCGTGATCCATCAGTGTCGCAAGGCTCGTACAGGGGACACGCTCTGATCTGACAGCTCTCTCCTGGGGGGCAAAGTGGCAACTGCCTGTTGCTGACTCTCTGCCCCCCACTATGCCCAGCTGTGTTCTCAACATTCCCCCCACCCACCCACTTTGGAAAGTTCTGGAAGCTCCTAAGATGACTTGGGTAGGTGATGACACAGGGTTTTTTTTTTTTTTTTTTTTTTCTGGATGTAAGGACTTGCACCTGTTTACTTCCTACAACACTGGGGTTCTTTTGGAGAAAGGACAAGCCTAGAGAGAGGAGACACTCTGCTCTCAGACTCAGACAATACAGGTCTGATGATCCCTCACCCCCAGTCATCTGTAAGAGAGGCTCTAGGCAGAGTCGTGAAGACAGCGTGAGCTTTGTCCCCCAGACACAGGAGCGCCGGGCGCAGTTGCAAAGGTGACACGGGCCTGTCATTAGGTGAGAGGGGAGGGGTTCTGACCAGGACTGCTTGGCCTGAGTAGGGTGGAGAGAATCAGGTGGGAGCCCCTCCTGCTGGCTTTCAGGAAGTGAGAGCCCCAGATCTGGCGGGTTCCTGAGCAGTGCCTCCGGGAGCCCACAGTGGTCCTGCTGATGGCAGCCAGGAGGCGGGGCAGCATTCCGGCAGGCAGGAGGAAATGCATTCTGGGAAGAGCGCCCGTGGCCCAAGGGCAGCCCGCGACCCCAGGCTGCACTGTGGGCGCTGAGGCTCTTCATGCGTGTAGCTCTACACAGCAGCACGTGTGGTGACGGCAGCAGTGGCCCCGCAGCACACCTGGGGCAGGCCGCGCTCTGCAGCCTCAGGAAACCGCCCTGGGTCCCCAGGAAGGCTGCTCCCCCGGCCCTGCAGGGACCTCTGTCTGTGGACTCAAGCGCTGGGGAAGGGCTGGGGAGGGGCTGGCAGGTGGCTCTGTGTCCCCTGCCAGGCAGTGACCCCGCAGTGACCTACGTGTCCCCATGAGGCATGCTAGAGGGAGCCCCAGGGGTCTGATGCGAACCCCCAGAGGCTCTGATGAGGTCCACCCCAGGGGGCTGCCCGTTGTCTCCTCTGGACAACACTCCACGTGCCCTTGGCAAGGCCAAATCAGTGCTGTTTCATTTTTTAAAATTTCAACCAGCCCAGGGGCTCGCGGTCCCCATCCTTGTACTACGGCCCCGATGTCCAGCTAAAGCTGTTTATCGACGGCTGCTCCTCTCAGCATGGTAGCGTGTCGATAAATTGGAGACTGTTTAGTTTGTCAGATCTCCCCAAGCATCCTGCAGAAATCCGTAGACAATTTGCCGTGTAAACCCAGCTAATTGCTTTCTACAATGGAGCCTGAGCAACTGTTTAGATATGCTGTATGACAGACAGTCACACAGTCCAATACAGACATATTTGTCAATACAGTGATGTATAAGATAATTATTTTTATTATGTGAATTTCTGAGCTGAAATCCAGATTGCATCCGCTGTGCCAGTGACTGGCGCGGCCTTAATGAGCCATCGAGAAGCCTGGGTGATTTTCCAACTCTTCTCACTTCTTCCTCCTGCCTGGAATGCAAATCTCAGGGCACCGTAAAATTGAATAAAAAAAGTAAGTTTAAATTATTTTTTATTTTAAGTCTGGTAGGAGCATAATAGAAAAAGATCATCAAAAACAATGAGAAGAAATAATTGTTAATTTCTGCAGTACCTTGAAACAGAAGCCCAAGAGAATAAAGAGAATAGGGATACTATTAAAATTTCCTCTTTTATTTTATCTCCTCTGCCAGAGTAATTGTTGCTGTGTCCAATATATGCATGGGACAATTTACTTGCTGTTTTCTATTAGTTTTTAACATTAACATATACAGAAATAAAATGAATAGCAAGCTTTTTTTGCTTAATTAAATGACTGACAAGGCACGGATGTTGCCTGTCTGCTCCTCGGCCGTAATATCTGGAAGCCGTGGGAGCCGGATGGAAGTGGCATAAGCAATGCAAACTTCCTCCTTATTAAGGGAGCCTGGTGCGACGGGGCGGATTCTTTCCAGGCCCCGAGAAGAAGGGGACGCGGCCCCTTTGCTGCAAGAATTGTACATTAGTATTCAGAAAGAAAAAAAGCACCCACTCTACCGTTTGTACACAGGCTTGGTGGGCTCCGTAGACTCTTCCCCTCCTCGCAGAGCCTCTGCAGCTGGGGTCTTTCCCAGGCTGGGATGGCTTCGAGCAGGACAGACAGGAAATGACTGGGGACACACTGCCGTGTCCCCAACACGGAACTAACTGTCTTTACAACGGACCTCATCCGGATCTTACTGTGTGTTCCGGCCTGGCTCTGCTCAAGATGTGTTAATTAGAGGTGATAAATGCTAACCCCAAATAAAATGAGCAGCTGTGTATTTTTTCTGAGAGCAAGCTGTGTGCAAGATATGGCAGCCTTCTCTCTCGCTGTCCCTCCCTGAGCTCATACACACACACATATGCATGCATGTATGTGGTATGTGGCTGTCTACATCCAGGAGAATGCATGTACGTCTATGAGGAACCTCAAAAGATCCATGGAAAATGCATTGCTGTGCAGAATTCCATTTCCCGTGAACTGTGTGGAGCCCCGTCACACTGAGTGCACACTGCTTTAATCCAAGAGCAGAACTCAGAGGCAGGCACTAAGATTGCCCCGTTTTAGGGTTGAGGGTGCAAATGCAAGAGGCATGAAGCCAACAAAGTCAGGTGTGTGGACCCCAGCACTGGACGCGACATCTGGGCCAGGCAACAGAGGGGCCTCTTCACTCAGCAGGTGTTTCCTGGCCCACCCACGCCAGTCCCTGGCAGCCACTCCTCCAGGCATGAATTCAACAGGCACACTCCCCGCCCCTTACAGCCAGCGTGCTAGGTGACGTCATACGACCTGCAACTAATGCCACCATTGCCAAACGCAGCCAGTGAGCCGCATCTCAGAAAGGCTCGTTAGCTCTCCCAGGAAAATGCATGGCTCCCTCACGAGTTGGTGGCCGGGGAGTGGCTTCTCTTGTTTCTACAACTACATACATGGGAAGCGTGGTTGAGTGTTGATGGTCATGGGTGCTGTGTGTGTTGGGTGTCAGATCTACCCATACCCATTCACTCAAGCTGAACACAATCTAGCTATACCCATTTATTTGTTCTTAAAGAATTATTTTATTTATTTGAAAGACAGAGTTACAGAGAGAGGTAGAGCCAGAAAGAGAGGTCTTCCGTCCGCTGGTTCACTCCCCAGATGGCCACAATGGCCAGAGCTGAGCTGATTCAAAACCAGGTGCCATGAGTTTCCTCCAGGTCTCCCACATGGGTGCAGGGGCCCAAGGACTTGGGCCGTCCTCCACTGCTATCCCAGGCCATAGGAGAGAGCTGGATTGGACGAGGGAAGAGGAGCAACTGGGACTTGAACCGGCGCCCATATGGGATGCCGGTGCTGCAGGCTGGGGCTTTAACCCACTGCACCACAGCACTGGCCCCAATACACATTTATATAAGGTGTATACAACCCCCCTGTTCTACATGTATTCATGTAATGTGTGCACAATCCCGATGGTCTACACCTATTCACGCAAGGTGGGCTCAGTCCTGCTGGCTGTGTCCTGGCTTTTTTTATTTTGAAATGGGAAAATATCAAATCAAATACAAAGCATGCTTGTAAGTAGATTGGCACATGTTTGCTTTTCCAAAAAATTCAGGAAACTCTTTCCCAAATGGTTATCAGAGATTTCAGCAAGAAGTATGGACAGAGGCTTCATACTTTGCTCCCCAGGAAGCAGCCACTGGGTGGGGGCAGGGCGAGCTCAGTTCTATGATTCCTTGCTTTCCTGTACCGGCCATGAGCTCTCCCAGTCGCGTGGCCTGTCTGCTGCTGCCCAGGCAGCCTCCATTGCACGGTGACGGGGAGGGGTTTACAGAGGACGGCTGTGGTGCCACCCACAGCCCATGGGCTCCGCACAAGCGCCGGTGGCTGTGAGGATACAGTAATTCACGTTTCCAATATAGCTAATAAAATTTAACAAATGGAAAACCCAAATGTCAAACAAGCAATAACACTGATGGCATTTCTCTTAGGCCGAGTAAAGAAAATCATAGTGACTTTAATTGGTTAGAATAACGAAAGAAGAGAGGGAAGCCTTGATGAGGTACCGTGGCTCACCACGGCGGGGCGAGCAGCCTTTTGTTACAGGTGGGTGTCCGTGGTGCCCGTGCCTAGGTGAGGAGGCGCTGGAGAAGCGTGCGACTGACAGGCATCCTCGGTGAGGGTGGGCGTGCGGTCCCTGCGACAGGGAGTGTGCCCCTGCGCTGCACACCAGGCCACCAGCCGGGCTGCAGTGGGCAGCCCCTCGTATGTCAGCAAACAGCTTCAGGTTTACCCCTGCAACCCACACGGAAGCCCCCCACAGCTTCTGACAACCCACTTTCCAGAGAGATGCCCCGGTAAGCTCACCAATATGGCTGTGGTTTTATTTAAGTATTTATTTAGTTGAAAGTCAGAGAGTCACAGAGACAGAGACAGAGAGATAGAGAGAGACAGACCAACACACACACACACACACACACACACACGGAGCTCATCCACTGGTTTATTCCCCCATTGCCTGCATCAGTCAGGGTTGGGCCAGGCCAAAGCCAGGGGCCCAGAACTCCCACTGGCTGTGGGTCTCCTGCAAGTGTGGCAGAGACTCGAGCACTTTGGCCATCGGCTGCTGCCTTCAGGGCGTGCATCTGCCCGGAACTGGATTGCAAGAGCACCAGGTACTCGAACCCCAGGACTCTGCTGCGCGATGCAGGTGTTTCAAACGGTGAGCCGAATGCGAGCCCACCTTTCAGGTCTGCAGCTCATTCCTCAGTCAACCAGGACGGGGCCCTGCAGGGGGCGAATGCTGACCAGGGTGTAGGCATCCTCGCTGGGAAAGCCTCTTGAGGTTTGTCCCAGCCGGACTCAGAGCCGCCAGCGTATCCCTCGCTGGTGACTTTGCTGCAAAGCCTGAAGCCCCGTGGAGGACCGCCCTTCACCCAGAAGAAACTGTGACGGTGGCTCAACAGGCTAATCCTCCGCCTTGCGGCGCCAGCACACTGGGTTCTAGTCCCGGTCGGGGCGCCGGATTCTGTCCCGGTTGCCCCTCTTCCAGGCCAGCTCTCTGCTGTGGCCCAGGAGTGCAGTGGAGGATGGCCCAAGTGCTTGGGCCCTGCACCCCATGGGAGACCAGGAAAAGCACCTAGCACCTGGCTCCTGCCATCGGATGAGCGCGGTGCGCCGGCCGCAGCGCGCCGTCCGCGGCAGCCATTGGAGGGTGAACCAACGGCAAAAGGAAGACCTTTCTCTCTGTCTCTCTCTCTCACTGTCCACTCTGCCTGTCAAAAAAAAAAAAAAAAAAAAAGGAAACATCGTTCACAGTGTGGGAGCCTAGAAGGAAAATAACAAAGCGCACCTTGGACTTCTCTGGCCCAAAGCTTTGCAAACGTGCCAAGGCCCATGGTGGCTTGGCCAACAGCTGCATCCTGGCTGGAGGCTCCCAGGGATCGGATGGGGCTGCTGCGGACGCTCCTTCGCCATCATCCGTTGTCCTGAGCTCTAGCACGGCTCAGGCCCAGTTACCCTCAGAACGGGAGCGCTCCCCAGCTTCTTGTCTGGACATCCCAGAGGCTGCAATTGTGTGTGGATTCACAGCTTCTCCCTGTTTTCCTTTTGCGTATTTACAACGATGGTGCTTCAAATCAAAGCCCATAACATGGGGACTGTGTCTGTCCCCACGTCTCTGGTGTGAGACAGGCTCCTTCGGAGCAGATCGTGTTAAGAGAGGGTAATTCTGTATCCAACCTGGCCGCAGACACCATGCACGGCTCATGCCGACGCGGTAGCAGGTAGCTCGGTGCTGGGCAGAAAGGAGCCTTGTTATATTTTTTATATGTTCGTGGATGTCTGCGTCGAATTGATCAAACCTTTGCTTCCGAAACATATATGCAACACCTCCACAACATGCCATAAACTAGACTCTCAGCAAACAGTAATGATGCTTATCAGTCACTCGGCTTGAGTTTGCTTGTGGAAAACCCCCAGCCAGCGTGCTACGGGCGCTCTTAAAACATAGATCTTTTTGCTGTACTGATAATTCACTCACAGCTTGAGATTGATGACTATGTGAAGTCCATAAAAGATGTTACCACTATATTTTGTTCTTATGATTTATTTTATCATGTTGTCAAGGTTTGCAGAAAACAAGAAACAAATCAATGAATGTCATGCTTAAATATTAAAGAAGGCTGTAAAACACATTTTTATTCAGATGCCTTATTCAATCTTGCAGCTCAGAAAAGAGTAGTGGCAACCCAGCTTTTATTTGAATTACTTTTGGAAAAATTAATTTAGGAGGACTGCTGAATTTTGAATGGCGAAAGGTAGCTAACCTTATTTGTTTAAATCGCAAGACATGGTTGCCGGACCCTTGGAAAGGCGTTTCTGACGAACACGGGGAGTGAACAGGTTTTCAGGCATCAGGAACTTGGGCTGCAGTGTAGCCAGCAGTGCTGTCTGCAAGGAGGCACAGGGCTGCGCCGGCTTCGAGAGGGGGGCTGGGGCTGTGCACCTGGCTTTGGAAACCATCACTTGCTGCATTGTTCTCTGCGATGGCATCACCATCCACGCCCAGGGCTGGTGCTGTCTGCACGTGCGACGTGTCCCAGACCTGCTGGCCTCTCCCACGTCAGGGGAGAGGGCACGGGAGCCTGAGCCTTGCTTCGTTTTTTCTGAATCTGACTGGCTTTCGGGGGAAAAGGCTGATGGTGTGGACTCCACATTGGAACAGTGCACATCTCCAGGGTGTGATGGTGTAGACTCTGAACGCCAGGATCTTCTCTTTTTTTTGAAACAAGATGAACGCCAGATTAAAGAGAGAGAGAGAGAGAGAGAGAGAGAGAGAGAGAGAGAGAGAGAGAGAGAAATGCCTACATCAAAAATGAGAGTCCCTGGCTGCATGTGTCCCGGGGTCTGTGTGGCTCAACCCAATCTCCTTCTCTAAACTCAGGACTGTGCACTCGGAGGTCCTAGACGCCTCTGCATTATCAAAGAAAAAGTAATTAGGCTGCGTGTCAGTCCGCCGCTAAGTGTGTTTTATTATATTCTTGTTTCATGAAAATTGGTTATCAACACATGGTATATACGGAGATTCCAAATTAACATGAATATTCAATTAACCAGAAGACCCTGCTCTTTGACCGTTCTGAATAAACTAGAGTTTATTTGAATTTAGAAAACAGATAAATTAGGAGCTGATCATTTGCATTACAAGAGGAGTCTTCATTCTAAGGGGGGATTCCTTGTGGGATTCTTTTAAATAGAAAGCTCTCCAAGTACTTTGAAAAATATAATTTGATTTTTAAAAATTCTCTTCCCATGTAGTTTCTTAGGAACATGCCTATTGTGTGAAATGAGAGGCATATCTATTTAATTTGGTAATGAGAGAGCTTAATTGCAAATATTTTGGACTTAAATTCAGATGTAGTCACATGGAATCCACGTCCAGATCTCAAACTTCAGTTCCGTTTCAACACGTTTTCCCTCTGTCTTGCTCGGCCCTGAAGAAAGTCCCAGCTCTGCAAGTTCACAGTTCACGCCATCCGCTGCTGCACCGGAGGAGCGAATCTGGGGCCAACAGGGGCCTGGGTGCTGCTGGATCACCCGTATCGTCTCGCTGCTCCACAGGGAGAGGCAGCAGTGGGGCTCGGGGTCACTGAGCTGGGTGGTTGGTCACGCCACTGGCCCCTGGTGGTGGGACAGGCTCCACTGAGTGTCTGACAATCGGCTGGCTCCGCACATGCGTGAAGGCGAGTACATGTGCAGTCGCCAGCGGCTGCTCTGGGTGCTTAAGACAACACAGAGCCGAAATGTGGAGTAGGAGGGACATTCTCCGTGGGATGGGCCCAGGGGGCCGGGCTGGGCGTGGCCGGCCAGAAGCCTGCGACCCTCGTGGTTCCCCCTGGTCCTGGGGCTCGTCCCGTGCCCACTGCCCAGCTACAGTCCCGTTCCTGGAGGAGGATGCTCCTTGCTCACATCAGGGGCCGTGGAGACGAACCCCTCTCTCCCCAGTGCCGTCTTTTCAAGGTTCAATGGCAAGCGTGGGCATGCAGTGAGATAACCTCAGAACCTTGGGATAAGCCAAGCTTCCCAGGACTGAGAAGTCCTGCGGGAGAGGACCTTGTTCGTCCATGTCCACTCTGGTCGGGGGCGTCTCCGCAAGGGTGGTGAGCAGGACCTCACCCTCCTCCGGGCGGGGGCAGGGGCTGATGATGGCGTCTGTCTGGGAGGTGCCGAGAGCCATCTGGTTAAGCGGCACCTTTCACTCTCCGAGCTCCTGGCGTATTTGACACACATCAGAGGGTCATCAGCCAGAATGGGTTTCTCGGCGGCTGGAATCCGGGAGGTGGTGCAGGCTTTCTGGGGCATCACAGCCTTCCCGAAATCCAGACGGTTGGCACTGCGAGTGTCCCAGTGCTTGGGGAGCCCCAAAGCACCCCACAGATGACCGACTGTTCTACCTGCCCTTAGCCTCTCCTCTCTCTCCTGTGTGGCCACGTCACCACCTGCACACGGCTCCCAGGAGAAGAGGAGAAGACGCCCCAACTCGCACCCCGAGGTGCCCTAGGAGGCCCCCCGTGCTCTCAGCTGCGTCTCCTGGGTGAGGAGCGGTCCGTGGAGCACCGAGCCCCGTTCCTTCTGCTGTGAACAGGACTAGCCACTGCCGCTGCAGGGCTGACTGCGAGCTGTCTGGGCTCGCGGGGTCCACGGGGCAGTGGTTTCCCAGCAGGCACTTCTCCGGCATGCACCCAGACATGCTCATGGCCCAGAGCCCAGCGTGAGCGCAGCCTGGCAGCCCTGCCCCGTCCTGCTCCTGTGGCTGGGCAGGTGGGGCCATGCACTCAGATAACAGCACCAAGCCAACGGGACAGACTTCTCTGCATCTGGCACAGGTCAGTGTTTTCACCACAGCACTGCTATGTCCTTGGGGAGGCACCGGATTATTTCCACTCCCTTCCATTTCTTTCCTAATGCTTTTACAACACAGAGGAGGGACCCTGGATGGGATGGCCACACCAGTCCTAACTAGGAGGTCCAGAGCAAGTGAACAATGCCCCTCCCCCAGCACGTGGGGAGGCCAGGCAGCGCCCGCCTCGGTCCTGGCTGCTGACAGCTCTTCTCTCTCCCAGGACTGCTGCCTCTGGAAGGCCCGCTGATCAATAATTGGGCAGAGTAGCCTGATCCTCTGGGTGCTCCAAGTGGGCATAAGGAGCTCCGTGGCAAAGGGTGGAGGGGCGTGGGGAGGAAGTGAAAAGACTCGGCACGGGGCCGGTGTGCCGGCCACCATTGTGCGTTCCTGTTGGTTGACGTTGCCTATGAACAACTGCACTGCTTGCCCCCACCGAGTCCTGTCAGCTGGTCTGCATTCAGCGGTGAACACACAACACCCACAGCTGCCTGGCTCCTACACACGGTGTACAGATGTGCAACATGCAGTGAACACATGCACCATGTATGGATGTACATGCAGTCACATGTAAACACAAGCCACATATTCACATGCATGTGTGTTCCACACCTGTGCGCACACATGTATGCAAGCAGCCCCGTGTGCATGTATATGCACACAACATGTGTACACACGCATAGGAGCACATGCACATAAACATACATGTCACAAACATGCACATGCTATGCACACCCAAGCATACACACAACCTGTGTGCATATGAATGCATGTGCTCCAACAGCCACACATGCAGGTGTCCACAGTCACACACAAGCCACTCCCGCCCTTCTCTGTCTGTCTAGAGCCATGTGGCTCCTGTGTGCCTGTGGCTCTGAGGTGGGCGATGGAAAGATGGGCCTGCCTTCTACCAGCGCACCTGCTGACTGCCTGCGTCACCGAAAGCGCTCGTGCACGCTGGCTGCTGAAGGCAGTCCGCAGGAAGGTACTTCCTAGCCGCAGCCGCAACCCGTGCCGCGCCGGTTCCGTCTGTGCGCATCACGGGCAGGTTGCTCCTGGATGAAATCAGCAGGCAATACAAGGGCTTCTCCCTGAGAGTCCAGCTGGAGGGTCCTCGTCTCCCCGGGCCTGCCTGCAGCTACAGTAACATGGTCTCCGCATCCCTCCCAGCCACCTCCCAGGCAGATGCAACAGTCGATCCAAGAAGAGAAAAAAAACAGCCCCATGCCTACCTCACTGGGAAGCGGGAGGCAAGGGAAGCGAGGCCACGCCGTGTCTGAGCCACGGCACAGCTGTGTTGTCTCCGGTCCCGTGCACAGGTCAGTGCCGGCTCCGCTTGCCTCCTGAGCCCCATCCACATCCAATTAGCACTGCCCCGCCGTGCCGCAGCCTGCCTCTCTTAATGAGAGTTGTGCTCTGGCGGAACACGTGCCGTGTGAGCCTTCACAAACAGGTGCCTCCCCAGGAGCTCAGGTGGGGACCCAGGAGACGGACGCTGCCGTCCAGCTCTGCGCAGGCTTCAGCCTCTGCCGTCCAGCTCTGCGCAGGCTTCAGCCTCTGCAACCCGCAGGTGGCTGGCCTGGCGGCGATTCGGTCATGTCGGCTATCCACGGCCTCCTCCATGCGTGGGCAGCCGAGAGTCCTGCCAGGGCCCCTCCTGGTGTGGAGATTGCTCCAGCCGCTGGGCTCCCATCTCAGCACCTGCCGGGTGCAGGAGCTCCCCTGGGCTTCAGAAGGACTGGCTGTCTGTGTTTCTCTCCACACACACGGCAAACGCTTACAGTCATCTGCTTCTCTGGTCATTTCATCGGGTTGCAGGTGTCACTCGGAGTTGATGCTGTCCTGTTGGCAACCTTGATGCTGGGGGCCTGGCACAGGGGAGCTGCTCCTTCATCGAAGGATCATGGTCCAAGAACCCAGGAGTGGGGGGCCACCTGGTGAGAGAGGCCCATCTGACCATGGAGGTCACCTAGAAGGGGGTCATCGGGCCACCACCCATTGTGAGGTTGCACAGGGAGAGGTCCTGGCACGGGAGGCACAGACCCTGCTGGGGGTGTGGTGAGGTCTGGGGACGTGGCAGAGACCTGGCCTGTGTTTGGGGATGCGGCAGTGACGTTGTAGGGGCCCTTGGCGGGCAGAAGGGCCTTGCACGGTGAGGTGGGTGTGGGATGCAGGCTCAGGAAGCTGGGGGAAGCAGCTGCCCAGGTCTGCTGCCAGTCGGCGCCATGCTAGCCCCGTTTGCTCCCCACCACTACGGCACGAGTGACTGCAGGGCCGCGGACCTGACCGGCCGGGGCATGCGGTAGTCCTCTGGCCTCTCTCCCGTTCTCTGCTGGTTGGGAGTCTTTTCTGCTCCCTCCTGCCAGAGGCCCCCGGGACGCAAGGCAGCTGTTTTGAAAGTGGTTTAACTTTTGTGACAGCCTGAGCTGTGAACCTTGCCTTTATTTTGAAGATTTTATTTTTATTTATTGGAAAGTTACAGAGAGAGGCAGAGACAGAGAGGTCTTCCATCCGCTGGTTCACTCTCCAGATGGCCACAACAGCCAGAGCTGCACCCATCTGAAGCCAGGAGCCAGGAGCTTCCTCTGGGTCTCCCACATGGATGCGGGAGCCCAAGCACTTGGGCCGTCTTCCACTGCTTTCCCAGGCCACAGCAGAGAGCTGGATCGGAAGAGGAGCAGCTGGGAGTAGCACCACACCCACATGGGATGCTGGCACTTCAGGCCAGGGCTTTCACCCACTGCACCACAGTGCAGGCCCCAAACCTTGCCTTCTTGAGCCCCACGAAGAGGAGCCCCTTATTATGGACCTTGCATTGCAGGGGGAGGTCCCTCCTCTGGTAGCACAAAGGGGCTGGGCCTCATCCCTGAGCTGGGGCCATACTGGTGCTAGCCCCCCCCAGGGTGGTCACCCAGCACCTGCCACACCCTCTCTCCCAGTCCATGCCTCCTGGCTCCCAGCGTCCCTCCAGGCGTCCATGCCTCCTGGCTCCCAGTGTCCCTCCAGGCTTGTGCCAGGCAAGTGTCTCCCAACACAGTCCTGGGGGTGCCATCCAGGCTCCCTAACTCCCCCAGCATAGAACCCAGGCTTCTCAGTCTCACAGAGAAACTCCGTCCTGTGGCTCCAGAGGCCCTCGCCCAGCTCAGCTGCTGCCCCTCAGTTCCCACCGCAGCAGGCTGACCAAGATGTGAGTCGTCCCCCAGCCCCAGAAGCAGGGAATGCCACCTTGTTGGGGAAGGCGTCTCCGTAGGTGTGACTGAGCATGCGAATCCGAGCCCCATTCTATCTGGAGTCCCCGGGTAGGCCCTAAACCCTGTGACAAATGTCCCTGGGGGAGACACAGAGGGAGAGCACCTTTGAAGAGGTGGAGGCAGTGACCGGGGAGATGCAGCCCGGGCCCAGGAGCTGCTAGAGTGGGACGGCCCCTCCCTTGCGCCTTGCAGGGAGCGCGTGCTGCTGGCACCTTGACTTTGGCCCCCAGAACAGTGAGACTACGTTTCTGGGTTTGAGGCCGCCCAGCTGTGCCAATCCCTGGCAGCAGCCACGAGAGACCAGCGTGCTTGCCGGCTCCCGCTCACTCCCTGGCCCCGGCTCTCTCCTTCCCCTGCCTTTGCCTGAGCCATTGCCTTGATTGAAGACCAAGTGACACACCACCCCCCCCATCCATCCCTGCCCTTGTTGGCCCGGCCAGTCTCCGACGTGTCCCTTCTCTCCCCATAGACGTAAGGGTCCTGTGAACCAGTGAGTCAGTGAAAAGGTCCTGTGGATCATGAATGAGACGCACCCTGGGGTGCGGGAAGGGGGTCCACACACGTCACGGCAGCCTGTTCTGCTGTCCGCCTGAGGCGTCCTGGATTCACCTTTGAATCCCACAAGTGCCTGGCTTCAACCTCGTCCCAGATGCTCACCAGGGCCCTCAAGAATCGTGGGGTCCAGGACCCGAGACTGACTGCCAGCAAATGCCTCCGTCGTTAACGGCCGTCGCGGAGCTTGCTCAGGTGCAAGTGAGAGTATGGGTGCTCAGTTACACTTGGGTGTCGGAGACACAGCAGATGTGTCCATGTGACGATCGGGGCGCTGGTACTTATCTACCTGACCGGCTCTGAAGCTGGGCGGAACAAGGTCTTCAAGTCCCGGATGAGAAAAGATGGAGGGGTCTGGCATCCCATTCTTGCATCGATGCAGCAGCCCGTGAGGTGGCTGTAGTGGACGCACGCAGGCCTGGGCCCGACGGCCGAGGAGCAGTGGGGGTTTCCCCGGGGAGCTCTGCTGGGGTCTGTTTGTGGGAAATCCAGGGGGCCGGCTTTCCATCCTACTTGGGGGGGGTTTCTGCAGGGAAGGAGACTAGGAGGGCAGAACCTGCCAGGTATGGCACATGGAGCCGGGGAGCTGAGGAGCCTCGGAGAGCCTCAGAGCCGCCTCTTCCTAAGGAGCGAGCCCTAGGCAGCCCCGCGGTCTGCTGGTCACTTCAGGCCGCCTGGGGACCCCTCGTCACACGAGCAGTCGGCACTCAGCCTGCCTTGAACGATGCTGAGACAGAACGCGGACTGCTGCGTCACCGACGCCTTCCGCGTTCACGGGGTGGGAGCAGCTCCAAGAGCACAGGCGGGCAATCCTGTCTCAGGGAGCGTGGGAGAAGCAGCGGCCTCCGTTGGCACAAAGTCCTCCCCTTTTGCACCCTGCACCACCTGTGTGGCCCAAATGACCTCATGGTCTCACTTCCCATGCCTGCTCCCTTGGCTCAGTTAACCGTCCTCAGACCCAGCGAGCCTGGCTCAGTGCCGACGAACCTAAGTTTTCATGAATGAAGGGCTGGAGGAGCCACCCATCTGGTTGCACATGGCAGGAGACCCAGGCCGAGAGTACAGGCAGCCTCTCCCTTTCCCTACTGGTCATCGCGCTGGAAGGGGCAGTGCCTACCTCTCCCGCCGTGCTGTCCCTGTCTAAATAGACTTTGTTCCTTGTGAGCTTGCTCCTCGCCCTCCCCCACACTCCCTCCATCCCCTGGCAGCTCTGAGGACCTCCGCCTTGAGACCGTCATCCCCAGAACGAAGGGGATGATGCAGGGGAGAAACACAAGGACTCAGACAAAGTCCATTTCCTGGTGGCCAGGTGGGCTCTACCCAGGTGCATTCGATCAGTGTGTCTGCTTTCCAACCGGCGTCTTCGGAGAGAACCGGGTGAGGGTGAGCCAGGTCCAGGCCAGGTGGGGACCGGGCGAGGATGGAGATCGACTGGCCTTGGACGCAGGGTTAATTCCTGAGGCGGAGAATCGTGACTGCTGTGCGGTCTCTTAAATAAGCGGGCGGCCGCCTGGACGCCGCGTCCTGATGAGAAGACAGGCCTGGGAGTCACTGCTCGGGTGGCGCGAGGGCCTGGCGACTGACGTCTGGTGGCCGACAGGGAGCGGAGCCAAGAGGGAAGACAAAGCCACCGGCCTGCTCCTCCCGTCACCCAACCAGCCGAGGGCCGGGAGTCGGCCGGCTCCGAGGCTGCAGAGGCACCTCATGGAGAGGCCTCCCATGCGTGTTTCCATTTGCCACTCCTTGGGCAAGTGTGGCTCTTTTCCAGAACACCAAGAGTGTGGCCTGACCGTGCCTGTAAGTGACACCTACCTGTGTCTCTCCAGGAGGCACAGACGGTGTCAGCCTCCTGCCACCTGCCCGGGGAGGTGCACGGAGATGCTCTGTGCCGCCCCCTCCCCATCTGCCGCCATCAAGCTGAGCAGGCCGAGCACTGGGTAGCCAGCGGTGGCTGGTGCAGCCTCGGCTCTTCGTCCACAGGAGCCCTGGCCAGGGCTGTCTCCCTGGTTCCAGACCTGGTTCCCCACGCTTTCTCCAGGGAAGGGCCAACGTGTTCAGCGTTTGAGATGGATTTGCCTGAACAACCTGTGTGCGTTTGGAGGTCACAAATTGAGAGAGGACCAGGGTAGGAAGGACTCGTAGAAACCGTTCACTACCATGGCCCAGAGGTGCTGCAGCGTGGTGCGTGGCACGTGGGGCACCTCTGGGCTCAAATCCTCCGTCTCCACTCACCAGGTGTTCCGTCGGGCAAATTCCGGGCATGTCACACCGTCGGCCCCTGGCCCGGGAAGCGCGGGGATGCCAGTGCCCCCCTCTCAGGGCTGTTTCAAGGATGACGTGAGACGGTAGACCAGCTGCTGCGAGCCAAGCTCAGGGAACACTTCCTGTGGACGCTCTGGCGTCGGGTCCACGTCCTGGACGGAGCTGCTGGTGGATGACAGGCAGCGTTACTTTTGCACTGCCTGGAGAAGTGCTGATTTTTTTCCTTCTCTGACACCTCCATTGTTGGCAGCATGGAGCCACGGTGAGTAACTGCCTCCCCCGCGCTCGCCCTGCGCGCAGACGTAGACACAGCTGGACACGCGTCTGCCCTACAGCGCGGCAGGCAGAGCAAGGACTCAGGGCCAGATGGTGGGGTTGCAGTCCAGCCTCGCCAGCTGTGTGACCTCGGGCAAGTCACACTCTCTCTGTGCCTTGATCCTGTGCTGAAACGAGGAGGAGAATAATAACTCGCTCGCAGGTTGCTACGAGGTTGCAGGAACTGATGTAAGGAATGGCCTCGGAGTGTCCTTGGCGCATGGGAAGTGCTCTGATAGTGTTTTAAAAGAACACACATGGTTGGGCCTGCAGGGCCGGGGAAGGCAGGAGCAGGTGGAGCCCTCGGTGGCTTAGGCAGAGAGGCAGTTCTTCCTGAAGCTGTACTGACGGATCTCAGGGTTTGTCAGAACCCGGGGACCAGGCAGCCCGAGGTACGCTGTGGGCTCTCGTGGATAAGGAGGCATCAAGGCCGGCTCACGTGCCACGGCACACAGCACGCAGGCCACGGCAGTGCAAGATGTCCCTGCAGGGGAAGCTGGGGGTGGGAGGGGGCAGGGGGAGAGGGTGGAGAGGATTCTCCGTCCTCCCTGCTGCATGTCTCTGGAAACCTAAAAACGCCTTAAAAACAAAGTGGATTTGCTAAAAATAACCGGCTACGCACACATCCTGCTGCCTCATTTCCTACGGGGCGTTTTCCCACACGCTCCTTTAAAGGTATGCAAAGAGGCGCTCTCCTCACTGCCCACCACTCTCTCCAGCCCAAAGCCACGCCCACCACGGCTGTCCACTCTGGAGTCCCTGTGTTGGCCCGGCCTTTGATGTTGGGTGGACAAGGGGCCGCCGAGCCCCTGGGCCCTGCCCCGCCCAGCGTCGCCAGCCCTTGGTGGCACCTGTGCCAGTTTCGGTGCCCCGTGGCTGCCGGCTCCAGACTCCCAGGAGACAAGGGGTCTGCCTCCTCCCTCAGGTCTGCAGAGTGCTCCCTACTGGGAAACCCTAGCGGCAGCCCTGGGAGCAGAGGGTGGTGGAGGAAGGCGGGGCCCTCCGGGTCCGGCAGGGGTCTGGCTATCTAGGCGACGTCTCGCCAGCACCGTGGCGCAGGCTGCCAGGTTTCAGTGGTGGCTTTCTGCAGGGGGTTTTGTTTTCCGGCTGTCCACACTTTGCATGAGGCACACAGAGTGCAGCTTCCTGGAACCCAGGAGCGTGCTAATGTGCTCCCAAGAGTGACAGGAGTTTGCTGTCAGTGGCTGTGTCTGTCCCAGCCCTAAACGTCAGCTCCGGTGGCTTTGTGTATGTGTCTGTGTGTGTGCCCACGTGGGTATCGTTCTGGCAGAGTATGTAGGTGCATGGGAGTCGGGTACTTGGTGGGGATGTGTGCGTGTAGTTGAGTGTGTGGGTGTTTGGGAGTCTGCCCTGGCCATGTATGTACATGTGTGTGTGTGTGTGTGTGTGTGTGTGTTCACATGTCGGTATCTGTTCTGGCAGAGTATGTACACATGTGTAAGTGTGTGGATATCTGGCCTGGCATTTCTTGAAAAAGTTAGAATTTTCTCCCTCCAAGTCATCTTGTAGAGCCTTCCCAGAAGCCCCTGGGGCTTATCTAATTGCTACGCTCATGTTGATCCACATCCCTGAACCTCCCTCTGGGGAGAATCGTGCTGCCCACTGCCCTGAGCGCCCCTCTCCTTTGGAGCTCTCGGACTTTTCTTCCTGGTCTTCAGCAGACCGCGTGTTTTTGGGTCACTTTGATGCCCCTTGGATACTCGTAGGCTTCTTTTGCCACGGTTAAAAGAGAAAACGAATTTAGAATCTGCTCCCTCCATGGCTTTGCGAGCTGCCCGTCCTCGCGAGCTCCTGTAAATACTCAGGGATCCTGTAAAAACTGGCTGCACAATGCGGGGCCTCTGCAGCACTGGTGGTGCCCGCATGACAAGCTGTCACTTTGCCGCATGTTCCCCTCCGTGACTGACCCTCAGCAGCCAGGTTATTCTGGTACTCTAGAATAGTCAGGGCAACAGAGCCGGCATGAGTGGCAGCTACCGTAATGGCTCTAGAAAGAGGACCAAAGCAAACGGAAATTCGCTCTAATTTTATACATTCCCACTAGGTGCACACGCCACATCATTATCACTATAGAAACCGCTTAGTAGTTAGCCAAAAATCCATGCTGTGTCGGATGCGCCTGGGTCAGTGCCCACGCGTCTCCTGAGGCCGCCCTTCCCACCCTGCCCGAGGAAGGCTCAGCGAGAGCCGCGCGTGGACGGGGGCTGCAGACCCACAGGCTTCAGACCCAGCATGGTCTATGGAATCTGTTTTTCATTGATTTTAATGGACTGAAACTTTGAATCCAGCTGCCACTTTGCAGACATTAGCAGACATAAGCACTGGGCAGTGACAGGGCAGCGCCGGGAGGGAGAGTTCTGAGCAGGGATCGCGGGAGGAAGAACGTCAGAGCTTTGATTGTTGTGGTCCTTACTGAAGAATCCTCTGGAACTGGCTCAGATCTCAATTTCAAAAATGCACCATTTCTGCTGGGCCAACAGCAGCCACCCTCAGCTTCCCCAGGGAGTCCCGGCAGGGCAGCTCTCCAGGCCGCGAGCTCCTGTAAGGCGGGCTTCTGTCTTCCTCCTGTTTCCCAGGAACTCCTGCCGATGGTGGGCATCCAGGGGTCCCAAAGCACAGAGCACGTGCACCTCAAAAATGGGGACTATTTCTGTGGTCAGAAGCACCCTGGGGAACGTCCCCAGACAAAGGCCGACACCCAGGAGGAGGGCCCTTTCCGTCTGCTGGTTTGCAGGGTGGCCGGCCCGGCTTCCCCAGGC